>NW_019775069.1:632320-642608 GCF_001039355.2 Lingula anatina | reverse complement strand
TTTAATTTGAATCATTTTCCATAAATGTAATTTCTTTTACTCTGTTCAACCTCAGTATTTCATTATAATACATTAAATGCTAAACACAAATAACTGTAGTTATTTATCTACATACAACACTAAGGTAGTACATAAGAGTAAGATACTGGGGTAAATGCATATACAACTTTGCTCCTTATTACGTGATGCAGTATGACATAAATTTAAGAGTAATAATAATAATAATAATACTAATAATAAACATGCATAAAGGTTTAACAGCTAAAACAAAAACAAGACCTGACAATAATAAAAACATGTCGCAGACAGACAAACAGATCACATAAATATTTATAGAATATGTACAAACCGAACCAGCAGTTTGAAGACTGACCTCTTGTTCTACAAGGGATCCCTATAACATGTTATACACTATTTGCACTTTGTTATACGTATGACCATCCATGAGTTAGCATCTGAACTAAAAGGAGAGAAAAAAAAACTCGTTCTGTACAGGCTCCCAATCCAATACGTGATACTTCATCTTGACTAACAGCAAATCCCAGCTGTTTCAGTAAATACTGTAAACTGTTCTATCTATACACACCCTAATTTTACTTCTCGGTTAAAAATATGGATTCCAATTTTTTTTCTTTGTACTGTTAATATCAAAGTGGACATTAGTAGGAGTTGGCATTTTGAGAAGTAGTAAATTTGGGGACCAAAGGCTTGCAACATCAAAAGACCCACAGATTACCTGTATCTGTTTGTATGTTTTTTTACTTAAAAAAGTTTCTGAAAAACTGCCAGATAAAAATAATTTCTCCGACATTAAAAAAAAAAAAATTGTGATTCAAAACAATCTATGGTGACACTTGAACTCCAGTTGTGGGACATAGGAGAGAGAGAAAGAAACTCTCCACAAGCCATGTAGTTATACACAGAATGAAACTAAGGATGAAAATAAAATGTTGTAGTCCAATTTACAAAAGGCAAAACTAAGTGATTGGTGAAAACACTCAAATTTGAAAAGTATCTGCACATAAAATAATTCCTGTTTTGAGAACTAGTCAATTTTTTAATATAAAATGCCAAGGCCTGATAACATTAATACACTGTGCCTGGTTATTCCATAAATCAGCAATGCCCAGAGTTAAAATAAGATTCATCAAAAAAATGCCCAATCATTTAAGCCTTCTACCTGATACCACATGGGAAATGTTATCAAATAGGACCTTTATATACTGTAAAGGTGTATAATAGTTTTGAGATTTCATGTTCGTATAAATGAAAAGAAACAAACTCCTAAATCATGCCACATTTTTCTTACCAGAACTCACTCCATCATTGTAGCCCACGACTATGCCTGTCTGGTAATGTTAGCAAGATTTAGATTATTCAAGCCTTAAAAGACCAGATGCAAGTAAAATAGCCTTTCACTTTAGACTACCGAAGTAATTGTAGAAATACATCTTTGATACAAAAATCTGCTTTTTTCCCCACATTTCAATCTCTGTCTTCGTTATCAAAATCAGTCAAATAATCCTGCAGTCCCTTTCATAATACCAATTAAACATAAAGAACAGGCCATGGATATTATCTCCATCCATCTTTAGAGTTTTACTACTGTATTGTTATATATAACAACCCACATTTTTCAACTGCCAAGTAAGAGACACAAAATATACTGATAAAGCTTCCGACTTACATCTTCAACAGTACTTCTATCAGGTTGTCTCTTTGTAGAAACACCTCACAATAAATTGTATGCATCTCCACACTTTAACTTGTTTGCCCCTTCAACATAATGCATTCCTCCTCCACAAAATAAACACTACAATTCCTAAACTGTAGATTGCCTGTTTAACGACTGTAGCACTCACCTTAAATTAAATAAGCACTGGAACCCAAGGCCAGATGGGCATCAAAAATTCTGTAATCAAATACTGGCTGATTACAATCACTCCAGAAAAATAAGAAGAAACAAATCTCATATTTTAAACATTAACATTCATACTTGAGTCTGCTTTACCGGTGCAAACCCAAACAAGAGTGGACTAGAGGAACTTCTTGCTGAAGACGACATTGAGCTTTCCGTATTTTCACTGGTGTCCGTATTTTCCGTAATATCGGAGGCCTCGGAATCCGTGGCAGTGTGATCATGCTGCATGGGCACCGGTTTGAATGTGAAATTCGAGGAGGTTGACGTGAAGCTCGAATGTTGGCTGTGACTTAGCTGATGGGGCTGTGAGGGGTGATTAAGATGGTGGGGCCCCGCAGGGTGATTTAGATGGTGATGGCCAGTGGAATCACTGGAGAGTTGAAGGTGACTCGAGTTCGGCATCTGCTGCTGACTGCCGCAGTGGGAGCTGTCCTCCTGTCTGGAGACTCTGAATGTGGAAATGTAATGATTAGATGTAAGGTAAAGTTGAATAGTGGGTTCACAGCCAGACATCCTAAGTAGATGAAAAAAGCCAAGCTTCCAAGCTTTACAATTTATGCCTGGGCTATATGAACCCGTTTCATCTTGAAACTATCTCACCTCCAATTCACCCTTTCACAGATAATGACGTGCATGTGTGGTTAGCCCTTATCTGCTAGTCATGTAAAATTTTTACAAATCATTTCAAAAATCAATTTTACTTTTTGTTTTGTAAACTTAACGATAAAAAAAAAAGATGAATGTTTGTCACCTATACAGAAGCGGGTGTGTTGCCCTCTCTCCTGTCCCCATACAGGACTTCTTGGGGGGAGACATGGCCGCATCCTGCTCATCTGGGTCAACTGAAAGAACCAGGATACCAAGGTTATAATAATAATGATAATAGTAATAATAAATTATGAAGCAAATTAGCGTGTGTTTGACAACAACAAGGACAAAAGAGACAGACACGTGCTTTCATAATATATACAGAAAGTCACCGTCCTCTGAATGAATAAATAAATAAATAAATAAAAATAAGAAAACAAATTAACAAAACTTTTACAAAAGCACTCATATTAAATCCAAGACCAGTAAAGTACATTAATAGCTATCTGACATAGCTACAAAGCTTGTTTGCTATCAGTTGTGGTAAAGACCTACATTTCCTCTTGGCTCCAAGGATGCTAGGTCGTATTATCCCCGGTACTATTGGACTCAGGCTTCTTCTCGTACCGCTGCAAGACACATGCAATTGAAACAAGAGTCAATTTAAAATATTTTCTTCAGTCTCATTATTACATGGTGTAACAAAAGCAGAAATCAATGTAATATTGTTATTCATTTCTTTGTGAATCAGAGAGCTTTCCTTCTTGCTTATCTCAGACCAGTTTCAAAAAAGAACTTCAGACCAAAACTTCATCTAAATTTCTTTCTCTTAACTGGTCCTTCACTTATCCTTAGTGGCTTTGAAAATAAATTCTTTATCAATCAACTTCTCATTTTTGAAAGCACCAAACTGAAATATGCTGTACCCTTTCGCAAGAAAAGTCTGAAAACAAAACCAATCCCATACCTGAACTTCCGTGTTGGACTTGGGTTTGGACTGTGGAGTGCAGAGCCTTTGTGAGCAGACTGCGTGGAAGGCGAGAAACATTGCTGGAACAGATGGCAAAACTTCTCATAACACACCACAGATAGATATAATAGATGGTATTTAAGTCACCAACATTTTACAACTCATAATGATTAGATCTACTGTTTAACTGACAATTAAGAACAGAGGAAGTTCTGATAGT
Source organism: Lingula anatina (assembly GCF_001039355.2). Next base: position 638,909 of record NW_019775069.1, on the reverse strand, counting down.
TAATCTTTTAAGTTGGGTTTATTTGCAGCCATCACCACTTCAATATTGAGGGTATACATTTTGCAAATAAATAATTGAAAAAATACCAGAACTGCATAAAATTATGCTCCTAGTTTGACTGACATGGCGTTCTACTTCTGCATTTACTGTTTAATTTTTCGAACTTTGTCAGTTAGCTAGACTAAGTAGAGCATATTAAGCTCCTGACCTTTCCAACTCTAGTTGGAGATGGCGAGCTGGGGTACGATAAAGGGGAAGTAAAAATGTGGAGAGTTTCGCTGAAGGAGCGGGGACGTCTTGCGGGTGTTTCACTGGCCATTTGTTCATCCTGGAAATACACCAAAAACATCACATCATTTCTGAATTAACATCAGGAAAAATGTGACCAATTACAGTTACTGTAATGAAAACTGGTCAAAAAAAGAAACTCCTGTAAAAAATATTCAATAAATGTTTCTTCCACCCTATTTTACCACGAGCCATTAACTCCACCAATCAACGGAAGTAAGCAATATATGAATAGTTAATAAAACTATGAGGACAAAGAATTTTGTCTGACACAAGTTGCATAAATATATATTTAGAAAAAGATCAATATGTCAATCTCAGAGGGATCAAAACCCGCCCCAGCATATGAACAAATTATGCTAAAGACCATTTGCTTATAGAAAAAGAAAATTTATCTTAAATTTTTCTTATTGCTAATCATATCTGATCAGGCCAAGCCATCTTACCTTTATGACTACACAAAATTTGACCATCTAAAGTGAACCCAAAGAATTGCATGTAAAAGATTTCTATATTGTCAAAATTTAATTACAAAATTGTGATTGTTTTTAAAATATATTTAGAAACACTTGAGCCAGCAAACTTACCAAAGACAACTCCTCCCAAGACTGTGACATCTGCATTGCAGCTTGCACATCTCTGAAACACGGACAATTTGATTGTCATTAAACTGCTTACTATATGAATCCCTTTTGTGTCAAACCATATCCAAGTCGTGCCTATGAAGGTCTAACACAGGTTTTGCTGTATCATGCAGCTGTGGTTACCACCTCTGAGATGATCCTAAGACTGCATTCCCAGAGATTAAGATCGATCCATCCGGATCGACCTAACTCCCTGGGGGTTCATGCTAAATTGCTGTCAGACGAGCGCCCACCATAGTTAATTACCCCCTTACAGCTTTTAGTAGGCGGGACAGACATTTAAGCCTGTTAAGCTGACACCAATCTAGTGAGACTCCCCAGGGGGATAGATTGATCTTAATATCTATGGGAATGGGGTCTAAGACCACGTTCAGATTCAAACAATCGAACCAGATGGATGGTTCTAACTCTGCTGGGGGATTCCTCATAAAGTACATTTAGTGCAATCAGCTTAATTGTCTGACATGCCTCCTTGGGTAGCTAGTAACTTTGTAACTTAGTTAATTACCCCCTAGCAACTCATGGAGGTGTGTCAGGCATTTAAGACGATTACAGTGACTGCATGCATTCCTCAAAAAGCACGAGGGGCATATTAATGATGACATTTAAGTTTCTTTTGGGTACTTCTCCTTAATGCTCAGCTTAAGTTTGAAAACATGTTTTCTAGGTCAAATTTTGAATTTAGTGGTCCTGTTCAAAATTCATATTCATCTCTCTACATCCCATTCTATGCAGAATTAATGTCAAAACGATACATTTTATATGAACAACACCCACCTTTCATGTGCAGCTTCCCTGTTAATCATGTCGATGCTTTCTTCATGTTTGATTTGATGAAGCCTTGAGGGAATTTTCATGGGAGGCTGAAAAAGAACACAAAAAACAGTTAGACAATCATTTCAACCATTCCTCCTGACATAAAATTAAAGGGCATAAGAATGATTTCAGCCACTGCCTATGACCTTCACTAAGAAGTTGTCTTGACAAAAGTCAGGTTTCAGTTAATTGAAAATTTGACATAAGCAACATTCGTGTCAACAACAGTTTATGCCAAAGAGAAATTTCATTCTAAAGGAAGTGATCAAGATAAATGATAATTCAAGTAAGAGTCTATTGAAAGTTATGCATTATTTATATATATGAATTTCAGCACAAATAAATAATAATAATAACAACAACTTACAGAAGAGTGGGGCAGCACACTGCTACTGGTGCTAAATCTTCTTACTCTTCCACTTTCTATTGGCCTAAATGTTGCTCTACTGAAATGATACATTGCTGCTTATAATATTTATAACAAAATATTTATATACAGGTATATTTTCATATCAAGGTAATTGACAACAGTGGTTAAAGAACTTCACCAGTGATATTCGAAAAAAAATTTGGACAGTTAAGAATATAGAAAAATACTGAGGTCTCAATGGAAATGATTCTATTCCTTAGCTGTTACTGTGGGAAAAAAATTTGTAACTGAATCTAGTGCAGCAAATTTGAAGGAAATAAAGTAAACATATAGTCTCAACTGAATGTCCAACTGTCCCAACTTTAATGGCAACAATGCTGACAACAGATATAGGTGATGGCTATAGGTGACAAGTATTATTTGTCCATAAAAATATTAAGAATCAGTAAAACTAATAATGACGTCAACTTACTTCATGTGTGACGTAGGGCTTGCCGGGGGCACAGGAGGGAGGGCATTCAGCAGGTTGATCATGGGAGCACTACTGGATCTCTTCAAGGTACCACCCACTCCTCCGGGGTTGTTGGACTCGTTGGAATTACTGTTACTGCTACTGCTGCTGGTCGGAGGATCAATCTCCATGCTAACACCTGCCATGGAAAATGACGGTCGCTCCTCCTGCTACACTTATCCTCCTCCTCCTTGACAGCTCTTTTGATCTACACAAAAAATGTCCAGGATTATGATAGAAATGATTGTGGTGAAATATCTCACTTTCTTTGAAGAATTTCATAAGCTGTGTTTAAAAGTTGGTTTATTTGCTCCTCAGCACATACACAGTGAAGTTAGCACTGTAGTATACATGTATATTGAAATAAGGCATTGACAACAATAAAATTATTTTATCTATTCATTTAAAGCAGGTTGGCACCTTGCTGGTTTGTGATTTTAAGGCACAGTGGACCACAACAGTCACAGACTGCTAAAAGGAAAATTCAAAGATGTGGACTAATTATTCTTACCTTGGATTCATATGTGCATGACACACAAAAGCATATCAGGAACAGCAAATGTTATTATTAACGTTTAATTAATTAATTTTTCACCCAGTAAATGCCCGGTAGATTGGTCTAGTAACTTATGCAAAGTTCGTAGAACAAAGTAACATGCCGATCTTAATTTTCATTAAAAATACATTAGGTAACAGTCATCTAGCCTTCAAGATGCAATGCAAGACCATACACGACAATGGAATTACGCTGCCAGTACTTCACATTTTTCAGAATCATGTTGGACATGCCAAACTTTTTTCATAATCTAAATTTAACATCGCCAAATTTCGGTGATCGTCGTGACTTCACCTTCCACGAATCACAATACTAGTAATATTAACAATCTGTTTGCCGGTCCCTTTGCATTGGAAATGTAGAGATGCCTCTGTGTCACAACCCATTTTTACAACAGTTAGTTTACTACTTACCCTAAAGCTAGTATATAGGGGAGTTGCACAAAATGCTTTTAATAATCCACATCTTCCTGCCGTTCTGTCAGCGGCTCATCTAGGGGTGCCAAATTTGCTATCAATGGAATTTAACAGTGAATCTTATTGGTTGATCGTCCGTTAACAGACAAGAAGGAAATTATTAAATTTCATGTGTACCTGGCTAAATAATAACTTTATTTAGAATGTGCATTCATTAAAATCGTCCCAAAATCAAATAATTAAAATATTGTTTTGCAAAATAACTTTAAATAACAAAGAGTCGGTTACAGAAATCAGAATAACCTAAATGCATTGTCCAATAAAAAATGATCTCTTATAAGTCGCTGGGAATGGAGTTTGAGCAAGTACCCACGTAAGCTAGTTGTTATAAAAAGGACAGTGGATTTTTTTAAAGAGTTGCAAACGATACATTTTCTATGAAATGATATCAAAAATATTGTAAAGAATATTGGGAAATAATATGCTATTAATAGAAAAAATATTTTAGACACTGTCGTTGTACCAGTTTACGATACCCATGGCGCTCGTTGGAGTGCGCAAGCGGGGAAATTTTGCGATCATATAGAAGACTTTCACGTTTATCGGAATATCACCATAATGTCTGTTTACCAGACAAAAAGCCACGTCGACAAGAATGTTTCCATGATACTCAGTAAGCTGAAAACCGAAAAGGAGGTAAGTTTGACGGACTTTCTTTTTTGTTCATTTGACCCCGTGTAAGTCGCCATCTTGAAATGAACTAACTTAAATGAATAAATGTCAGTTACCGGCGTTATGTAAATACTGTCCTCTCATTTGTAGTGAGCTGAAAGTAAAGGGGGCGTCACACCTATTTGTTTATGGTACTGGGATGGTATTGCAGAACTGTCGTTTAGGTCAAATGTCTTTGTTCTTGAGGTTTCATCTCGTACTCGGAGACACATTGGCCATTGTTAAATTCACAGTCAATCAGTAGTAAGGACTCTGCCGTTTGTTGCGTTGGCCAACAGAGTCATACATTGGATTTTAACACATTTTTATGTGACTTATTTTTCAGTTCACCTTCATATTTGGATTTATATATATGCAGCTGCATGCCAGAAAATTTAGAAAAAAAACATCGAACTTTCACTTTTGAACTTGAATTTTTTCATTATCCTGTAAATGACATTATGGGAAATATTCTCATAAAAGACTTATCGTCTTTTTTTTTCTTCTTTACCTTAAAAGAAGATAGTTTTGTTGCCCGTTTTGTTGCCCTGTGGGCAGGTTTGTTTACTTCTTTTGTCAAATTATACTTGTATCTAATTTAAATGATTATTGGCTTAAACATATAAATTTGAGGTCAGTATAGTGCTGAGTTACATATCTAATGTCACTTATTCAGCAACTTTCTTTCTATTCCAGAGAAACTCCAGAGGTTTGATAATTGCCAGGCAGTATTATGAAGTAAAGGAATATGAGATGGCAAAGAGGTGAGGTTACAGCCATTTTTTTCATATGAATTGGTTCACATAGAATATGTAACTATTGATTGGCACTGATAGTAGGGTAGACATGATTTTTTAATTGTTAATTTAAATTGGATATATCCTTTTTTTGGCAGTTTTCTGCCTTAAGTGGTGGCCCTAGACCTTTAGTCATAAGGCTACTGAATCATTTCTTTGAACTTTTTTCTTAGGGCCTTTTTTTTAAAGCCCCAAACCATGTCTGTGTTAGTAGATAAGCTGATTTCAGCATATTATCTTTGTCTGTACCCATTGCTATGTATTGCAACCTTATAAAATTCAATTGTGAAAAAAAAATGCAGCAGAATAGATCTATTAATGATCACTGATTTTAGAAATGGAAATATTTATTTACAATCATCATTAAAGTAATTTAGCAATGAATTTAAATGAATTTCAGTTTTATCTCATCTAGATGGATAATTATCATCACAAATATATTATTTATATTTGAAGGTATTGTGCTCTCTACCTCACGGTCAAGGAGCAGTATGCCCCTGCTCACAAGTTGATGGGTCAAATCCATGAAGCTCTAGGACAACTGGACAGGGCAGTGGCTTGTTATAAGAAGTGAGTGATAGTAATTAAGTCTCTAGCCTCAGCTTTGTTTACTACGTTTGGTATAACAAGGAGGGTTAAAAGTTAATGGTCTGATCTGACTCCAATAAATTTTATCAGTTACAAGTATATTGGAATTTTCTTTTTCTTCATCTGTGGATTTCTTCTTTGAGATTAATGAGTTTGATTTTGAGGTCTGCAGTACAAATTTCATGGAACTTATTAATTTCAGATGCCTTGAATTGGATGGAGCACAGAAAGATTTAGTTCTGAAAAGTAAGTGCTTTGAATAAAGAACAGGTTGATATTGCATTTTGCTACTTGCATTCATCAGAAATATATAATGTAATACTTTATGATACCCGTGTTTATAAATATTTGGGATGTTCTTATTGTTGATATCAAAATGATTTTCTATAATATGTTTTAAATTATTTCCCCTGGATTTAAAACAAAGCTGTTGCAACAAATTACTCACTTGTTTTTATTGTTTTTATGTACAGACACAGATGTGTCTGTACATATAGCCATCACCTGCGTCTGTCGTCGCCGTTGCCGTTGCCGTTGCCGTTGGCGTGCACTTTTACCGTAAACACGATAAGTGGAAAACCGTTTTACGTTTTGACTTGAAACTTACAGAACTGATGAATATTCATAATATTCAGGTCAAGTTCGAAAATCAGCATGATCGGGCCATTTTTAGGGAAGTTATCCTGTTTTTTCACTTTTTTCAGCATATATGCAACACCGTAAACACGATAAGTGGAAAACCGTTTTACCTTTTGGTTTGAAACTTACAGAACTGATGAATTTGTATAATACGCAGGTCAAGTTTGAAAATCAGCATGATCGGGTCATTTTTAGGGAAGTTTTGCTTTTTTTTCACTTTTTTCAGCATATATGCAACACCGTAAACACGATA
>NW_019775069.1:598141-624903 GCF_001039355.2 Lingula anatina | reverse complement strand
GTTATCAGAATGGGCCACCCGCCAGTTTGAGCTGGTTTTTTTAGTGTGCAAAAGAAGCCATTCGTGTGTAAGACGTCATCAGTTAGTGAGTATGGAAGAAGATCGCTATCGATGTATAATTTTCACGCGGCATTTTAAAGTCGTCTGATAAAAATCGATCTCTGAAGTTTCAGCGTTGCGAACGTTATATTGGGACGCGGTGAAGAAAAATCGACCTTGCTGAGCAATAAATGTGAAATTCTTAAGAAAACTGATATTATCATGGACTTCGTGACACAAACTAACCGACATACTACTTTGGACGATTGAACAGTTTTAATACGGAAAGATAGGATTAGATGAAATTTTCATCGGGGTGGGACACCGCATGTATCGTAAGTTAAGCTAATTTTGTGATCATTTTTCAGTGACTTCAAATAAATTTTTATTTAAATAACAATTTGCACATTCTGTTTATTATATCTTCTTGCAGTAGATGTATTTCCTGCTTCAATAATCCATTCAAACCCTAAACAAACTGTTCTTAAATAGAGGTAGGGTCAAAATTCCACAAAAAAGGACGCCATTTTGAGGGTTATTTCGATATATTTTCTGCTTTTTCTATTTTTTTGCTTTTATAACAACATCCTCCTTGCTCATGCAGCTTCTTTGATTTGTTATTGAAACATACACAACGATGTCATGAGAATTTGGTTGGCTATCTAAATTTAAATAACATTCTTGTTATGGCCCCCCTGCAGTGCACCACTAGCAAAGAATGACTGATAAATAAGTGAAGTATTAGGAATTTCAAATTGAAATTTTAAAAATAAATTTTAGGTCATATGCTGGTTGAACTCAAAAAAGGAAATGCAACAAAATGGCTGCAGAAAGTTAAACAGCAACAGTGCACAGATAAGGCAAGTAGTTGTCTTCATGGAGAACTTTTTGCTGTTGTGCAGTTTTCAAATTTTGTGTGAACTGGAATAATTGTAATTTTTTTTCTTTTGATAGGAAAATTAGTGTCTTCAGTGAAACCCAATGATATATCTTCTTCTGTTTTATTCTTTGTCACTTTTGCATTGTTAGCACTCATAAAATTTCTATAATGTTAAAGGTGTTTAATTTTTTACGTTTTATATTATTTCTTATTGTAAGCACAGTGTGTTTTTGATCTTTCAGGGCCTTGAAAAGTTGTATGACTCAGCATTTTTGATGAAGGACATGAGAGGGCAAAAGGGAAGCTCCTATATGTGCCAACACAGCTGTTTTACCAACTTTATTGCCAGATTCCCAAATGACGACAGTCTTAGAGAATACGAAATGGGTAAGCAGAATGTTAAGTTTCATCTGAAATTAATTTCCCAGACATGAGGTTTTCAAATTTCTAAGGGAATTTTGAATTACTTGTATTTTTGATGAAACATCGCAAATTGCAATTATTAGCTCTCATAATATTTGAAGATCCATTGCTAAAAGTTTTTTTTTAAATGTTTGTATTAGTCCTTATCGCAGAATTATATTATATCAATACTACACACAAGGTTTTCAAACTTTTGGGGAACTGGAACATTTTTGTTCTCTTTATAAAACACTGCAAGTTATATAATGGCTCACTGTATAACTTCACATTTAAGTTCATGATTTCAAAAACAGCAGATATTCTCATTCTATATTATTATTCCAGTGGCTCACATGTTACGTCCAGACAGCCTTCACCAGTTGGTGTGGATTGGAATGCAGAGATACTCTGAAAAAGACAACACGCAGCCAGCTTGTAAGTCCTTTTCATTGATATATTCATCTGGATTTTTGCTTTAATGATTTATTTTTTCATTCATGCTACTTATTTATTTATTTTAATTTTGTTACTCTTTCAATTAATATGATTACTTGAAAGAACAAAAAATCAACTGAAATCGGGTTTACTTAGCAAATAATGTCTTCTCATATGTTTCAGTTTCCTTTTTAGGATCTTTGCATTTTGGCAGTCAAGTATTTTTGTTTTAAACAATTACTGATTATTACAGCAGGGAAGTCTTAGGTATTTATAAATTGTAAAAAGATAACTTTCAGAGTTATCAAAGTCATGGGCAATGATGGAAAGTTTTCACAATTTTTAATTGTGACCATCAGTTTTAATACTTCCAAAACTTTCAGATAATTTCCGTGTGTTTGATTCCCTCCAGTACAGTACAGGGAACTTGCACACTGGAAGTGCAGAGTCACTTTGTCAGCTGGATACAGAGGTAAGGGAAAAGATTAAATACCAAATCTAATATAGGTAATAAAAAGAGATGAAAGGAGTGATGATATTGTCATAGATATAGGGAATTGTTCAATATTGTGGTTTAATGGTACATAAAACTGAGGTCATCCTGCACACATTTAACTGATATGTAAAATTTCTAATTTTTATTTATTTTTTCGAACAGATGTTAGATTTTGGCTTCGCTGAAAAGATTTGAATTAAAAATGTAAGAAATAAAAGCATTTCTTGGATTTCATAAATACACTTTAGTTCTCAGCTTCAGAGCATCAGAAGAGCCTCCAGTCTACTATTGCTCAGTTGATCAACAGAGTAACTTTGATATCTTTTTGTAGGCATTTCTCTATGCAGTCATAAGAACTTGTGTGATGGGTCTCAAAGAACGCCATAGCCTTATTACCAGTTTTCCCGAGCAGCCATATTTGCTCCCAGCATGCATCTGTGATGGCCTCGTAACCAAGGAGCAATCAGAATGGTGGCAGGCAGCATACAAGTTGTATATGAATAAAGCAAAGTGTGTTAAACTGTTTTTATGTTTGTTTAAAGAGCAACAGACAATATTTCAGTAAAAGATCTCCAGTCTTTGATGAAATATATTTCAGTAAGGTTAATATGTTTTATGTCCGCTCAAATCTAGACCTGTATATATTTCATGTTTACCAAGTCACTAGATAATAAAAATTAGAAAAACATAAGGTACAAAGAGTCCACTGTAAGTAAATTTTTAAATTATAGTATTTTTCAGTCGGGTTTGAAGTTTGAAAGGTATTAGTCTTTTACCCACAAAGTAATACACAATTTTATCTCAGAATAAGAAACACAGGCCATGACATAATTTTGAAAATTGACTCGATTTCTTTCCTTCAGGGAAAATTTTGCCAAGTTACGTCAGACATTACAGCGAGGCCTGGAGGTGATCCGTCTTGTAGGGGCCCATGGTATGGACGTCAGATTAGTGGCACATCTGGCAAGGACCTTTGAGGAAAGGGTAGGTTGTTTCTGATATTGTTTTTTTCCCTAAATGTTTGGAGTCAATCATGCAATCATGTACCATATCATGATCATTTGAAGAAAGGACAGGCTGTTTGTAATTTATTGAGTTTTTTCTTTTCTGCCTTTCTTTTTTGTTCAATTGATGCATTATGCAGCAAACACTGTCCTTTTTTTCTTTTTTTTTTTTTTTAACTTCAGTAATACATGCAGATAATTGTTAATTTCATTGTCCTGTAGCATTCATATCACTGAGAGCAGGACAGTAAAAACAGAACCAATAATTTTGTACCATTTTGCAGGTGCTGGAGACCAAGGCCCAGGGCCAGTCGGCCTTAGACAATGCCAAGGACATTGACTGCCTGCGTCAGAGAGCCGCCCACTATTGGACTGCGGTCATTGATATGCTGGACAAGATAAAGAGGTGGGTGATAGAGGGAGGAGTGGAGATCAGGCAGTGGAGAGACGTGTGTGTGAGAGTGTGTGTGTGTGTGTGTGTGTGTGTGTGTGTGTGTGTGTGTGTGTGTGTGTGTGTGTGTGTGTGTGTGTGTGTGCGTGTGTGTGTGTGAGAGGGAGAGAGAGGAGTGGAGATGAGACAATGAAGATTTCTTTGGACTATTTATTTATGTATTCATTTATTTTATTTATTTATTATTTTTTTTACAGCATATGCTTTATCAAAAAATGCTATGTCATTGAGTTAGGAGCTGTCGAATTTGAGATTTTACTTTGACTATGATTAAAAGCTATTTCATTCATTTAAAGAGAAACAATTTGTGACTTTTAGCAACTATGCTTGCTGTGTAAATGGTACATGTACAAGGTATGTGCCTGGGTAAACCTGTCAAATTAAAATTACCGATGCCAAGGACGTACTGTTTTCATCTACGTTTGTCTGTCAGTTTGTGACCTTCCTAACTCGAAAAGCTATGGATAGATTTTGACGAAATTTTCAGCTTGGGTCAGAAACATGCTAAGTTTAAAAATTATTTTATTTCGGTGGTGATCTGTGATCACCATCTGGATCCAAGGATTTAAAAGGCTTCTCCAACATTGCTAAATATGGCCAATGACCTTGACCTTGTGCAATGGATGTGCTCTTAACTACCACAATAAATTATTGCAGGGTCCTTGGCGGAGGTCTGCTCTCTCCGAGATCTTTTTTAGTTGGCTTTATGAGTCTAGGGACCAGTTTCATAATAGAACTTTGGACAGAAATTTGGTCTAGACTTTGCCTCTTTCGTTTTTAGATCAATCTGCAATAGCCAACCGAAAAGATACTTATTAGTTTAAAATTGCAGTCACTTCTTTCTTGTTAGAAAGCACGTGCAATAGTTGTTATGAATACCATGAATCAGCAATAAGGTATATATGATGATCAAAGGTGTTAAGTATAAGTGGATGTCACATACTCATTGCTGCTGGCTGGTGGTATATCTGATTTGGGATTTGTTAAAAAGACCAACTGCCAGTCTAAAGATCTCTTCGGAAACTGGGCTCAACTTGTGTATGTAATAAATATCTACTCATACTATCAGCTAGATCCATTTCATTCCATTTGCAGTGTCATATCTGAACAGCAATGCATGCAGCTACAACCATATTACTTTATGGATAAATAATATTTGCGCTAGCACTGCTACATAACAAAAATCTGCACTATGCTATGCTGTGATAAAGGTTTTCAGTGGCCTCTAAATAAGTTGATAAAACAACAATTTATGACTTACAGACTTAGTAGTGAGAGTCACACGTGGAGTTTCAGTGGAGGAATTTGGTTTGTTTTGTTTACTCTCTAATTCAAGAATAATTCCGTCAATGTCATTTTGTAGGAGGTAAAAATTGTGGTTGGACATGAGATTGCATTGTCTTTAAATGCATTATTTTTGTATTTTGTTTAATTCAATATATATTTTTTATTAAATGCACTAGCAGATTTTCATTACTGCCACCAACTTTGTAGTAATTATGACCAGTGGCAGACATTTTATTATTAGCATACTTACTAAATTAAAGAATGATTACAGATTTGTTCAGATCAAATTTTTATTTTCAAAATTTTTTAGTGATCCATAAAAACTTCTTTCAAATTTAGCATTAACAAACAGAGTTAATGTTTTAGTTGAAACTGGTCATTTTCATATCATTGTATCCACTGAAACAATTTGTGTAAATCTTGTGATGCTTATCTTGTCTCTTTCGTAATAAATTTCCTCATTTTTGCTTATTTGAAGGCGTAAGGCTTTTGGCATACTTACATTTCTGTTTCACAGTCATTTCTTTTTGCAGAATTGTGTTGTTTAAAAAAAATTGATGATAATTAAAAAAAAAAAACTTATGCACTGTTTTATTTAGAACAAAAATACTTGTATTGTAAATGTACTCGGTGACAATCCAGAAAAGGGTCTGTACATTTGACAGCTACAACTGCCTATTTTTTTCATCTTCAGGAACATCCACCCAAAGCAACCCAGACTGGCGCTTTTCCCGCCCCAGGGTGAGGAGCTGACATCAATGGAGATGTCCGCCATGTCGAGAGAAGCGAAATTCTTCCTGGCTCAGGACGCAATGGAGATGGGAAAATACGAGGAGGCGCTGGAGAGTTTGGAAGCCCTCCCGACACCAGAAGCCTCTCATCTTCAAGCAAAGGTTTGTTTTGATTGAAACTGAAAGTGATCATTAGGGTCCTGTTCTGTGTATTTCAAGGAAATAATTTGAAAGCAAGTATTTGAGATTGGAAAGTTCTGATTCAAAATACGAACATCCTTACTCTGAGAGAGGCTTCACATTTTCACACTGTTGTCACATTTTGTGTGTATGAATATGAAGATCATTATTAGTGGAAAAAAAAAAGATCTGACACATTGTATGGCTTTAAGCCTGTAGATGCTGTAAAGACGAAATACACAGTTCCAGTGAATTCTTTCAGATCTACCAGCAGCTGGCAGAGGAAGAGAGGGACAACCACCCAGAGATGGAAAACAAGGAAGCAGCACTTCTCACCAAGGCTAGGGATTCTCTATATATAACTCTGGACAGAATCCGAACTGACAAAACACATGTGAGTGTCTGTCTGTGATGTTAACTCTGACCCCCTTTGCCAAATCAGAATGCCAGTAGCACTGTAGCCCTTCCATAGTGGTTAAGCCAGGATTTGAAATGGGGAGTCCTGAAGTTGTTTTCTTACTGAAGCTGGGCTTTCTCAGTGTCGTCGTCAAGTTACACAGCCAAGTCTGAAATTACTGTTGCACCTTATTTATTTGTTGTCAGCAAGTTATCCATTACATTTTGCTTAGAAAAATTAGTTGTTCATGTAGAAAGAGAAAGATTCTGCAGTGGGAGGGAAGATACAAGTTCTGTTTGTTTCAACTTGTATCCATAATTTTAAGGCCCTGAATGAAGTGCTGTCATCTGAGATAGAAGAAGTGGAGAGCAAGCTGGGGAGAATTGAGCCAGATATGGGTGAGTAGCAGTGGGTCATAGAAGATTCTGTAGATGGAATGTTTTTAGTTTAATAGCCCTTGATATGAAACTGTTACAACTGCTTTGAAATATATGAAACATTACTAAGCTATAAAACAACAATATATAGCAAAGAACTGCTGCTTTCAATCTTGATTCTGTTCATGTTTCCTAAAACAGGGTTTTGTTTTCTTTTAGTCCCCAATGCTGGCTCCTCAGACCTTTCAGATCAGGAGGAGGCTCCGTCCCTGGCTCTTCGCGACATCACAAACCGTTCCCGCTCCAAACTCCCAGCTCACAGTACGCCTCACAGGACGCGGCATGGGGAGTTGGATGCTGACTATACCAACTTAGAGGTACCTAATTTAACTTCTATTAACTAAACATTGGTGAAAATGCCTGAAGATATATCTTCACTCATAATGCATCAAGATATTCAAGATATTCACTTGTAATGCATCATATCATTATTTATTCATTTTTTAACTACTGAATAAAAGAAAAATGAGATGGGGTTAAACAAGCTTTTTTCCAGACATAAACCTTGATTTTTTTTCCCTTCATTTTTATTTTTAACAGAATCATGGCCACCTTCGTCCCAGTCCAGAGCGCCTTGATGCTGAAATCCGTTCACTCCGCTATTCCCAGGAGTCCATGGTCCACCTGATGATGCAGCGGAATGAAGAGCTGGTCGAGACAAACAAACGCTTCATGGATCAGCTGTTAGAGAGTCAGAAACGTCTGGCAGACAGCCAGAAGATCAACAGCGAGCTGATGGTAAACTGAATCTTCTTCATATATATATATATATATATATATATATATATATATATATATATATATATATATATAGTCATCCAGGTCATCCATATATATATATGTCTGTGTAAAGCCTATTATTCTTGACTTATTATTATTTTAATATCCTTAAAACTATTATTCTTTACACCCTTTAATTGTCTTTTTAACTGGCTTGCATTTTAGACCTAAAAACATACCTGAATGGTTTAAAAGTATTTTTATGATCATTTAGCTATTCACTGCAGTATTTTATAGACAGTGGTCAATTCTGTTATTGAGATAAAAAAATCTTTTTACCATCAGGAAAAAATGTCTCTCCAAGACAAGCTGATCAGAGAGCTGGAAGCCAAAGTCGCCGCCAAGCACCAGAGCCGCCCGTCCCCCATCCCTCCTCAGATGACAAGCAGTGTACCCTCGCCCTACGCTTATCCGCCCCCAATTCCAGGCTACCCAGCTACCCCATCGAGTTCACTTCATTATCTGCCGCCCCCACCCCCAGGGCCACCCCCAGGGACTCTGAGGTACCCCCCTCCTCCTGGCCCTCCCCCAGGGCCACCTGCAGACCCTGGGTTTAGAGGACTTGGGGCAGGACTTGGAGCAGGTAAACATACAGATAAATCACTGTCATAATAATTAGATCCCATTTAATATTAACTGTTTTGATCAGTACAAATTTTATGCTGTTTTTTTATATACAGACACTATTTATTATGACCATAAGTGTTATTGTAGATACAGGAAAAGTTGCTATATGCAACATACTTATATATGAGGAAAAAATTTCCCAGCTGTACAGACCAGTACAAATCAAATATTACTTGAAATCATGAAAAAAAGAAAATAGATCATTCTCATAAAAAATACACACCAGTAGAATATCTTTCATCTTGTGGAGTCTGTACATGAGTTCGTAAATGTTCTGAGGATGAGCAATTTTCTTCCTTCACTAGTGCCAGTTGTTCCCACAGCCTATGGAGATGATGGGTATGCTGGAATTGATGGAGAGACTTACGAGGATGACGGAGACTACCTGGATGACTATGGAGAGGAAGATGGTTCTATGAACAGGTGAGAATAGTGCTTTTATCCAGGGAATGGGAATTCTCCATTGTGTAGTATAATATTGTTTATGATTTTTGTCAGATGTTAGTGATGAACATTTATTCCACTTTATCAGATATTTGTAATGAAAGTTAGCATTTTGGTGGGGAAATATGCCTTACAAATTTAATTTAAAGATAAAAATATTTAGAAGTTACAATTTTATAGGATTTGTATGATTTTTTTGCATTTGTTTAATAACTTATAAAAATGTCAATACCCTGTTTTCAGGACATGTATTGTTATGTACTGTTATAGTATATTCAGGACATATATATCTAGAAAAGTAGTTTCCTCACATATCTTGAGATTATTTCTTTGCTTTTATAGGTACCATATACCAGATTCAGAGTTGGTCCAGGACTGGCCATATGGCAACGTGACCAAACTGGAGGGGAAATCCACCATCACTTACTCCCCACAACAGCGCCCTCCCTGCCCCACTGCTGCCGTTGCCCCAAACTTACCACCCCCACCCCCTCAGCAGCCTCAGTTTTACCAAATACCGGCCTACCTGCCACCTGGATTCCCTCAGATGCAGGCCACACCGCCTGGTGGTATGTATACCACAGGGCTGCCACAGATTGCCCCTGGGTTCTTCTCCCTGCCATCAGCACCTGGGCAGGTTGGGCTACAGAACACCACCCCTCTGGCTGCAGCCTCCCATGTTAAGTTACCAGCCATGACTGCAGCTGTGTCTACAGGGGGAGGAGTGGCAAGTCCTGGATTGGCAGGAGTGAGACCGGCTGTTCCACCAGCCACCTCTGCCACCCCCGCTGCAGCTGTGACCATGCCACCAAACGTGGTGATGAACTCTAGCATGTCAGAGCAGATGTCCCAGGCTGCAACCTCCCCAGTGAAGATTGGTGGGCACACTCCATACAAAATGGCCATGCCTGCAGGTGGTGAGGCAAAGGACCCTGCAACAGCAACGACATCTTCAGTTAATGCTCCTGCAATGGCATCCTCACCGAAGGATAGTATTCTGAAAAATCTTATAATGGCTGACACAACCAGCTCTTTGGTGTCAAAACCAACATCTGAACCTAGCAGTCCCACAAAAGGTGGCCATGATGATAGTGCAGGTGAAGGGCATGATGAATCTTACAATGGGGCCGATTTTGAGCCCGTGATTCCTCTACCAGATCTGGTGGAGACACCTACTGGAGAGGAAGATGAGGACATTTTGTTCGAGAATCGTGGCAAGCTGTACAGGTTTGCTGACGCTCAGTGGAAAGAGCGTGGAACAGGAGTGATCAAGATTTTACATAATACCAAAAACGGGAAGGTGCGTATTCTGATGCGGCGAGATCAGACCATGAAGGTATGTGCCAATCACTACATCACGCCAGAAATGAAACTCCTGCCAAGTGTGAACAATGATAAAGCATGGTCATGGTTTGGCATGGATTTTGCCGACGAGCAACCTACAAAGGAGAACTTCACCTGTCGGTTCAAAACTACTGAGATTGCCTCACAATTCAAGGAGAACTTTGTAAAGGCAATTGAAATAGCCAAGAAAGAGAAGACAAAGTCTGAGAAGACGACAACAGCAGCAGCCTCGACAACAGCAGCAGCCTCAACAACAACAGTGACCCCCAAAACTGATGGTACAACTTCCTCTTGGGGGGCAGCGTTGAGGCCTCCAGCTGGCAACTGGGAATGCGGGATGTGTCTGGTGAGCAACCCTGGTGATAAGACCACATGCATGGCATGTCAGACTCCCAAACCAGGAAGTAAACCTGTACAGGAGTCCACAGGACAGAAAGTCACAGGGTTCTCGTTTGGGGTGCCAGGACTCCAGACAAGTAAGAGTGAGACAGGCTCTGCAATAATTGGAGAAGGAGGATTCAAGTTTGGGTCTTTTGGGGCCACGACCTCTAGTGGCCAGCCTACTGCAGCACCTAGCGATAGTTCTGCGTCTGCTGTGGCAGCAGTACCCAGTGGAGGTTTTAAGTTTGGTTCTTTTGGAATAAGTTCCAGTCAGCCGTCTGGTGGGGAGAGCAGTAATACAACAACAGCAGTGCCACCTAGTGGAGGTTTTAAATTTGGAACAGTGCCAGCCCAACCAGCAGCTGCAGCAGCTGAAAGCACTGCCGTTACTCCACCTACTGGAGGTTTAAAATTTGGTGGTGGTATTACAGGAACTGGGCTCACATTTGGTAAGCCTGCAGCAGCGACAACCAGCAGCTGGGGATTCAAGTTCGGGACTTCTGAACAACCAGGGGGCACCACTGCAGCTACTGATGGGACGAAACCGGCCATGACAGTGACCATTCCACCTGCTTCTTCTTCCTCTGATTCAACAACTGAAAGGAAAGGATTGCTGTCCCCACCGAAATTAAATGTTGACTCAAAATCTCCTGGGGCAGCATCCACCCTATTGTCATTGCTCGCACAGAATCATGAGAGTAGCCAAGATAAAGAAAAGGCCCAACCCAAGTCGGATGATACAGCCAAGCCACAGTTTGGAGGGTTCACATTCACAAGTCAGCCTATTGTGAAGCAGATTGAGGAGACTAGTACGAAGGGACCAATATCTGCTGATACGAAAGCTGCAGGGGCAGCAGCAGCAGAGAAAAAGAAAGAGGAGCCTAAACCTTTTGCTGGATTCAGCTTCTCATCAAATACTGGTAGCGGGTTCACCTTCACGCCACCCTCCACAACAGCTCCTAAGAGCACAACTGCAGTCAAAGCACCAGCTCCTGCAAATGAAGCACCAAAAGAGAAGCCCAAACAGGAACATGTGTTTGGGGAAAATGCATCAGGTGCTTTATCCTTCACTAACCTGACGGATGCTGTGAAAACAGCCGATGCCTTCAAGGGCAAGGAAAATTTCCAGGGGTTTGCCGGAGCAGGAGAGAAGGTGTTTGGCCATGACACTTCCACCCAAGTTTCTGGATGGTCCCTCACAAAGAGTCCAGGCAGAACTAGAACTGAGAGCGAGGGCACTGCTCCGGAGGAGTTTACTCCTCAAGATGACTTTAAGCCCCTGGTATCTCTGCCAGAAGTTGAGGTCAAAACAGGTGAGGAAGAAGAGATTAAAATTTTTGGCGAACGAGCCAAACTGTACAGGTTCGATAAGGATGCCGCTCAGTGGAAAGAGAGAGGAGTTGGTGAGATTAAGTTGCTGAAGCAAAAGGATGGCGTGGCATTTCGTGTACTCATGCGTAGAGAGCAGGTCCACAAGCTGTGCGCAAACCACGCCATCACCAAGGACATGGAGCTGAAACCCATGTCTGACAGAGCTTGGATCTGGCTGGCCGCTGATTTTTCAGAAGAGGAAGTGAAACACGAAAAACTGGCCGTGAAGTTTAAAAATGAGGCCCAGGCCAAAGACTTCAAGGAAAAGTTTGAAGATTGTCAGAAAAAGATAAGAGAGTATGAGCTTTCATCTGGGAAAGAAACCACGCCTAAAGAAGCAGGAGTCGACTCAACTGCTGCGGCCTCTGCAGGGAAGTCACTTTCAAATCTCTTTAAGCCCAGCCCTGGCAGTTGGGAGTGCACTGGTTGTTATCTAAGAAACAATGCGGATGTTTTGCAATGCCCAGCCTGTAATACACAAAAGCCTGGCACACCTACAGCACCCAAGCCACTCTTTACCACAAAACCAACAGGAACTTCACAGCCCGTAGATAACTCTCTGTCTGAGATGTTTAAGCCAAAGGCCGGGAGCTGGGAATGCACTGGTTGCTACTGCAGGAACGAAGCATCGGTTTTGAAGTGTCCGGCCTGCGACACCCTGAAACCAGGGGTAGATTCAACTAAGGTAGAGAGTCAGGCTGCCCCAGCAGTTAGCTTTGGTACTCAGGGTATTACCAGTGGCGGGTTTACATTCGGAGCCAAGCTTGGTGCATCTCTCCCCTTCACTGCTGGTAAAGATTCCAGTAAGGATGCGGCGCCATCTTCGGGACAAGGGTTTGTTTTTACTTCAACACCCGCGATAACACAACCCGTCAGTGGTTTTGTATTCGGGAGCGGACCCAAACCTGCCCCTTCCACTACATCCTCCGCTCCTTCAACTGGATTTGTATTTGGAGGTTCACAGGATGTTCCAGCTGCATCCACGTCCACAACTACCAGCACACCTTCAACTGGATTTGTATTTGGAGGTCCACAGGATGTTCCAGCTGCATCCACGTACACAACTACCAGCACACCTTCAACTGGATTTGTATTTGGAGGTCCACAGGATGTTCTAGCTGCATCCACGGCCACAACTACCAGCACACCTTCAACTGGATTTGTATTTGGAGGTGTTCAGAGCCTTCCTTCTGCATCCACGTCCACAACCACCACCACCACCAGCACCTATTCAGCAGGATTTGTGTTCGGCCAGCCGCAAGGAAGCACAGGGAGTACGTTTGGTATCTCTACGTTCAGTTGGAGTGGAATCCAGCCTTTCACACCCACCAAGGCAGATAAAGGGAAATCACCTGTGAAATCCCCCGTGAAATCGGGTGCCCCGCTGTCTCCTGGCTCACCAGGGGCAGACAGTGACTATTATAATGAGGAAGAAGATGAGCATGAACATTATTTCGAGCCTGTGATTCCCCTGCCAGATAAGATTGATGTAAAGACTGGAGAGGAGGAGGAAGATGTACTGTTCTGTCAAAGGGCAAAGTTATTTAGGTAAGAAAAAGTTATTGGTCACATTTTAAAACTGAAAATATGATTGTAACTTTTCTTGAAAGTGCTTAAGGAATAGATTGTTAAGATTTATGTAAGTTATAAGTTTTTTGTTTTTACATCTGTTTGTAATTAAAGGTCTGTTTTTGTGTGCAAGTTTTGATTGACCAATGGACTAGACATAATTATCTTTTTTTATTGGTAAATGCAATACTTTTTGATCAGAAGTTTTTTTAATGTATGATTTTTCTGTTGTTTTTACATATAATGCTTATAAAAGAATGATTACATTTATACCATGAAAAGAATGTGCAAACTTAAGAGCATCATAATAAACATCCCTTTTCCATATTGCTGTTCTCCAGGTTCACTGACAATGAGTGGAAGGAGAGAGGGTTAGGAGACATGAAGGTTTTGAGGCACAAAGAATCCAAGGCTGTGAGACTCCTCATGAGACGAGAGCAGGTATATATTTATATATTTATTTATTTGTTTGTTTGTTTGTTTGTTTGTTTGTTTATCTGTTTCTTTTTAGTCAGCATGTAATCATCATTTTTTCCAATGTTTACATTTAATTGTTAATATTTAGTAGTTGAGATCTGTAAAAAAAATAATGTCATGTTAACTCTTTTTTAACATTTTGATTTCATCACAGTTGTTTATACCAATTTCTCCTTTTGATGAAAAGATCCATATTATAATTATTTCAGTCATATTTGTATGATATTTGCAGGTGCTCAAATTGTGCTGCAATCACTACATCACACCTGAACTGGACCTTAAACCCATGCCCAGCGCACATGGGAAAGCCTGGATATGGCACGCAATGGATTTCTCTGAAGATTCAGGGAAACATGAGAAGTTGGCCATTAAGTTCAGATCTAAAGAGATCGCTGATGAATTCAAGCAGGTCTTTGAAGATGCTAGGGACAAGAAAGACATTCCAGCCTTGCCAGAGTTCTCTGACGGAAATAAATCAGGAACAGGCACTCCTAATCGATCCCCGTCCAAATCACAGCAGAGTAGTAGTTTTGTTTTCAAAACGCCCGACCTGGCAACCAGTCCAGGCTTCTCACTGGGTGCCAAGTTTGGATCACCACAGGGAACAGGGGGTGGGTCTGTGTTTGGTGGAGGTGTGTCACAGGCAACGGGAAAGAGTCCACTGGCTGGCCTGAGTAGCCATAGTCCATTTGGAGGGAAAACGAGAGATGAAGAAGGTAAGGAATTCTTTTATTAACTTCGATGGTGAAGTTCTCTGATAGAAAAGGACATGTTTAAGAACAGTCTGCCAAAAACCATCAAAGTGCAAGAAAAGGTGACGTATATTTACTCTGTGCCAAAAAAACTTCTTTGCATTCTGTCCCTTTTGGGCAGCATCATCCTAAAATCCACTGGCCCAATACAGAAATAGTGACTGTTTTTGCTAGCATTTGGCCTGGAAGCTGTGATTACTTCACATATTGTATCAGTTCCTCATTACATAAAATCGGAAGAAATTGATATCATTAGTATGTCTGTTTCTCAGATGGAGAGGTAGAATTTCTTGGCGAGGAATTACCCAGTAAGGAGAAGATTGAAATGGCCAGGCGCTTCTTGTTACCTGACTGTTTCTACAACTATGAGAAGAAACCTCCGTGTCCCGGTTGTATAGGCTGTGAGGATTGGGAAGAAAAGAAGAAACTGATCCCCAAAAGTCCTGCAAAAGCACAAGGCAAGTAGAAACACAAATCTTTCCATGACTTTGCGACTTTTTAGCCATCCTTCTTTTTCTGAGCGAAAAAAGGGCTTAGAGAGTTGCTGGCCTTTGTATAAAGTGATAAAAAATGGTAATAATGATAATAATAATAATAATAAAAAAAGAAGACCTATGGAGGAGGGGTTGGTTTTCTTTTTTTTTACCCCACTCTGGCCTCTTCATATTGATATATGTTGTGATTGTTTTGCAGGTGAAGGCTCGCTGCCTCAGTCAGGGAAAGAGAAGGCTGTGGTAGCAGCAGCAGGTAAGTGCTTTGGTATTTTGAAGCATAACATCAATAGCAAAATTTGAAAACGGAAGTCTTTTTCTTTTTCATTAGTATTATAGAGTTGATGAAATTGATAAGCACATTGTCTAACTTTAAACCTTGCTTAACTCTTAGGAGTTATGATAGGTATACTTCTCAGAAAATATAGTTTTTATCTCTGTTTTTGTTCATTTTATCATATTTTTTTCAAACTCCGACATTTTCTCCTCAGATTCCACCAGTGAAGGTGCGGGTATGGGTATCTTTGGCCAGTCGGCCTCTGGTGGGTTTGATTTTGCTGCTTTAGCGGCCCAGGCAGGAAAGACCGGTGGAGGGTTTGGGAAAACCACAGGTAGTGGATTTTTTTATTTTAATTTTTTATTAATTTATTTTATTTATTTATTTTATTTATTTATGCAATAGAAAGAAAAGGAAATTATAATAAGTGAAGTATAGATATACTAAGCACCGTTTGACATTTTTGTAAGGCTCAGTGTTTTCTCTTATTATAATAAGTTTTCATTTACTGGTTTATCTTATTTGAGACTGTATTTACATTTTGAGTGGTTGTTTACATTGTTGTCGCTGAATGCTCCAGAGTCATCCAAATCATTCACCTGGGGTGGCACAGCAACGCCATTGTTCCAGACTAAAAAAGCAGTCGATGACGGAGAGGGTGATGACGATGATGTGGAAAAGGCGCCAGATGTCCACTTTGAACCTGTGGTAGAACTGCCTGACCTGGTGGATGTCAAGACTGGTAGGTATCACTTACTGAATTCCCTCCTCCTCCTCCTGAAGAACACTCCCGCCCCCCTTCTCTCTCTCTCTCTCTCTCTCTCTCACACACACACACACACACACACACACACACACACACACATACACACACACACACCTTTGGGTGGATAAGACAACATTAGAAAAAGTAGAAATCATCTAAATTTCATGTTTAAAATACAAGTCTTAATATGCAAAGACGGAGAAAGTACAAACAAAAATATATGTTAGAGCAATACAATACATCTAAATCCAATACAAATGAGTTAGCTTCCACAGACCAAACAAATACAATCAGTGTTAGAAATTAAGGCTGGACTGTCTGCCTGGGGCTGACAACTTTCAGAATGGGCTGAGCAGTTATCCCACCCGGCAGACATTCGAGCCAGCTACTTCTCAAGATGGCTGAACTTTCTGTCCAGCAACTAATTTTCCTAAGAGGCAAAAACTGAATACAATACTAAGTATTATGCTTTGTGAATATAAGAACCAGATGAATTGTGTTGTATTATCAGGGGAGGAGGATGAGGAGGTGGTGTTCTCTCACCGTGCCAAGCTGTACAGGTTTGACAGTAACCAGTGGAAGGAGAGAGGAGTGGGGGAGATGAAGCTGCTCTGGCACAGGGAAACAGGTGGGTTAGGATTTAGTTTATTGTGCTGAACTAATGAAAAACAAGTGCCTCTTCACTAATAGATGATTAGATGTATGAGATGTGCAGCTACTCAGAGAAGTCAAAGGTTGATATAAAAACCTTGCATAACATTTTTAGTCAAATCTATGCCCGTTTTCATTTAGAGAGATCTTTCTTTTTCTCTCACATCCAGGCAAGGTGAGAGCCCTGCTGCGTAGAGAGCAGGTGCTCAAATTAGCATGCAATCATTACATAACTCAGGAAATGGAGCTGAAGCCCATGATGTCCTCAGAGACCGCCTGGTGCTGGTTGGCCGTGGATTTCGCTGGGAATGAAGCCAAACATGAGCAGTTTGCTGTGAAATTCAAGGTAAGATTCCCCCATTCCTCATGCCATGTATTACAGTGTGACACTGAATTTAAAATTCAAGGTGTGTTCTCCCAATCAGAGCTCATCTGGAGGCATGATATGAACTAATATTTGGGGTAAATTTTTCTGTTTTATGTCTTACGGTGCACCATAAACCTGAAAATTGTAGAAGGATGGAAGGTAGCTAAAGATAATCCAATGTGTTTTAGTAAACTGGTTTCTGAAAATGTTTTGGATAATTTTATTGTATTTCTCTTATAAGTAAAAGCTCAACCTTATTGGTTACAATTGAAATTAAAAAATGATAATAAGTATTATTATTATTACTATTAGTATTAACTTCTTTCAATTTAGACTCAAGAAATAGCCAAACAGTTCAAGGCAAAGTTTGAAGAATGTCAGAGGCTGCTGAGTGAACCCAGAGGTAACTTAAGAAAACTATATTAACTCTGATATATAATTTCTTTTCTTTTTAATCATCTGCTGCATGATTAGAAATCTCCAAACCAACCTGTATGTTCTTTGATATTCTTGGCTTTAGCTTGGTCTCTTGCATTTACTTTACAGTTTGGCAATTTGATTATTTGCTATTTTAATTGATTTCTATTACTTCTGTGTCCACATTTTGTCCTTGGAAGGCACAGAGATGTGAAAATGGAATCAAAATTACAAAATTGGGGTTTATAAATTCAGATGAACTAGTTAGTTTCTAACATGAGTATTCTGCACGGTTTACTATTTTTTGTCCATGGAATATTTTGTGATTTAAAACAATCAATGATTTGAATCATTAGAAGTTTTAATCAGCATGGCATTTCTAGCTTAGAGTCACAGCATGAATTGTAATGGTGGAAGGTTTTGAAAAAAGAATACATAAGTACACAGTAAGTGCTGTAAATGGCTGACGTGAAAATTGTATTGAAGAGGAATATTATTACCAAATGCAAGGTTTGAAATAAAGCTTATTTGGCTGCTTTTTGTTATATTTCTTGAGTTCAATTTTTTCTGACACTATCGCAGTTAAGATACAGTGATTGTTCTAGACCATAAAAAGATAAATCAGGCTTGTTGGTAGAAAGGATATAATCAGCAAATTCTCAAATGAGAGGTGGCTTGTTTACCCTAATATATTAATTGGAGATTTGAAAGTGGTGATCATAATGCATGCTTCACTTGCCATGGCTCAGTTAATGCACTGTGATTAGTTCTTACTATGATTATAACAGTAAGCTAGATTATATGAGATCCAACAGAATGAGTTAAAAGAATACCAGGAAATATTTTGCTTGAACAGTGATTATTTAATTAAAAATTGATAGCTGTTGTGATATGGAAAATGTATTCATCAAAGCTAATAAAGTTTTCAGCCACTAGCTAGCACCCTGCATTTCATTAAATATTAAACGAAAACTCAGGTCTATGACCAACTGTTTGCTGGTCAGGAAGAGTTACTTTCAATACTATGAAACTTGGGGTACAAGCTTGCAGTTTTTCCAAATGCAGTATTGACGAATAATTATGTGTTGGAAAAGCCCATTTAAAGAATTATCCAAGTATGCTGTACATTTGGGATAGTTTGTGGCAGTTTTCCAGCAGTAAAATGGGTCTCCTGCCATTTCTTCATGCCCCTCCATGTATTTTTGACTGCAAAGAACTTGGGAGCTAGTTATAACAAATAAGGGCACATTTGTAAAATGCATGGGTCAGTTAAAATATATAGAGTCCAAAACCTTGTTTGATTCATAAGTGGGTGGAATACTTTCCTGCATTTCCTACAGCAACAGAGACGTGACAAGGTTAACAATGAGGTTGACATTTATCATGGCATTTGCCCATTGCCAAATACCTGCCAAATTTGTCATAGTCAGGTAAACCCCTGCTAAAACTTAGTATTAGTACTGTGTTTTCATATGTGAATAAGTCCATCAGATGTACTCAAACCTTGTTTTATATAAAAAAAGTATGTATTTTAAGACTGTATGATATATTTTAGATATAATAATAACTTTTCAAGGAATTTTTTGCATTTGGGAAATTTTAAGTCGAGAGTGGAATAAAGCAATGATTCTGTATCGTGACTATATTATATATCCTCAGTTTAAGAGTAGGAGTAAGGGAAAAGGCATAATTTTCCTGTTAGCAGGGTTAGGATGTCAATGCTAGTAGTAGCATTACGACCTTGTGCCTGTCACAATTCCTAAATAAATCTAAATGACTGCTATTACAAATAACAGCAAATTTTAGATTCCTGTAAATCTTAATTTGCTGTGAAATATGACTGGCAAACAACAAACACAATTTTTTTAAATCTAAAATATCTAAATTAAAGTTTCTTCATAATTTCTTTCTTCTTGCACAGGTAGATATACTTGATAACAAGCCAGTCATATTTGACCCTTTGCGTGACGTGAAGCTACCTGCATGTACAGTGTTATTAACAGGTCGTTTTCAACCATAAATTGTATGAAATGAAATCATTATGATAAATCTTACATGCATGCTACGCTTACAGGTCCACCCTCCTTTTGCTTGAAGAGTAGGATTTTATTTCTGTCACAGAAAGCACTGCAAAGTGGTGTTTTTGGGTCAAACAGAGAGTCCCATAGAAAAAAGAAGCCTATTTCTGATAGATTTGGGAGACATTTTAATAAGAACAGGGTTGCTTCTCATCTAAAGGGAGCTTATCACTTGGAAAGCTTTATGCAGGTTGAAAGCAAACATTGGTGATTGAGTCATAAGATTAATGGACGTCTAGACACTGTTTTTTAGTTGTTGCACAGGTGATTTTAACCTTTGCTGCTGAGGACAGTTATAATTTATTCGTGACAAGGTTGCTCGGCCTTGGATGCTGACCAAGATGTTTGCCAGGGAAGTTTACTGAAGCACATTTTTTTTCAGTTACATGTCTCTCTAGTCAAAATCATAGTAACGACAGTGGATTGCAGCATATTTGCAGACACTTCCTGACTTCGTTCTGCTATATCTGACATAGTATCCTAAGATTTGCAATAGCCGTCTTCTATTGTTAGATGGTGACGTGTGGATTTAAGTTATATCTTTAATGTAAATTATTGATATGATTTAAAATTGCCAGACAATGGGAAACATATTGGGATATCTTTACCAGTATGTGGGTAAGTGCATTCATAAATTGCTATGAGACTGATCTTGTTAAATATAGTCATGGTAGTTTGCTATGTGCGCATTTGATGTATAATTATCAGTTGTAGTATTGTGGATGTAAAGCCCCTTATTGAGTGGTATAGTTTAGTGATATGGTCTGTAACACTGAAAGTTCCCAATCTGTAATTACACTGCAGGTTTTATTTCTCGCTTTCACAAATTTGCTTTCTAAATTTTGGGTGGAAGTTTATGGATTGGCCGTGTCTAGTGCAGGGGATCCATTAAGTTGATATTTTTACTTTTGGTGATAGCCAGACCACCAACTTGTCAGTCACTCAAATTGTACCAGTACAGACAATATAACTAAGGTATATCACTTAACATGAAAAGGACATTTGTTGAATATCTGTGATTTGCAATGAATGTATTTGCTATCAGTAGTGGAAGTGTGGATATAAAAAGTAGGATAGTCTTACCCCTCCATAGCTTGAAGAAAGGGGATTCCTCAGCCTCTTATCCTATTTTTTTTTTCATTTTGATAACAAGGCAGTTGACTAAGATTTATTTATAGGCTTATGTATAAATTATTTAAAGTGAGTTATTAACTTATAATTTATTGCTACGTACACCTATGTGAAGCATGGGTCGTTGTGAGCCTTATTTTAGTAAGAGGAAAAAAGACATCTCCCCACAAAATAAGTTGACTAAGATTTATTTATAGGCTTATGTATAAATTATTTAAAGTGAGTTATTAACTTATAATTTATTGCTACGTACACCTATGTGAAGCATGGGTCGTTGTGAGCCTTATTTTAGTAAGAGGAAAAAAGACATCTCCCCACAAAATATTTATCTGTTTTAACAGGACAGGGGCTCTCATAGCATGGGTCACCACAATGCTGTAGCATACAATATGCAGCAGCAGAGAAGGATAGATGTTTATCTAATGGGTTTTCCACTGTATGGACACACAGATGTAGGCGTAGCAGTTAAATAACAGCCTACACTGGGCGGGAGGACTTGGGGATGATTTTATACATTGAGGGTATTGCTTACGGCTGAATAGAAGTTCAGGGAAGAAATAATGGCTCACTGTGCACAGATATGTGTGTCTTTTTGTTGATTTATTGCACTACACTACATTTGGACACAAATTGTGTACAGGCAAGTGTGAAGAGACGATGTGGCAAGCTCTCGGGGGTGATTGAGTTTATATAGAGCATGCTTCCTGTGACATGATTTCAGTGAGGATTGAGAGGTCTTGCTGACAGGTAATAGAACTATAGACATCTGTTGACAGTCGGTGACCAATTTTTCCACTGCTTGGTTGCACAGGTTTAAGTACGACATTGTCATATAATGGGACATTAAGCTGATGTTTTTATATAGAACAAACTGTCTGTGATTCTACATATATGAGGGTAAGGAGCATGCATGTTCACTCACTTTAAACAGGATAATATTACAGTGACTGCAGTATGGTTTAATGATACAGTCTTGTCGACGGCTGCCTGGATACACAGCTATGTCAAGGTGTGGTAATAACACAGGAAGGAAAAGTTGACCTGGAGGCGCCTGTGGAGTGATACACTATAACACAGGTGTAAATATCACAGTTGACAAACTTCAAGCTAGGGCAGTTTTTTTGGAGGTAACTGGAGCCTCCTATATGTTCCACAGGGAGACATACATGCCCTTTATTTTGATGGGATAATATTGATGTAAGAAAAAGGGAAAGCACCTGCAAGGAAGTGATCGCAAGGAGATTTAGTGCTCACATAGGACACGCCCACTGGGATATTTGTACATGTTATTTTAAATCAATGTTTCCCTGATAAAGGATAATGGATTTTCTGGAATAGTCGTACTCTACTAGATGATATAATACTGCCTGTTTAGTAATAAGAAGGAAGGGGAACAACATGGTGACGGTGATCCATACAACGATGCACTTCTTGGGGATGTTGAGGGACTCGTTTAATGCCTTCTGGTATTACCTAGGTGAGGTATCAGAAAAAGAAGTGTTTATTATGTAGAAACATGTTATAATCCCATTATTGTGGTGAAGTAGGTTTTTCATTGTTGTGTAGCGATGAGAGCTAGCTCATGTCAATAAGATGAGGTATTTCATTTTCAGATGAATGTAGTGATCATGGTATATAAAAAGTATGCATATCACCAAGTCAGTTATAGTCGAGGCCTTTTGAGGAAGGGTTGGAAGATTTCTCACAGTTAGGTAGAAAACACTTCTAGTCTCTTTATAATCTATTTACCTTGTCATCAATTCCCATTATTATATTTTAATTTTTGTTTGACGTCCAGGTTGTCAAAATCTTAGTTACACTAGACGAAAAGTCCTTATACTTAAGCTTATACCTCTGTTTACAAGGTTTTTTATTACCTGATTTAATATGATATAGCATGGAGTGTAAAGATACAATATAAGGGTGGTGTCCCATAATAATACATTTGGTGCAGCAATGTAATGTAGGTCAGTTAACATGAATTATAAGAACAGTGTAGCTGAAATGTAGGTCAGGTATGTATAATTAAGGATCTATTATATAATATGGTCAGGTATGTAGTGTTTAGGATATATGAATAATATATTCTAGTCAGAATGTTTGGTCAGGTTTAAAGCCTCCACGTTACAATATCCCTATGTACTATAGATTGTGATCTTGTGCCCTAGTTCAAAATTTATGTAGTGTTGTTATGAAAATGACAACTTAGTACAGATTGTCAGGTAAAATGTTAGTTAGGAAGCACTGGCACAGGATCAATTTGAATTTCAAGGTCAGTTTTGACATTTGGAAAATAGGAATGGATCCCTGGTGTTAAATTTAATGTGTGACCCTCCATGGCTAGGCATAAATGCATGTTTTGGCAGGAGATATCTTTCTAAGTGGGTTTGAATGTGTGTGAGCGACATATTATGAGATTGTGTGCACGTGGTTGCATACCTGTATGTGTGTTTTTCTGCATGTGTGTGTGTGTGTGTGTGTGTGTGTATGGGCTGTGTGTGTGTGTACAAATGTTGTACATGAGCCTTCTCAGTTCTTTTCTTGCTCATATATTTGGGCATACTCTTAAATAGTGATATGTGGTTTTATCTGAATGGTTAGTTTTTCTGTTTTTTTTTTTCTTTTTTTCTTGTGAAAAAAAAACATTAAAACTTGAACAAAAAATATTCCAATTGAGAGAAACAAAAATTCAATATTTTTCATATTTATTTTCCCTTCCCATGAAATAATAATAAAAAATAGAATCATAAAGTTCAACACATTCCCATTTCCTATATGCATCCCTTTTGTGTGATTTACAGATAATTATGTGCCGTAAAAGAAAAGTGCCCACTTTTCATTATGTAGTGAAGCCATTAAACTTCATGGTTGTTCACCAGAAAAGGCAAATGTTAACTTTTTAAAGAATAAAAGGAAAATTTTATACTTGCAAGGGACTGTGATAGCCATTAGTGTGAGACATGAAGTCTGAAATATCATAAAACAAAATACTCTCTCTTTATTTTATTTTTTAGCTTTAGTCACAAAGTGAATCAGTGGAAAAGGCAAGCATAGTATAATATCATCATACAAAAAATTGTACGGTAACAGCTTTTAGTTTTATTCATAAAAAAAAAAAAAAAATCAGTGCTTCTGTTTTAAGCTTCAAGCAATGCTCTGGATATCTTATATTTGAGTGAAAATTAAAAATTTGAAAAATTAAAAATAAGAAGTATGTTTTAAAATAAATATATAAGCATTTTTGACTGAAATTTAAATGTTTGCAAAAGTTAAGAATGAGAAATTTGACTTAAGAATATCAGTAATATACTAAGTATAAGTTAAATGTTTGAAAAAAAGTTAATTAAAAGTATGTTTTAAAAGTATCAAAAAAATAAGCACATTTTAAGTGCTGTTATGTGTATGTGGGCATGTATGTACGTTTGTTTTCTTGTCCATCTGTGTAGGTTCAAAGAAATACAGGTCTGTAAAAGATTCAAAAAGATGGACTTAGCCTTAGATGTTTCCTGTTATATAATGATATTAATGACCAGTCAAATTAGTGTACACTAACACCCATGGACTTAACAGAAATCACTATTTCAGTTTTTAGAAAAAGATCTGGATATTTTCTTTGCTTGACTTCCTAGGAATAATTTCTGTTCCAAACCAATTTTAAAATTTCAGTAATGCATTTTATTTTTTTATTTATTTTATTTGTTTGTTTTTTAAAGTGTCTTTTTATGGTTGTGATAAATGTAGGTCAAAAGCACATTAAGGAAACCGTGCCAGAGTGGACACGGGTCTTGTTAGGGGACATAATTAATGAGGTGTCCAATTTAACAAGGCGAAAAAGCACTGCCCAACACATTTAGAAAGGGTTTAGTTAGATTTAACAAGGACAGCAGTTGAACATGGTACTGGAAAGTAGGTATTGTGCATGAAGCTGTCTTTTTTCCTTTTTTTTTAGCATGGAAAATTAGATTTTAGTATTTTATTGTAGCATTACAGTGCTTGGATCTACTTTTGCTTGAAACTGCAAACCTAATTTTGTTTTTTCTCTAGGCCTTTGTTGGTTGAAAAAAGAATGAGAAGCATTGGATTTTGTATTCTTGTAGTATACTTGGATGCAATTAGTGTGGGGGAAAGATATACTTAAAATATGTCACGGTAGGTAGGGGGAAAATGTATATATAACAATAGGTATTTTTTAAAGTGTGTAATTCCTTTGTAGCTCCAACACAGGAGAGCTCCACTGGGAAACAAGACACGCCTGTCCCAGAGTCCCCAATAGTTGCCACCACAGCAACTCCCCTGGGAGACAAGGGAAACCCTTACTATACAAGAGAACTAGACACAGAAGCTAAAGAGGGAAGTATAGCACCTCGGGTGGCAAGGGAATGTGGCGGAGATCGTGGAAACTGGCTTTACACGCGGGAGTTAGATACAGAGGAAGAAGAGGGCGTGATAACACCCCAAAATGCCTCAGAATGTGGCCCCAGGGAGGTAGAAGAGAATTTAGAGCCAGAAAAGGCCAGCATGACTGGGGGTGACTTAGGGAATTGGCGATATACAAAAGAGCTCAATGTATCCGCACAAGAAGAAGTGATCAAACCGTCTTCTGGGTGGGGGACAGGAGGGGGCGACACTGACTTGATAGAGCCCAAGACAGCCTCAACCACAGGCGGTGCAGGTAACACACTTTACAGCCAAGAGCTAAATACATATGCACAAGAAGAAGTGATTAAACCCTCATCTGGGTGGGGGACAGGAGGGGGCGACACTGACTTGATAGAGCCCAAGACAGCCTCAACCACAGGTGGTGCAGGTAACACACTTTACAGCCAAGAACTAGATATCGCTGAACTGGAAAGTAATATCATACCCACAAGAGGGGTATTAACAGGTGTTGGAGACAGAGGAGGGGTCTTTTTGGGGGGCAGGGGTAGCCCAATGTACTCCCACACTTCTGGAGTCGTAGACGAGGTGATAACAGCCAAACTGGACTTCGCCACTGAAGATGATGTGGACAGCGACTCTGCACCTGCGATCCAAGAAGACATCATCTCTTCAACCCAAGGTTCCGTCACTGGAGGGGGCCTCGGTAACACAAAGTACACTATGGAGCTTAACGCAGCAGCAGCCGAGGGTGTCATCTCACCTGCAATGGCTTGGCAAACTGGTGGAGGTGACACCTATCCCAGGGTTCCAGTGGAGGAAGCAGTGGAACCGTCGTCAACCACTGGCACTGGGGGAGGAGATGGGAATGCGCTTTACTCTCGAGAGCTTGATGTGGAGGAGGCTATCACACCTGGTCATGCCTCAATCACAGGGGATAGGGGGAATCCTGAGTATTCTAGAGAGCTGGGAGAAGGTAAGGTGTTAAGGTGTTCTGCAAAATGGTGTATTGAAGGTTAGCAAGACAACTTATATGATTATGTAGTATAGATGTGATTTTATTTGTTTGCTTTTGTTATGCAGGCAATTGAGAATTTAAAAAAGATAACTACAGTTGAAATAAAAATCCATGTTAGGTATCCTAAAGTTGTTTATTTTGCATATATGCTAAGTAAAGTAACATTTTCTAGAGTAAGTATAAATGTTCTTTTCTTAAAAAAG
The DNA here is from genome assembly GCF_001039355.2 of Lingula anatina. Next base: position 598,643 of record NW_019775069.1, on the reverse strand, counting down.
GGATATTTAAGATGAGAAATGAACCAAAACAAAAAGCCAAACTGTAAAGTGAGGAAGCCTACATGAAAAAATACCACTCCCTTTTTCTGTGCAAAGTTTGGGATTTTCTAACCATGCATTGTAAAAACGGATATTGTGAAGAACATTTAGTAATTTCATTTTAATATTGTCAATTATTGTCAATTATGTAGCTTTTAAGGTTGTTGTCTGAGAGAAGAAATTTAAGTAATTGATTTTAATATTGTTTGAGTAAACAACATGTTACTTCAATATTTCCTGCCATCCATAACACTCTTTATGTGATGATTTCTGAAGAAATTAAAGAATATTTTTCTGTAGATGTTGATGAGAAGAATGAAGAAGAAGAAGAGGAAGAAGATGATGATGAAGATGATGAACAGGTTCTCTTTGAGAAGAGAGGAACTCTTTCTTACAAGGAGGGAGATAAGTGGAAGGTAGGGAATTTTCTCCCTTTCAGTGGAGCAGTTTGGAATTTGTAAAC
>NW_019775069.1:572275-598018 GCF_001039355.2 Lingula anatina | reverse complement strand
GAGCCCAAGACAGCCTCAACCACAGGCGGTGCAGGTAACACACTTTACAGCCAAGAGCTAAATACATATGCACAAGAAGAAGTGATTAAACCCTCATCTGGGTGGGGGACAGGAGGGGGCGACACTGACTTGATAGAGCCCAAGACAGCCTCAACCACAGGTGGTGCAGGTAACACACTTTACAGCCAAGAACTAGATATCGCTGAACTGGAAAGTAATATCATACCCACAAGAGGGGTATTAACAGGTGTTGGAGACAGAGGAGGGGTCTTTTTGGGGGGCAGGGGTAGCCCAATGTACTCCCACACTTCTGGAGTCGTAGACGAGGTGATAACAGCCAAACTGGACTTCGCCACTGAAGATGATGTGGACAGCGACTCTGCACCTGCGATCCAAGAAGACATCATCTCTTCAACCCAAGGTTCCGTCACTGGAGGGGGCCTCGGTAACACAAAGTACACTATGGAGCTTAACGCAGCAGCAGCCGAGGGTGTCATCTCACCTGCAATGGCTTGGCAAACTGGTGGAGGTGACACCTATCCCAGGGTTCCAGTGGAGGAAGCAGTGGAACCGTCGTCAACCACTGGCACTGGGGGAGGAGATGGGAATGCGCTTTACTCTCGAGAGCTTGATGTGGAGGAGGCTATCACACCTGGTCATGCCTCAATCACAGGGGATAGGGGGAATCCTGAGTATTCTAGAGAGCTGGGAGAAGGTAAGGTGTTAAGGTGTTCTGCAAAATGGTGTATTGAAGGTTAGCAAGACAACTTATATGATTATGTAGTATAGATGTGATTTTATTTGTTTGCTTTTGTTATGCAGGCAATTGAGAATTTAAAAAAGATAACTACAGTTGAAATAAAAATCCATGTTAGGTATCCTAAAGTTGTTTATTTTGCATATATGCTAAGTAAAGTAACATTTTCTAGAGTAAGTATAAATGTTCTTTTCTTAAAAAAGGGATATTTAAGATGAGAAATGAACCAAAACAAAAAGCCAAACTGTAAAGTGAGGAAGCCTACATGAAAAAATACCACTCCCTTTTTCTGTGCAAAGTTTGGGATTTTCTAACCATGCATTGTAAAAACGGATATTGTGAAGAACATTTAGTAATTTCATTTTAATATTGTCAATTATTGTCAATTATGTAGCTTTTAAGGTTGTTGTCTGAGAGAAGAAATTTAAGTAATTGATTTTAATATTGTTTGAGTAAACAACATGTTACTTCAATATTTCCTGCCATCCATAACACTTTATGTGATGATTTCTGAAGAAATTAAAGAATATTTTTCTGTAGATGTTGATGAGAAGAATGAAGAAGAAGAAGAGGAAGAAGATGATGATGAAGATGATGAACAGGTTCTCTTTGAGAAGAGAGGAACTCTTTCTTACAAGGAGGGAGATAAGTGGAAGGTAGGGAATTTTCTCCCTTTCAGTAGAGCAGTTTGGAATTTGTAAACAATATCTCTGAAGAAATCAAATTAAATGTAACTATTTATCAATATAAATGTAATGGAACGAACCTTGAGTTACATCTCCAACATGACTAGATTTGTAGATAGTTTACTGATTGCAAATTGATTCTGTCACATTTTCAAATTAAATGCCAACTTGCAGCATTAAAATGGAAGCTAACTAGATAGTACCTCATTTATTGGAAAGTAAATTCTTGCACAGAAATTGTGTTAAATGTGGTGTTTAATATTAGACTGTGGGCATGGGCAACTTCAAAGTGATATATGATGACGACGTGAACGGCTCTCGCATCTACATGTGCTCTGATGATGACCAGATGTTATGCAGCCACCTTATTCTGCAGGAGATGAGCATAGAATGGTGAGTGGTTTCACTTTCATTTTCTGGTTTCACTTTCATTACTTGACAATTTTTTGTAGTTCATGTTTACAGTATATTTATGAAGGAAATGTTGTTTTAGTGCTATGTTAAGATGATTCACATTTTTGTGCCTGTGTTTTTGTGCCTGTGTTTCGAAATATGGGACTTTTTAAATATTTTTGCTGTATGATATAAAAAATATTTTATTTCAGTAATGAAAAACTAAAGAGCTGCACCTGGGATGCCCATGACTTTGCCACAGATGAAGCTGTGAGGAAGAATTTCAGAATTCAGTTCAGCTCTGCCCAGGCTGTGAAGGAGTTTAAGGACGTGTTCAATCAGGTGAGGTGCATTATGGGTGCAGAATTATTGCCCTAAGAGTTTGTTTATCTTTAACTGGAATATCTTTTCCCCCTCAGTGTGTGAGTACAAGTAGTTGGTGCCCGTTTCCATTGTTGAATTTTTGGCTTTATTTTATTTTCATCCAGGGTTTAGAACTTGCCAGAGAGAGCGAGCTCTCAGAGAAGGACATCATCACAGTGCCCTCAGAGATTATGACACCAGAGGTCGCTGGTATTGGAGCGACACCTGGTGAGGAGAATGATGTGCCTTTCTACCAGCAGGGGGCGACACTGAAGGACCTAGTGCAAGGTGGGCCCAAGTTAGACTAAAGTTTTTATTTATTATTTTTGTTATTATTTATATATTTTTTTAATATATTTATTTTAGCGTAAAGAAAAATCAAAATATCATAAGCCTGAACCAGTGATTGTGTTATTTATGAATATTTTGTCCGAAGTTTATGTCTGATTATTATGAGCAACCAGTGTAATGGACCATTCACAATGAATTTTGTCAACCTATCTAATGTGCCCCAATATCAGCTAGACCGACAAGATTCATGGTGAATAGTCCCTTACATATTTTGATGATGGTATCCAATATTTAAGAAATAGTGTCCAAGAATGTAATATTTTTATCTTTATGTGGTCATTTCTTAAAAAAAAAATATTTGAAGTTGTTCGTAATTGTTTCCTCATCCTTTTTGCAGGTGCTCTAGATACAAAAGAAGAAAAAGAGGGATAAAAAGATTCAATTTAAACACAGAATGTTAAATGTTCACTTGTTAACAACAGCTGTTACAGGAATCCTATCGCCTGCCCATGTTTCAAGCACAGTGCTGTTCACATGCATATTATCTGTCAGAACTTTATGGAATTCAACAGGCAATTTTGACTTGGAAACGAACTCAGTTTTTTTATCAGTATCACAATTATGGACAATAAAATTCATTAGGACATTTGGAGGAGAAGAAATGATTTTAGGGAGCTAGAGGAAGTGCCTTGTGATTATTGAAGTGAACTGGATACTGAATTTCACTGTGTTTTAGAGAGAGAGAATTATTTTGGTTGTTTTATACACTGAGCATAACTGAGTCTACCCCATCCCCCACCCTCTCTTAATTACCACGTGGTAAACCTTTGGACTGTTCCCCTGTTTCACTTGTGTAAAATAAGAATTTAAAAGTGAAGGTTGGTGTAGAAACTGTCAGAGAGAGGGATAAACAGGATGAATGGATGGGGTAGTCTTGCCATCATTTGAAGTTAACTTTATTCACTGAAGTTGATATTACTATAAGAAAAATGATAAGAACTGTATTATGCGTACTTGTGTTTAACTATTGTAAATCAAGCTATTTCTGATTAGTTAATACCTATGTTAGTCTGTTAATCACAATAGAAATACCACAATATATTACACAATAAAAATGCCACACTATATTAGGTTTGTAGACTATAAATATGTATATACATATAATTATAAAAAATCCTGTATCCATAATATATATTATTATCTTCACTCAGATGTTCCTGTAATAAAATTTGCTCTGAATTTTCTTCAGAGAAAGGCACCAGTCAGTGGTGGGTGCCACTAAAAGGATTTAGGATTTTTCAACCAAAAAGAGAATTTCTTTGGAAGATTGACTTTTTTTAAGTATAAAAGTCTGTCAAATTTAGCGTAAGAAAGTATGAAATTATTTTAAAGATCTTTCGACTATACGTTTTCTAATATGGTCAGTTTTTTGTAGGAGAAATTGTCATTTTTAGTGAAAGAAAAAAAAAACGATCTCATTATGAGTTGTGAACAGTAAAAAGTTACAGAAGCAGCTGATGATTTAGTTGTTCCCTTTCCGAATTTATGTTATTTTAAACAAACAAGTCATCTCTGTGATGTCGGAATTCACCAATCGTAATCTGATGACAAAACATTAAATACCTTCCTTTTTCCTAAGCCGAAGCTCGTTTTTTGTAATGTTGAAGAAGGGATCTGCAGATCTGATCATGGTTCGATTTTGTATTAATCTGGAAGGAAAAACGGACACCAGAACAATTTTCAAAAAGAGCCAGTGCTTGATATATGTTTCTGATATCTTGCAGCTAAGGCATTCTTATACCCGTTTCAAAAGTTGTATGATCACAAATAACTGTCTCCTCAGTGGAAGTGGATTATCATTTTGTATTTGTAAGCCTTGTCAATAAAGGGAATTATATTGAAGGCTTAATAGTTTTGTAGTTCTTTTAAGACGATATAGTCTAGTGAGATTTTTAAAAAAAGGCTCTGCATAAGAGGCAAGGGGCATTTTGGGGTAAAAGTTGAGAACCAGGCTTATTAGCATAATTTTGGGATGCTGAATTCGATTTACCCGGTTCCCAAGCGAAATTTTGCATTTTTAATGGTCTAATTTGCAAAAAAACAAAATGGCCGCCAGATTTCCTATTTTCTGCAATACCTCTGGAACTAGACAGGCAAATATGACAAATGAAGTGTCTTTACCTATATTTTCAGGGTCGAGGAACATTATTAAGATGTTTCTGTTAAGATTAGATTTACGCAATATTCCTAAATATGCAAATTAGGATCGCCATTACTGAAAAACCGTTTTACTTCTGTATCTCTGTAACTAGGCAAGCAAACATGACAAATGAAGTGTCTACACCTATGTTCTCAGGGGCAGGGAATGTGATAAATCAGATGTCTTGTCTTATGGGTAGCAGTGACTTTGTGAATCGTGTCCGAGTAGCACCTTTTATTGTTTCTTCCCTGTATCTGTCAAACACAAGTCAATCTGCTGATAGTTAGAACCTGCCTTCAGAACTGCTCTTTCGTACGTGTCAGCCAAACTACCAAAGGTCACTGCATTGTCAGGCTTTCCCAGTGAAATTGTCATTGCTTGCCCATCAATTATAAGGCAAGGTGAGCAGAGGTGGACCCAGGATTATTTGAAGGGGGAGTCCACGGATGCAACAGGTTAGGGGCCTGTTGAAGGGCCATGAAAAATTTTGGTATTTAAGAGGGCGAACGGTGCCATTTGGTATGGTTTACAACTATGATTCAGCTAGTCAAAATTATAATTTCAAGGGGGGACCAGAATACGAGGGGGGGGGTCAGGGCCCGCCTTACGTAATATGTGGCAGTTTCTCTGAGCAGTCCTCTGTGGCTGGTTACAGAATGCGTATAAATGGGCAGCAGTTCTGCAGAATAAGTCTCTATATTTCGACAACGTCCAGTCAGAAGAGTTTGATATTTTGCAGACTCTTAGCTGACCTTACGGTATGTGAACTAACGGCAGCAACTTGCCACACTATTGTTGCATTATGCCAGAATGGACAGAAGCAAACTGCTATTGCCAGACAGCTGAATGTGTCCCAGGGAGCAGTTTCTAACGTCTTACAGAAACACGCCCAGACTGGTGCATTAATATATTAACACAGAGACCACGGCCAGGATATCCTAAAGTCACCACCAGAAGGGAAGACCGCTTGCTTCTGCGGTTATGTCGCAACAATCGGACAAAGACAACTCTTGCTGTACAAAATGAGTGGCAAATTACCATTCAAAAGCATGTTTCTAGAACTCTAGTTAATGCAAGGCTACTTTTAGCTGGTTAACTCTATGAACAGAGCAACATGGTGGGCTAGACGCCATTTGCGGTTCCAGGCACAGCACTGGGTTCATGTAGATTTTTACAGATGAGGCAGGGTTTGAGTTCCACCACCGCGATGGCTGAATCAGAGTCAGTAGGTTTCCAGACTAGTTACTGCACGAGGATTGTGTCACACTACAGTGACTTGTGGCCATGGCAGTATCTGTGTATGGGCCGGTTTCTACTCTGGAGCCAAAACACTATTGGTGGCAATTGACGGAAACCTCAACCACATAAAATACAGGGACATTTTAGAGAATACTTGCTTGCAATTTGCAAGAAGGTACTTCCAGGACAACTTCATCCTGCAATACCCGACCACACCATGCCCATGCAATAACTGCTTTTCTGCAAAACCAAGAGGTAAACCAGTTGCCCTGGCCGACGAAAATCGCCTGACATGAATTCTATAGAAAACCTGTGGGCATAATTATAAATCGCTAGCAGAATCAAGAGCTTACCCGTCCACCCTACAAATTGCCACAAGCTTAGGCAAGCTCTGACTAATGCGTGTAACACAATACTGGATCATACTCTCAGAAACCTCTCTGCATGGAATGAGGGCTCTGGTTGCAGCTAGAAGAGGCTGCACGCGTTGTTATCAGTTTCCATTTTTCACATTTGTATAGATGATTCTTTTGTGTGAGAGAAAATCCTTACCAACTGATATTCTTGATAATATCGAGTTCATAAGAATTTAATACCTCATTGTTATCAGCTATAAAATTATCCATGCGCTGTTTATAACGCTGATTTGAATACGTATTTAAATTAAATTTTCGATGATGTATTCCCACGGGTTGATTTATTAAAGCCATATCGAACACGATAACAAGTGTTTTTTCATCCATTACTAATATATGGGAAAAAATTCAAAGAAAATATGTTTGAAAAAAAATCCATTTTAAATGTGAAGTCTGTACATTGCATCACGTGAATTACTTGATTCAGCAAATCCCTCCATTGCATTAATAATAATCTTTTTTAAATCTAGGTAAAAGGGGCAGTTGTGTGATCCAATATGTTTACATCCCAATGGCAGCGCAGTATTTAATTGCAAAATTCAATTCAGATTCGAATAATTGCTACAGTGTGACAGTGTAGCACTCATTGCTGATTTGATTATAGTGAAAATGTCTTAATCACTTTCCCTAACGCTGAAAACATGGGTGTGGGCACTTCATATGTCATGTTTGCTTGCCTAGTTAACGTAAAAGCAGTTCTGAAGGCAGGTTCTAACTATCAGCAGATTGACTTGTGTTTGACAGATACAGGGAAGAAACAATAAAAGATGCTACTCGGACACGATTCACAAAGTCACTGCTACCCATAAGACAAGACATCTGATTTATCACATTCCCTGACCCTGAGAACATAGGTGTAGACACTTCATTTGTCATGTTTGCTTGCCTAGTTACAGAGATACAGAAGTAAAACAGTTTTTCAGTAATGGCGATCCTAATTTGCATATTTAGGAAAATTGCATATATCTAATTCTAACAGAAACATCTTAATAATGTTCCTCGACCCTGAAAATATAGGTAAAGACACTTCATTTGTCATATTTGCCTGTCTAGTTCCAGAGGTATTGCAGAAAATAGGAAATCTGGCGGCCATTTTGTTTTTTTGCAAATTAGACCATTAAAAACACAAAATTTCGCTTGGGAACCGGGTAAATCGGATTCAGCATCCCAAAATTATGCTAATAAGCCTGGTTCCCAACTTTTACCCCAAAATGCCCCTACTATTCATCTTTTTTGGAAATCCCACTAGACTAATACTTCACCCTCTTCAGATGAAATGACAAATAACAAAACCTCGATTGAACTGAAATTTTCTTGAAAATAAGAAGCAGATGATGTTTTTTTCTTTACAGAAGGTATCTGTGAAATGCCGACCTTGTATATTTGTACGCGCTGAAATAGTAAACAAATTTTAAATACAATTTTTTAACGGACTTCTTGTGCACCCAGTGGTCAGAGAGTATAGTAATGTAGACCGTAGATTTGGCGAGAAGAGACCGTAATACCAAGCCCAGTTTCCGCGGTGAATGCTAATTGTGCGCCGTAGACAGCGATCGGCGGTCGTCTCGGTCTCGATGCAAAGCGAAGAGAGACCGTAACACCCAGTTAAATGTTTAAGTTAAATGCTTAAAAATGGATATATTTAGACTTTTTATTGCAGACCGAGAGACGAAAGTCATTTTGGGTGTGGGTTTTATTTGAGTTGACTTAAACTATTGCTTGTTATATCTCCCTAATGTGAATCTTTAATGCCCTGCAAAATGTTTTTGATGCAGCTATTCATTAAGCTATTCATTAATATCTCTGTATTTTACAAGTCCACGAGCCGCTGTCCCTAGAAAAATATTACCTGTTGATTAAAGAATGGCTTCCTCATTCACAAAAAAGAACGCTGCTACTGATATGTAGTCGCCTTTGATCAGCTACCTGTGATCACTAAGATTAGCTACCTGTGATCTGATAGCCGCGGTCAGTTATCTGAGATTAATTACCTGTGATCAGCTACCTGTGATCTGATAGCCGTGAGATTAATTACCCGTGGTTCGTTACCTGTAATCAGCCAGACATGCTCAATTAACTTTGGTTTCACACCTGTTGCCTCATCTCTGTAGATTTGAGTGATCAAAGGGTGAGCGGGTTTTACAAATTAACTTAAAAAAGAATTACCTGAGGCCACTGTACAGGTAATAAAACGGATCATAAGCAGAGAGCTAATTAGCTGTACTGAGCAAAAGCCTCATTGGTTGTTTAATTGTTTGGGAAAATATTAACAATGACCACCTCCCCCCTAGTATNTTTTCTTAAAAAAGGGATATTTAAGATGAGAAATGAACCAAAACAAAAAGCCAAACTGTAAAGTGAGGAAGCCTACATGAAAAAATACCACTCCCTTTTTCTGTGCAAAGTTTGGGATTTTCTAACCATGCATTGTAAAAACGGATATTGTGAAGAACATTTAGTAATTTCATTTTAATATTGTCAATTATTGTCAATTATGTAGCTTTTAAGGTTGTTGTCTGAGAGAAGAAATTTAAGTAATTGATTTTAATATTGTTTGAGTAAACAACATGTTACTTCAATATTTCCTGCCATCCATAACACTCTTTATGTGATGATTTCTGAAGAAATTAAAGAATATTTTTCTGTAGATGTTGATGAGAAGAATGAAGAAGAAGAAGAGGAAGAAGATGATGATGAAGATGATGAACAGGTTCTCTTTGAGAAGAGAGGAACTCTTTCTTACAAGGAGGGAGATAAGTGGAAGGTAGGGAATTTTCTCCCTTTCAGTGGAGCAGTTTGGAATTTGTAAACGATATCTCTGAAGAAATTATATTAAATGTATCTATTTATCAATTTAAATGTAATGGAACGAACCTTGAGTTAAATCTCCAACATGACTAGATTTGTAGATAGTTTACTGATTGCAAATTGATTCTGTCACATTTTCAAATTAAATGCCAACTTGCAGCATTAAAATGGAAGCTAACTAGATAGTACCTCATTTATTGGAAAGTAAATTCTTGCACAGAAATTGTGTTAAATGTGGTGTTTAATATTAGACTGTTGGCATGGGCAACTTCAAAGTGATATATGATGACGACGTGAACGGCTCTCGCATCTACATGTGCTCAGATGATGACCAGATGTTATGCAGCCACCTTATTCTGCAGGAGATGAGCATAGAATGGTGAGTGGTTTCACTTTCATTTTCTGGTTTCACTTTCATAACCTGACAATTTTTTTGTAGTTCATGTTTACAGTATATTTATCAAGGAAATGTTGTTTCAGTGCTATGTTAAGATGATTCACATTTTTGTGCCTGTGTTTCGAAATATGGGACTTTTTAAATATTTTTGCTGTATGATATAAAAAATTTTTATCTCAGTAATGAAAAACTAAAGAGCTGCACCTGGGATGCCCATGACTTCGCCACAGATGAAGCTGTGAGGAAGAATTTCAGAATTCAGTTCAGTTCTGCCCAGGCTGTGAAGGAGTTTAAGGACGTGTTCAATCAGGTGAGGTGCATTATGGGTGCAGAATTATTGCCCTAAGAGTTTGTTTATCTTTAACTGGAATATCTTTTTCCCCTCAGTGTGTGAGTACTAGTAGTTGGTGCCTGTTTCCATTGTTGAATTTTTGGCTTTATTTTATTTTCCTCCAGGGTTTAGATCTTGCCAGAGAGAGCGAGCTCTCAGAAAAGGACATCATCACGGTGCCCTCAGAGATTATGACACCAGAGGTCGCTGGTATTGGAGCGACACCTGGTGAGGAGAATGATGTGCCTTTCTACCAGCAGGGGGCGACACTGAAGGATCTAGTGCAAGGTGGGCCCATGTTATAATATCGTAAGCTTGAAACAGTGTTTGTGTTATTTATCTATATTTTGTCAGAAGTTTATGTCTGATAATTATGAGCGACCATTGTAAGGGACCATTCATAATGAATTTTGTCAACCTATCTAATGTGCCCCAATATCAGCTAGACCGACAAGATTCATTGTGAATAGTCCCTTACATATTTTGATAATGGCATCCAATATTTAAGAAATAGTGTCCAAGAATGTGATATTTTTATCTAAATGTTGTCATTTCATAAAAAAAAAAAATATTTGAAGTTGTTCTTAATTGTTTCCTCATCCTTTTTGCAGGTGCTCTAGATACAAAAGAAGAAAAAGAGGGATAAAAAGATTCAATTTAAACACAGAATGTTAAATGTTCACTTGTTAACAACAGCTGTTACAGGAATCCTATCGCCTGTCTACGTTTCAAGCACAGTGCTGTTCACCTGCATATTATCTGTCAGAACTTTATGGAATTCAACAGGCAATTTTGACTTGGATACGAACTCAGTTTTTATCAGTATCATAATTATGGACAATAAAATTCATTAGGACATTTGGAGGAGAAGAAACAAGTTAAGGGAGCTAGAGGAAGTGCCTTGTGATTGTTGAAGTGAACTGGATACTGAATTTCACTGTGTTTTGGAGAGACATAATTATTTTGGTTGTTTTATACACTGAGCATGTCTATCCAATCCCCACCCTCTCTTAATTAGCACGTGGTAAACCTTTTGGACTGTTCCCCTGTTTCACTTGTGTAAAATAAGAATTTAAAAGTGAAGGTGAAAGAAACCATCAGAGAGAGGGATAAACAGGATGAAAGGATGGGATAGTATCGTCTTCATTTGAAGTTAAATTTATTCACTGAAGTTGATATTACTATAAGAAAAATGATAAGAACTGTATTATGCGTACTTGTGTTTAACTATTGTAAATCAAGCTATTTCTGATTAGTTAATACGTATGTTAGTCTGTTAATTACAATAGAAATACCACAATATATTACACAATAAAAATGCCACACTATATTAGGTTTGTAGACTATAAATATGTATATACATATAATTATAAAAAATCCTGTATCCATAATATATATTATTATCTTCACTCAGATGTTCCTGTAATAAAATTTGCTCTGAATTTTCTTCAGAGAAAGGCACCAGTCAGTGGTGGGTGCCTCTAAAAGGATTTAGGATTTTTCAACCAAAAAGAGATTTTCTTTGGAAGATTGACTTTTTTTAAATATAAAATTCTGTCAAATTTAGCGTAAGAAAATACGAATTTATTAGGAGGTCTTTCGACTATGTTTTCTCATATTGTCAGATTTTTTGTAGGAGAAATTGTCATTTTTAGTGAAAGAAAAAAAAAACGATCTCATTATGAGTTGTGAACAGTAATAAGTTACAGAAGCAGCTGATGATTTAGTTGTTCCCTTTCCGAATTTATATCATTTAAAACTAATAGTAAGTCATCTCTGTGCTGTCAGAATTCACCAATCGTAATCTGATGACAAAATATTAAATACCTTCCTTTTTCCTAAGCCGAACCTCATTTTTTGTAATGTTGAAGAAGGGATCTGCAGATCTGATCATGGTTCGATTTTCAATTAGTCTGGAAGGGAAACGGACACTACAATAATTTTCAAAAAGAGCCAGTGCGTGATGTAATATGTTTCTGATATCTTGCAGCTAAGGCATTCTTATACCCGTTTCAAAAGTTGTATGATCACAAATAACTGTCTCCTCAGTGGAAGTGGATTATCATTTTGTATTTGCAAGCATTGTCAATAAAGGGAATTATATTGAAGGCTTACTAGTTTTGTAGTTCCTTGATGACGATACTTCACCCTCTTCAGATGAAATGACAACAAAACTTCGTTTGAACTGAAATTTCTTGAAAATAGCTAAATTTTATAGTCGAAGCGGTGATGTTTTCTCTATGTATACAGAAGGGATCTGTGAAATGCCGACCTTGTATATTTGTACGCTCTGAAATAGTAAATAAATTTTAAATACAATTTTGTAACAGACTACCAGCACACCCAGTGGTCAGAGAGTAGTATTGATGACCGCAGACGCTGACCGGTGCTCAATTTAGCGGGAAGCTACTTGTGTGCCGTAGACACCGATCGGCGTTCTCAGGCTCAATGCAAGGCGAAGAGAGACCGTAACACCCAGTTAAATGTTAAAGTTAAATGTTTATAAATGTATATATATTTAGACTTTTTATTGCTGACCGAGAGATAAAGTCATTTTGGCATGTGGGTTTCATTTGAGTTGAGTGAAACTATTGCTTGTTATATCTCCTTAATGTGAATCTTTAATGCCCTGCAAAATGTTTCGATGCACTTAAAACTGTCCATAAATGTCTCTGTATTTTACAAGTCCACGAGCCGCTGTCCCTAGAAAAATATTACCTGTCGATTAAGGAATGGCTTCCTCATTCACAAAAAAAAGCCAATTCAATTGGTAACTAGTCACCTTTGATCAGCTACCTGTGATCTGATAGCCGCGGTCAGTTATCTGAGATTAATTACCTGTGATCAGCTACCTGTGATCTGATAGCCGTGCAATTAATTACCCGTGGTTCATTACCTGTGATCAGCCAGACATGCTCAATTTACTTTGGTTACATACTTGTTGCCTCATCTCTGTAGAGTTGGGTGATCAAAGGGTGAGCGGGTTTTACAAATTAACTTAAAAGAATTACCTGAGGCCACTGTACAGGTAATAAAACGGATCATAAGCAGAGAGCTAATTAGCTGTACTGAGCAAAAGCCTCATTGGTTGTTTAATTGTTTGGGAAAATATTAACAATGACCACCTCCCCCCTAGTTTATAAGAGGAGGACCACTCACGAATATCATTGTCATTTCAACTGGCACTAGAAGACGGAACGTTGTATAAGCTACGCGTAGACGTATTTGTTGAAGACGACATATTAGTGTAATCGAGCATTAGAACCTCACGTGATCGAGTTAATTACATCGTTTTGGGCTTTTAGAGACATCGTCAGTTATCCCTTTAATTCAAACAGATGGGTGTAGTCAGGATGGTGGATGTCGTCCTCTTTCTCTTTTTCGTCTGGACCTGGGGCACTGTTGACAGTCAAATGGAGCAGGGCGTGGAGTTAGGAAGATGTCGAACTCGTTGTTTAGAGGTAAGAACAAAATTGGCATTTCTTCGTGTCACGTAGGTTTATTGGTCGTTTTTATTATTAGATACGTTATTATAATTCAATATGTAGGTAAGCGGGTAAGTTAAAAATGATGAGTAAATGAATTAGTTATATATTTCTTTGCGATGAAAGGTTCATCGGGTCAAATAGGTCTTACCCACACCAGTAAAAAATAAATAAAAACCGTAGCAGTAAAAAATTACAGAGGTCGGTTGATAAATTTAAGGTTGTCGCTTTCGAAAAGCGGCTATTTTGACCAGCACCCGTTGTAACTATAGTGGTCGAACCATCTTAAGCGGCATTTAAGTGATATTATTATTATTATTATTATTATTATTATTATTATTATTATTATTATAATGCGCCAAACACATGGAATCGTAATTCAAGAAGCGTTCGGGTTCAGTGCTATTTGAAATAAAAATTCTTTAATGCATTTTAAAGATTTCATCCTACATATGATTTCATTGTAGTTTCTCAAGTTGGAAGTGAACGATGAAGAATGTATGAAAGATGGGAACTGTAAAATGGTAAGTATGAATTCAAGGAGTTTTCTACACTGATTTAATTCACACAGTTTTGCGTCCAAAAATACATCTTAAGGGAAGCTTAGTGTAGGGATCCCCATAGAGTAGCTTTGACTTTCAAAGTGTACTCAAATCAGATAATAAGCGAAACGATCGAAGCATACGCTGTGTACATTTAAGTCGTCACAACTTCCCTGACGTCCAGGGTGTTGCTGTCGTGTAAACAGTGTGTATATAGTCTGACCACGGGTACCTTGATTATCAGGGTGCGTCTGTAGTTATACCAGAATGTCACCGTGTTTAATTGTTCTCATTTCAGTGCTGGGAGACATGTGAATACCTTCAGTGGGAACCTCACACCTGGGACTACATGTGCAATGCACCCCATATATGTGTAAGTACCATCGTGGCGCTTAGTAACTGGACATGCGAAAATTTTGACGCTTTGAAAATGTTACTGCTAGCAGTAACGATGCCATTCCTCACTGAATACCAAATGGAAATATATATATATTTTTTTAGGTATTTCCCGATTTATAGCAAAGTGTAAACTTAATTAACTTAAGTCTACAGGTATGCAATTACATTGTTTTATTAGGTCTTTGTTAGGTCTTTAGGTCTTCTTCCAGTTTCCGGGTTGTAAGAGTTCCTGTGCATTCTGGGAAAATCACTCAGCAGGTAAAATTTACTCAATTTCAAATTAATTTTTTGGAAATGATTCTTCTATTTGTTCACTGCTTTTAATCATGTTGATCAGTAATAGCGGGAGGGGGGGGGGGTTAACTTTTAAGTGTGGTGGTGAAGAGTAATAAAAGTGTTAAATTTTCTCAACTTGATAATACGTCTTTAATTGATTAAGTGCTGTAATACGACATTCTTCACACTTCTCGTAGAATCCATATTGTAGTTTTCTGGCGCTTCTAAAACTCAAGATGTTTTTCCTTCTGTATTTTAGTAAAAGCAGCGACTGCCCACCACGAGCTTGTGAAACCTGTACAAGTCACCTATAATAAAGGAACTCTGCGTTTGGAGTGGATGCCGCCGAATCTGGGACAAACCTCTGGCCATGTCATCTATATCCTAAATAGCCGAGATGCAGGTCACAACTTTGAGGATTGGTATACAGATATTCAGGTCAGTGGGAATACACCTCAATGAGGAAAACATAAAAACAGGATTATTTATTAGTATAGTATTTACTGAGAAGGCTGCACGTTTAGAATTTGCATAGCTTAAACCGGACAAAGACGAACTGACGAAAATGTTCCAAAAAGTGACTGGCCGTCTTATATATTTCACAGTTTGGGTTTCTTGGCCTTGTTATTTTAATAATTTTGACGCTACATAAAGGATGCGTGATGAATACCTAAAATAATACTGTTAATAATACATTTTCCCAATTTTTTTATTTCAGACTGCAGACACGTGGGTAGAGTACGAGATGAATTGGTTTCCATATTTCAAGTTTCAATTCCAGCTCTTAGTTGTCAGTGAAAATGGAATTGTGGCTATTTCAGAAACGAGGATACTTGATATCAGCCAGTTAAATGGTAAGTACTTGTCCAGTGGGAAGATGACAGTATTACTTTAAAACTCATGGGCGTTTCTCAGGCCTGCAAACTAGTTAAATACGGAAACTGTTATTATCCCTCATTATAACAAAAGCAATTTTATCTAATTAATGAAAATGTCACTGAGCAATATTTTACTTAATCTAAATACTGACGAAAAACTAAATTGAAAATCAATGCTACCAAATGATGTCTTTATTGAGAAATTTGTTAAAAACAATCAAATTATATCTGCAGCACTTCCAAGTCTACCCAGTGTTCAGGATGTCCCAACAAGCACCACCTTTACCTCTGCTGACTCTCTACGTACCACCGCAGCAACAACCTTACCACCAAGCCCCACATCAGCACCATTAAGCTCTCCAAGTACTACAGCCAAGCAAACCGACCTCCCAAGCACCACATTAGCACCAACTGGTCACCCAAGCACCACAGCACCAACAACTGGCCAGCCAAGTACCACGACGGCACCATCTGCCACTCCACGTGTCCCTGCAGCACTTGTTGATCCAATGAACATCTCCGTGACAGCAGGGCGAAACGGCAGCACCATCTATGTTTTTGTCCACTGGCAGCAGACGTCTGCAGAACCCACTGACTACAGTATCTTCTGGGGCCTGGAGAGCTGCAATGGCTGCACTGCTTCTACGTCTGACTACTATGTCACACATGTTACTGATGTCATGGAAGAGGTAAGTTGTACTGTGTAATTTCCATAAAATGGTCAGTTTTTCTTCTCGATACTAAGGTTCTCTTGGAAAAAATCTATTTACTCAATTATCTGATCTAAAACATATCTTAAAAGATGTGATAGAAACTAGGAGTAGAAATGTATAGGCCTATAAAAGTTGGCCCCACAATATTTGGATATAATATGTTTTGATTGATTGATTAACCTTGACGAACTATGCCTATTGTAAAGCAATAATTCACATTTTAAGCAATACATTTTTTTCTCCAGCACACTGAGGTCAGGCTGATAGCAGAATGGACATTTAACTCGAAATACTGGTTACAAATTGAACGCAGATCAACCGGATCGTTTTCCCCAAGGATTTCCTTTTACACTCCCGAGTGTGAAAATACCGATTCTACCTCCACCGTGTGTCTTCAGTCTAAGGATGAGGATGAGAAAGATTATAATGGTAAGTGTAGCAGTGAATACAGTGATGTAATTTATCAAAAATTCATAATAAAAGTGAAATATGTCCAACACATAAAATTTATCAAGATTTGTGGACAAGAAAAAAACTCAACGTTTAATTACAGTACATGTGAAAAGACATTTCAATAAGTACAACTTAAATACGTCCAACTAACAAAATTTATCTAGAATTATGGACATGATAACCCCCCCCCCCAAAAAAAAAAAAGTTTCCACGTTTAATTATGTGTGATAATATATTAAAATTTTTTAATCGGACTTAATTGCTTTTCTTGCATGGTGCTCATTTTATTTTATTTTATTTTATTTTTTCAATTTTAGCTGACCACGTCAGAACAGAGGAAACCAAACCCAGTCACGTGATCGTCGTTATATGCGTGGCGGTCAGTGTTGTAGTGGTCATCGTCAACGTCATCATTTGTATTAGATGTCACTGGAAACGTACAAGGGTCATCGAGAGAAGAGCCAGGGCTATGGGCAGGAACAACAGTTACAACGGTAGGCAGTGTTTCTTATATATATCTGTAACATTCATTATTACTACATATGATGATTATTGGTGTCAATATATGCGAACCATTTATAATTATCATAAATAATGAAATAAGTTTGGTGTCAATATTTTGATTCTCTGAGTTTACGCACGCTGATTTGCTATGTATCTCCCTTAACATGCATTTAAGTATTATGTATTTCAGTATATTACGGTTGTCTTTCTAAGTGTCAACTAATTTACAGATGTAGCTTTCATATTTGCTGTAGCAGATGTAGCTTACTATTTGCGTCGACTTTCACAAATTCCTATGAATAATATCAATATATTAGCCTTCTGACTCTTTGCTATTCATTTTACTATTTTTAAGTATATCACACAATTTTACCAACGAACACGCACGTCTAAACAGCTGTTTTCTCTTATTTCAGGCCCAGGATTGTATTCTGATGACCAGCTGGTTTCTGTGCAGGACAAGTGGGAGCTTGACCCCATATGTCTGACCTTTGGTCACCAGTTGGGACACGGGGCATTTGGCAAGGTGCTCGTTGGGTCGTGTGACGGCAAGAAAGTAGCCATCAAAATGGTGAAAAGTAAGTATTCAAGCTTAATTTAGATGCCTTTTATTTATTAATCGTTATCTAGTTGAGATATTTACAAGCTGTTTCACACTGATGTTATTCCAGATTAAATGTTCTTTTTACTTTATTATTACTTTGTTGTTATTATGAAACTAAACGCATTATATTTTGAAAGGGTGTCGCATGTTTTAGTGC
Organism: Lingula anatina; assembly: GCF_001039355.2. Next base: position 580,126 of record NW_019775069.1, on the reverse strand, counting down.
TAAAAAGAACAGAAATATTGTTTTTTGTATTAAAAAATACAGCATTCACTTTATAAAAAGGGGTATTAAAAAGTGATAGCGTTATCAATTATTCATTAAAATACCAATCTAAACAAATATTTTTTTGTTATTGTAGGTAATGCCCCATCTTCCTACAAAGCAGACCTACTTGCAAAGATCAGCTTGATGAAGAAGATAGGAAACCACCCCAACATCGTCTCTATGATCGGTTCCTGTACACTGAGACAGCCAGTGGCCTTGGTAATGGAGTATATGCCTCATAGGGACCTACAGCACTTTCTAAGGTATAAAATCGTGAAAGCGATATCTCTTTTGAAAAACAATTTTTGATGATGTTTTTAGAAAAGGAAAGATGTTATGATGAAATAAAACTTGAAATTAATAGTGTTCAAAAAATGGAAAATTGTACTGCTTAATTTGATATTATTGGGCCAATGTCATTTACATTGTTCATGGTGATGAAATTTTGTGCAATTGTCGTTATAATATTATTTGTTTATTTTGTTTCCATTATTCAAAGGTGAAATAGACAATTTTACATCTTTAAAAACTGTCTAATTAATGTCAACTAATATTTTTTTCTAATTCTAGACTCTGCCGTTTTGAAGGTCAACTTACGATGGCAGACCCTAAACACAAAGTCATTGAATACCCAAGGGTGAATGAAGATGGCAGCATTGAACAAGACACTCTCACTGCCAAGCAGCTTCTCTCATTTGCACATCAGATTGCTCTGGCTATGGTATGTATCATACCGTGTATCTTAATGAACATGATGTGCTTCTAGTTTGGAAGGCTTACAGATACTCCAGTATAAATTTTCTGGCATTCGTGTTATCCTATACTATATAAGGGTATATAGGGCCTATATATAAATGTTTAGGAAGTCATATTTTTAAGATACATATAATTTGCTGTTCAAATACAGGTTGTGTTTTCATGTCCAGACACTAATCTCTACAATTTATTCCAGGAATATCTGTCCAGCAAAGGATTTGTTCACCGTGACCTGGCTGCCCGTAACGTCCTGGTGGGAGCAGATAAAGTGGTCAAGCTCAGCAACTTTGGACTGTCGAGGGATGCTAACAATGACCTGGAGTACAGTAATAACCCTGCAAGGAAGTGGATGTCCCCCGAGAGTTTGAAGGACCGCACTCACAATGCACAGAGCGATGTGTGGACATTTGGAATCCTCCTTTGGGAGATTGTCACATTTGGTAAGTTGATATGGTTTGATTTTAACTAGGTTGAGTCAAAACTTCATTCATTTGATTGGAAAATACAGTGTTTTGAAAAGTAGGCCTTTATAAATAGGCCTTCATAAGTTTGGAACGGCGAAAATCTTTATGTGCAGGACCTATTATTTAAGTGCAGGAACAGTAACGTAGACAGATTAATGAGACCAATGCGGTCCTTTAGACCATGCTTGCCTATAGGCCCGTACAGTTGCCATATCAATGTTTAAGAAACCTAAAAATACAAGGCATACGGTGTTATAGAAGTTTACTTATGCACAGAACTAAAGTAGTTTTATTACCGACGGGTAGTATTGTCGATTGAGAAGTTCGATAGTTTTTTCATAAAGTTAAATTAAATAATCTCATTTTTTTTTTTGCTTGTATCTTGAATTTCAGTATTATGATTTTTTTTTCAAAAATAGTTATGGCAAATGAACAAAGAAAATCAAACTTAAATATGGACATCTGTGTGTTAATAAAATGTCCTTCATTCCACCGCAGGTGCAACCCCGTATCCAGATATTGCTGTAACAGAGCTAGCCACCAAACTGGATCAGGGCACTAGACTCAAGAACCCCAAGAACTGCTCCACGGAACTGTAAGTACCACTTCTATTCTACACCCTTCTTTTTTCAGCAAGGAATTTTAAAGTAACTAAATTATTAAGGGTCGCAGGGCTTTTTTGAACGATCCTTATCTAATTAGAAATTATACCTTAACGAGATTTTAACGCGACCGGGACATCCTTGTTGAATTCCTGTAAAAACTCAACAGACCTCATTTTAACCATTTAGTGCTTTCGTGAGATACTGATGAGATCCCAGAGCAATGTAAAATTAAAGGGCAAAATTGTATATGTACGCCATTGCGTCAAAATTTATCTGCATATTTTTGGCATTTATTCTTTCATAACCATTTACTGTTCAACCTCATTTTAAATACTGCATTCTGACATTCAGGTATATTCTGATGCTGCAGTGCTGGCACAAACTCCCCGAGAAGAGACCCAGTTTTACCAGCATCCGGCTTGAATTGGAAGACATGATGAGTCAAAACTGCGACTTCTTAGAACTTGAAAACCTCGTGGAGCCGATATCAGAAGAAGAAAGAAGCGGTCCAGTCCCTGACAGCACGTTTGAAAAGACGGAAGTGTTGAAAACAAGGGAGGATGAAGAGACTGAGGAGGTGGACGAAAGAGAGGAGGAGGATTACGTCCAAGAGCCACCTTTTACTAAAAAGAGAAGCTTAAAGAAAACCCTCTCCCAGTTATCAAACATACTGGATTCGACTAAACTGTCCAAGAAGTGTAGTGTTAATAGTCGTAAATCCGCAGGGTCCAGTGTCAGCTCCAGTAGACTGTCCATGAAAGGCAGTATCCGCCGGAAGTCAGACAAACATCAACGTTCTCTGGAGAACCTGATAGTGGATGAAATACTGGAAAGTGGAAGCGAGAGTAGCAGTGAGACACAGCTGGATGTGCTGAATGAAGAAGTCTTTTGAACTCTCACGTTATTTTATAAAGTAGGTGATCAACACCCTATATGAAGTTATGCAACTGTATATTTTTATCCCACTATTGCCAATATTCTCAGTGTCGGTGCTTTACAGTATACGATGTCAATTTTCTAAACGATATATTTCTTTCCTGTCTTTAATGCCAATCTGACATGAAATAATGACAAACGAAAATTCAAGTTTCATGTACATATTTTATTTCATATTTCGTAATAATTGTGAAATTTTGAACAACGAGCTTGTAACGGCAAATGTATATTTAAGTGTGAATTTAAATGAATTACCAGGATTAAACTTTGACCTAACATTGTAAACTTTAACATTGTTTCAAGATGAATTCAAGAATTCAAGATGACTAGCTCGAATTTTATCACCTGTAACTTCTGGTGTAAAAAAAAAAAACTGCCGATATTTCACTTATATGACCGATGTTTAAAGATGATGGTCGAAATTGTTTTAAAGCTGTAGTTACCTCATAACAGTATTATCACTTTGTATTATTGTCATTGCCATTATGCACATCAGAATATTTCAAACCATCTGTAAATAAAGTATATAAAATCATAACATTTTAAAGCTAGGATTTTATTATGCATTTGAATTTACTGAAGATTCTTTCTAATTTATTACTTCCCAATGTTTTATTGCACGATTAAGGGTAACTGTAAGAAAAGTGTATAGACTGAAAAGAGTGGTGCTTCTGAATAATTCTGCAATATGAACAAAAATGATAAGTAAAACTAACAACAACAACAACTATAATAATAATAATAATGTCATAATATGAGGTAATGTTGTTATCTTGCTGCGTGGTAAGAGTATTCCAGTAATGAAATTCAAAGAGGTTTGCAAATGGTTCTGTCAGCTGTGGATGTATGCGGCGCACTCAAATCGCGACACGTTGACCGCAGTTTTAACCAAACCCAAGATTCGACCGATATGTAAAGGTTGGGGAAAGAGGGACTTATGTCATTTTTAAAAGTCACCTTGATAAATTAAACACGAGAATCGGCTGGTATCAGAGCGTTGAATTAATGATTCTTTGTTTGCCTTAAATATTTTAGCATTTAGAACAGCCGTGCCTCGTGTTTAATTTTGTATAGGAACAATATACAGTTTTGGTATCTAAATAAAATCTATCAAGAAAACAATCCCAATAATAATGATAATAATGAAGTTGGCATTGGGATCGATTCTCAAACTGGATCTTATTTTTTAAAATCAAGGCCACAACGTTCCGACTTTATTACAAAGTCTTCTTATAGTGAACTGAGGTTGAGTTGTATGACAAAATCCAGTTTAAAAATCAAATTCAATTTCATCTTTATCACACTTTAAATTACTTGAAATACTAAACTTAATTGCTTATTATTAACTTTATGATCTTTCGTAGAGTCTCAGGAATTATTGCTTCCTTGCCTGACTGAACATATACCAGTAATTCAATTCACAAATAATGTTAAAAAAACATACGTATATTCTTTCCTCGGCGTGTGGATATTACATAAATGTACAATATATGAAAATCACCCCCACAAATGTTTTAAAGTTATTTTTTACGTACATCAAGTAGTTATCAACTAAAGTAAATATGTAACTGAATTTGATTATCATTCTACAGCAGATCTTACGTTCTGCAAAAATTTTAATTTATAGAAATGTTGACCTCCGCTTTAAAAGATAAAATTCTGTGTAAGAATCAAGCTTAATACCATCTTCGTTATTTTAAATTGGCACTGTCCGCCTGTTTGATTTCATTTAGATGCCAAAATCGTCTTTTCTGCTTATAAAAATTTAAAAAACGATGCACAGCTGTGATAAATCCTTTCCTGTCCAAGACCCTGCTTCCAATCATTAATTTAATTCACTGAAACCACCCGATATTGATAATTTATCAAGGTGACATTGGAAAAATATACATAAGTCACTACTTCCCCAAACTTCGTCATAAACAATCTCGATCGATTTAGCTCGGGTTTGGTTGAAAAAGTGATCAATTGGTCGTGATTTCAGAGGCAGAATACATTCCTCACAGCTGACAAACGGTAATTTGTGCGAAGATCTAGATCTGCAATCATGCAAATATCTCTTATCGCCTCCTTGCTTATGACGCTCCTCACGTTCGAACAGTCGGTGTGTACCATAAAAACCGAGGAGGGGCCTCCCGTGCTGGAAATCAAACTGGAAGAAATTCCCGAGGGCCGAACATTAATGGGCATGAAGAAGGAAAACCCTGCAGAAATGAAAAAGATGATGAAGGCAAAAGGACTGATAGACATCTCCGAGGAGGAAGGCTTAGGTAAATTTCAAATATTAAGCTAAAACTTTTGACAAATTTTAAAAATCGAAAGCCCGTACAAGGGCTAATGCAGAGATATTTTCTGACAGTCTTCCTAATTATCTTTGTTGATCCATCCTCGATTTTTGACCGTCTTCTGACAGTAAAAAATTAAATAGCCGTCGTCAATCCGCCTCTGCCGTAGACCGTATCATTGTCGTAAATAGCAGTACACAATTCTTAAACGGGCGTTGTTCGGGGTGAACTTGTAGTGGTCGTGATAATGGTTGAACCTGTTGTAAGTCCCGTACCCTTCCTCCTTTGGTGGTTTAAGGAGGCATTTATAGAATAGATAGGATGTCTTAAACTTAGAGTTATTCACTTGCACAAATCTGAAGTTGTGCTTTTTCTTACTCTGACCACATTAGTGCTTAAAACGATATTTAAAACCATACATCTATAATATTTTTTATTATCACATTCTAGTGCCGCTGATAACCGCCACAGATGGTACGGCCATTCCCAACCAGTACATTGCCCATCTTCTGCCTGATGGAAATAATAAAAGAAGTAGGTGCACCACTTAAAATTATTAAAAAATTGAATGAAGTACAATTTTGTTTTACTTCTGTTTGATACATAACTGTAAAATGCAACATATGGAAGGTGCAATAAACAATGTACTGTACCCACAAGGGGTGCAGTTAACACGAATTCAATCATACAGCACTCGAAGCTTTTCAAAACGTAAACGTTTTAAAATGAGACAACCAAGAATTTAAAAAAATGAAAAATGAAATGGCAGTTTGGAAATAAAGGCGATAAGCGGATGAAAAGAGCCTTTTTTATATCCGACTGCAAAGTTTCTTCCTTTACGTATTATGTGGCATTAATGATATATAAGAAAGTTCTGTATTTTAAAACGTGTGAGAATAGCTCAGAGGAAAAAAAATTAGTGCCAATCCTACATGTAGTTACTGAGAGATTACTGAAAGTTAAACCTAATTAACTTAACCTTGGAAAAGAGAAGCTTAAAAAGATATGCGAAAACGCCTAGAATGACCCGTAGACGATTTTCTAACCAAAAAAATTGATTTCTCTCTCAAAACAAAGTAATAGCAAAAATGATATGGTATAAAACGACATCCAACTTGCATGCAAATGTGTCCGCTATTCGGGGCAGTGCGTGAGACTGATATCATTTTATATGCCAAGAATCAGTGAAAAGGGATCTTATTTCACAAGATATGTATTTTAGATATTCATTTATGATGGCAATTTAAAGCTTCAATTTTACACTCCTTACAGTTCAACGAATCCTAAAAAAAAGAGGCTTACTACAAATGGCGGAGTTCAATAAGGAAAGTAGCTACGTTATACTTAAGGGTGTAGATAAAAGGTATTTTATTTTCAACTCATTCCTTTTCGATGAAAAACCTTGGTTCATACTTTAGCGACCATTTAATTTGACATACATGTAATCTTCATTATTAGCTACTCGAGTTTTATCTTATATACCATTTTTATGGTATTCTACATGTATAAAAAGTTAAATGCAAAATAATTTCATAGATTTCATAGTTTGAATTCACTTGATGTTAGTTTTTAGAAGAACGTCCATACATTTCTTTGAAACATGCAAACTTTGTCCGGACTTCTGGCATTTATCAATGTTGCTAAAGTACTTCTCATTTTTTGGTAGAGATCTCAAAAGGCTTCGCAAGCTTACTGAAGACATTGAAGAAATTGAACAAGATAAAGAGATGATGTTAGATGGTTATCATTGTGAAAAATTCTCGGCCGCTGAAGCATGGGTAAAAGTCATTGTGTGTTTGCCCATGCTCATGTTTGAGTTTCCATACGTGTATATAATGCTTCATAGCTCTCTATTTGGCTACTATTATGCATAACCCTCTCTCTCTCTCTAGTTGTAAGTGTTTATGTCAATTTTATTTGGGTGCAGGTTTGTCTTAATATAAGCGACAAGACCATTGCCCTCCGCCAAGAAAAAATCTTGTATATCTATATTTTTCAATTTCAGCATTGCCCCAATAATTTTTTAATGATGTTTACTTCAATAATACTGCTGTATCATTTAATTTAAGTAACTTTTTTAAACAAATGAGGCTCTCTCTGCTTTAAATGGTTATGTTTGTAAGCGTACGTTTAGTTTGTTATAAATTTCACGTAATCATTCCAGCACTTAATGTACATCTGCGTTTGGCTATCTTCACAATACACTCTTTTTCACTGAAAGTGGTGACACCAACATCATTACATTAAGAGATCCAGATTCAATTAAATTGCAAACACTCCCTCGGTTTAACAAAATATAGATTTAAATGAAATTTTATTTAAAATGAAAACGATTTAAATAAAATTTCATTTAAAATAAAGAAATAAATAAAAAGTATATATATATATATATATATATATATATATATATATATATATATATATATAAATATATAGTCCTATTGTTTGTATTATATACCATTAAGATTTGTACATTCGGTTATTGACTTTGGCTCCCTGGTGGAGGCGAACATTGGCGAAAGCATACATAAAGGGGCGAGCACCTCTTTCTCTTCGTCCTAACCGTCTACCTTGCTATTATAGATTATTTGTGTTTTTATGCATACGTTTTACAAAAAGAGGTTTAACGGTGTACTTGTGCAGATATTTCTTCTTGAATAATTATTGTTACTTCATTAATGACTGATGAATTAGTGCATGTAAGGGTCCCGGTTCCAGTATTTATTTTTAGAAGGTCTACATATATATATATATATATATATA
>NW_019775069.1:561846-572266 GCF_001039355.2 Lingula anatina | reverse complement strand
AAAAAAAAAAACTTAAATAAATTATATGTTGTCAAATTACCAAAAATCAAACTCGCTAATGTCACTTAAAGCTAGTCCGATTGGTGTTAAATATTCCAGCTAGACATTTTATCAAACACAGACTTCACATGATTCGATATCTTAATGACGTTTTTGGAGACTTGAAAATTTCAGTACTAGTAGATATAAGTAGCTTCTTGCACGCCACGGTCTATAGCAACTATATATTATAACTGCATTCAGACGAAAAGGGATACAAGACCTACCAAAAGACTGAATAGTCAGCGAATGCTAGTTATATTCTAATCCACCTGATCTATTTATTAGTAGGGACTTTACATTAACTACATAGTCTACGCGCGCACAGTCAGATTCCTAGTTACAACGTCTCTTCTAAACATAAATAACAAGAAAAGTTGCAGCGTGTGTGGAGTGCAAATGATACGTTTTGAAAGGATAATTATATATATTTCACAAAATAATGCAAGATGCCTAAATCCAGCTTCATGAGGGACAGGATGATACTAGATTTAAAGTGTTCCACCAACAGACCTTAGGACAGTAGAGAATGCACCGGAAAAGACCGAAAAAAGAGAACCGGATGTTGAATAAAACTTGAATTATGCTGGAACGAATTAGAATAACGTTCAATCCAAAAATAATTTCTCAAAGTTTTGAATTAAAACCACAGACCTTTCTTTAAAGTAAAATCTTTACAGTTATTTTCTTATTCGTTTAACATTTAATATTAACATATTAATTAAATTTGTGTTTTGTTTTTGTTGTACAAATCTTCCATATTTTAGTTAAACCCAAAATGTGGAAGAGCAAGCCATGTGTTAGTAGTCGCGTGTAGTTTATTTTAGTGCTGGGTTGTTCATAGATATGTCATAAATGTATGTGTAAATCTCATTCTTCAAAGGAATACGATATTTATTTACAAAGGTGAGTACTACTGGTTTTACAGTACTGTCTGATGTTCCGCACTACAAGCACGTTGAATGCCAATTGGCTACCACTGCACTAGCACTACTGGCAGTATGTACAGGGTACTACAGACTGTATGTACAGTGCTAATAGTATCAGTGATCGAGCAGTGTAGTGGCATTATTAAACAGTTACTGTAACCTCTGAGTAATACTTTATACTATTGCTTGCTCCAAGAATGCATTAGATCAGTAGGAGATTCCTATAAACTCTTTCAATGTTTAGTTATTTCCAGGACAATATGGATGAAGATTCAAGGAAACCACATCGACTTCGTCACAGTGGTCCTAAAGCAGATAAAAAGAAAGCCAAAAACAAACATGAACAGGAGCTGACACCTCAACAGAGAAACCCCAAAGCTTTTGCTTTCCACTCTGTCAACAAAGTAGCAAAGTCTGTGAAAAGGTAAAGTTGATATTTTTCAAATTAAATTCTGAAATCAGATCTTCCCAGTAGTATGTATATATATATATAACTTCAACCTTCAGGTTGCAATATTTCAATAAAGATTATTATTATTATTATTATATGATATATATTCAGTTCTTTTTTATGTAGAATTTAGACAGAATAGACTACTCTCCGAATGATGACCATTTCGTCACATGGGCAGACGGCACTGGCATAGACGCATACGTCATGGACAGTGGAATTAATCCTGATCACAGTGACCTCAAAGGAAGAGTGACATTAGGTTAGTGATATTTAATAAAAATTATATCAGAGAGAGAGAGAGAAGAGAGAGACTATAAGCACAAGACAATCAGAAGTAATGGTATTCGCTTCAAAGCTTTGCGTTTTATTTCCAGGGTGGCACGCAAGTTCTTTTTCTAACGGTAGAGACTCCAATGGTCATGGTACCCATGTGGCCAGTACCTTAGGAGGCGCCACCTATGGAGCAGCCAAGAAGGTTAACCTCATCTCCGTCAAAGTATGCCACTATTCATGTCCAAATTCGGGCATACTGGAAGGTCTAAACTGGATAAAGACACAGGTTCAACGAAACAAGCGTCTGTCAGTCGTTAATATGTCCCTGGGTGGTGGGTACTCCTCCTCCATAAATGACGCCGTGCACGCGGTACTGGACGCAGGCATCCCGGTGGTAGTTGCCGCTGGAAATAGCGGCAAGGCCGATGCGTGTCATTTCTCCCCAGCAAGCGTAAGCGGAGCGCTTACAGTTGGCGCCACCCAGATAGATGATAATTTGGCTTCATTTAGTAACATCGGATCGTGCGTCGATATTTACGCCCCAGGGAAGAACATCATGGCCGCCAACTATGCAAACAACAACGGTTATAAGTCCTTAAGCGGGACGTCAATGGCGTCCCCTCTCGTCGCCGGTGCAGCCGCGGGAATGTTGCAGGTTTTACGCGACGCTGGGTACGTCAGCGAACCGTCGGTAAGCGTTGTTGACGACGTCAACTATTACATCGTCAAGTTTGCAGAGAAGGACGCAGTGAAGGGGCTCCCGTCAACCAACAACAACAATGCTATGCTTTTCACCACCTGTCTCGTTTCTAGCTAAGTTTCAAATCACGGTCGAAATTCGAACTTCCAATAGCAGTGAACATGATAGTAAACCGCAGCAACCTATCAAAGTTTTGTCCTTTAAATATCTCTTTAGAGATAAATTTTGCTTTAGATAGTGTTTGAATATAATTTTTCATTGATAATGTCTTCCTTTTTAAAATTCCACTGTTTTGCTTTAGATGTATCAAATATGTTAAACTATCAAATATTCTTTTCTTTATAATGTCCTTCAAAAATGTGTAGTTCGGATTAATCTGAGTTAATTAAGAGATAAGAACTTGTACAGTAGCTTCCAATATTTATTTTCTAGCAGAATTTTAGGTGGAAACAGTTCTTTCTGTACTGATTGTATCAAACGGCCTTCCAACTGCTTAGAGCGTATGGAACGAGACGACAGGGATATGTTTATACTTTCAGATGTAGTTTCAGTGAACTATTGTCTTCACAAGATATTCCACTGCATCATGAATAATACAGCAAATTTGTGGCAGTCTACAATATTTATAACTAGATGCTTAAGTTTGAAATCAGGTATTCAAAGGGTGCGGGTTGATATCGATGGTGCTAAAACTTTTGCCTGTCATCTATTATTCACGAATATCCACAACCTTTTAGCACAGCGGTCTGTTTGGATTAATCTATCATCACGGGAATAACTACAAGATTGAAGAGCTTCTATCTATCAAAAGCGATTTCCCACTTGTGAAATTAAATGTGAGTTTAATATAGCACACCATTTTCTCTCTGTCTTGTTATTCAAACGCTAATAAATTAAAGAATGCACGCAAAGGGCTGTGTGTTTAACTTTTTTTTTTCTTTATAACGACATTGAATTATGTTTGGCAATTGGAAGTCATTAAATGATAATGATATAAACAATTTGTTAAATACATACAAGTTTGTTGTGAAACATCGAAATTTAAAATCACAAAAAGGTGCAGATATTGCAGAAAGCTAGATGACATTTCTTTCGACCACACGTTCATTAAATAACTACAATTATTTGAAATGCATTTGAAGACGAATATTTGCCATAAAAGAAGATCAAAGGGAACTATTTTGTTTCAAATTGCATGACTTAGAGAAACACCAAACTACACCGTTGCATATTACCCGAAAAATGATATATGAACTTTTATTTTCTGCTTACTTTCTGGTCCATATTTAAGAAGGGCAGAGAAAAACAGGAGTAATATGGCTAATCGAGTGATTAAAACTGTTTTCCCTTGGCATGTCAACTAAATTTGAGTCGTACTGTAAAGCACACGTTCTTATAATTATCAAAGAATGCAGAAAGTACTCGTTATATAAGCGTAGAAAAGAAAAGAGAGTGTATTGAAGAATTTGCTTAGATGGAGATTTAGAACTTAATGCCATCGACGCCAAAGTACGTTTTACGGTGCATATTGCTCCAATGATGTTTTTGATATAAAACAATATAAGTAAATGTCACAAAGCTCTTAAAAGAGTGACAATTGACCTTGTCGCAGTGATAAATGTGCTGATGTAAAATCAATCTTTTTAATTTAGAACATTTTATTTTTTCTACAAGAGAAATGCATTGCTCACTGGTGAGAGAATCATGAAACTAAGGGCAAATCTAGACTGCACTTCAATTTCTCTTTTTAACGTCTTTGTATTTTACAAGTCCGTGAGCTGTTGTTTACTAGTAACAGTTAAACGTTGCGATTAAAAATGACTTTGTTGTTTAGTAACAATTAATTATTACGATTATAAAATGACTTACTCGTTCGGCGTTAGTTCAAGTACATAAACGATTTTACTTAACAATTTATCAATTAGGAGGGAAGATAAATCAATTAAATCTTTTTTGTTTTCTTTTTGTGAAGAAGGACATATTTGATATTTGGTGAAATGAAATGTCCTTGTGTTATTCTTGTACCTGAGACATTCTGATGATTTCTTGACATTGTTTTTGTTGTGACCACATGTCCTCTTGAGAGTTTCTCGAAATATGTATTAAATGTACAACATTTCTTTACTTGAGGTGCAGTCGAAATTTCGCTGCTTGTATCAGTAAAGGCCTTTGGTCGTTTAAAGCAAGCTGTACCCTCTAAATCAATAAACTCGCCTGCGTAATCTGGTTGTATGGTTCTAAAACAGGTATGTAAATGTAACCCAAAATATGCGCATGACTGACGTGACCCGGAAAGGAAAAAAGACCTAGTTCCCTGTCTGCGCATGCGTTAATGGGGGCAACGCTAAAGCCTCATTGGGATACAGTGCAAAACATGCCCTCGTTGACAAGCTGGTCCGCAACGAACTATGGATCCGAGTGAAGATGACCTAGAACTCGTTTTAACACGCGAAAGCGTCATTTCCAGTGTTAATCATTGGTTTGCTAGTACAACAAGTGCCGCGAGATATTCCAAGATTTGCAAGGAATGGAATTACGAACTGTCATTGCTTAAAATAGCGGTAGCTTTAACCAGATGGTAGTTGCATCTGGTTATTCAGGTGAAAATGCAACAAAGTAATAAGTGGTTCAATGGTGGATGAAAGTAAATCATTGCAATAGAAGTTACAAAATTATACCTTAAATCCTCATTTGTCGTATTTACTTATAAAATGCGGGCATGCAATGAGTTGTTCAATGGTGGATAATATTGAATCAGTGCAATAGCAGTTGCATAACTTAAATTCTAATTTTTCATATTTATTTAAGTTCTTCGTGTTTGTTGCATCAGCCTTTTTTTCTATGTTCGAAAGATACTCAGGGAAAGTGGCCGTTGGCAACAGTGAATGGCTTTTCAGTGCAAGATACAAATAAATACACTAACTCTGCTCAAGTTTGGGAAGTTTGCATTCTGTTATTTGGCTACCGGGCGTAGGTCTTGGCTCCATGTCCATTCTGTGTGTGACGCTGTCTAACTTCCTGTCTATGCGACTTTCAATAATTGGGCTGTACAAGTGTTTGTGGAAGTCTCGAATTTCAATTGGTTGCCATTTGTCCCTAAGTACCATAACAACGAATATGATGAAACAGTTAAGAACCAAACCAAGATAAGAGTTCTAGCTTACACAGACATATACAAGCACACACAACACGCACCCAATAACATACACAAACACACATCTACACACTAAATACAATTAAATTGAAAACTAATTAAGATTCTATATGAAAAGAACACGTAGGTTAGATTAATAACTGTCTTCTATCAGCACCATAGCAGAATGTAGTAAGAAATAATGAAGTAGCTAATGATTTCGATAGAAAGTCACATTACTTACCCGATCTACCACAGAATTATCCTGAGTAAACAACAGCTGTTTTTTAAATCAAATTTTTCAAGTAAGAACCAAATTCATCATCAATCGGACAAGTTCAAATAAATTTGCGTTGTGTAATACATGTGTCACAGATTGTACATAAAACCCACAAAAATTCCCTTGCCCCAGCGAGTGGATTTTAGGGTGCATTCACAGAGATTTAGGTCGATCCAGAGATTTAGATTTAGATCGACCTAACTCCCTGGGGGTTCACGCTAAATATCAGTCAGCCGAGCGCACACCATAGTTATTTACCCCCTTACAGCTTTTAGTAAGCGGGACAGACGCTTAAAAGCCGGCTAAGCTGACAGTAATCTAGTGAGATTCCCCACAGGGATAAATCGATCTAAAATGTATGGGAATGGGGTCTTATATACCGGTCCGTGCACAACACTTTTACCACAATCATCAAAAAAATTTTTTCCAAGTTATTGGTTTAATTCTTCCTGTTGTTTTGAACTAAGATAAAGATGTAACTAAAATATACTATACTGCATGTAGATCATACAATTCGAAAGGGAATAATCTCAATGCACCAGAAGAAGGCCTTGTGATAAGGTTAGACCCTTTATAAGGATCAATTATTATTATTATTATTACTATAATTATAATTATTATTGGGAATGTACTTGATGGATTTTATTTTGATACCAAAATCTTCTTTGCCTGTTAATATATTTAACACTGTGAACAGCTGTAACAGAAACTTCCGAGTTTAATGCCCTGCTTTACACTATTAAATGTACTATAACCACACGTTCCGTCCTGTTTAATTTAACAAGGTAACATTTGAGAAATGTATTTAAGTCACAGTTTCCAAAGCTTTGGCACTAACGGACTCGGTCGTATCTCGGGTTTGCTTTGTTAAAAGAAGTGACCAACGGTTCGTAATTTGTGAGGTAGATAACATTCTGCACAGCCGACAATTGTTAAACGACCAATTTGGTGGAAGAACCACAATCATGAAATTTTTGCTTTTTGCCTCCGCGCTTTTCATGCTTCTCGCGTTAGAGAAGGTACATGCCAGTGAAACTGAAGAGACACCGCCAGTACTGAAGTTGAAGAAGGAAAACATTCCCAAGAACCGAAGACTAAAGAACATGAAAAGGGAAAACCCCGCAGAAATGAAAAAGATGATGAAGGCAAAAGGACTGATAGACATCTCCGAGGAGAAAGGTCTAGGTACGTAATTGAAGTTTTATTTAAATAGAAATATGAAGCGTGCGTAGATTCCCTTTACTTCTTGTTTCTTAAATGACTCAAATAGAGTCCATTTGGCAAATCGATGATATTTATAACTTCTATTTATCAAAAGTTGTTATCAATTTGCATTTCTTTTTTTAGTGCCTCTTATCACCCCCACGGATGGTACGGCTGTTCCCAATGAATACATCGCCCGTCTTCTGCCTGGTGGCAAGTACGGAAGAAGTAGGTTCACCACTTGAAATTGTTGCAAAATTCTATTCAATTCCGTACAATTCAGTTTTATTTCCGTACTGATGCTTAGTGGTAAATAACATGTGTCTGCTATAAGGTGCAGTAAGCCATACTTATTAGTGCCATGTCGTTTTTGTATACCGAGAATCGGTTATAAAATATCTAATTTCGTAATCAAAATATTCTACCTATACCTGTGTTACACCTAGAATGTACGGTTTCAATTATATTCCATTTACAGTCCGTCGCATCCTGAAAGGAAGAGGTTCCCAACAAAGCGTGAAGTTCAATCGAAAAAGCAGCTTCGTCATTCTTAGGGATATAAATGATAGGTATGAATTTTGTCAACTCGATGAAATGCATTGGTTCAGACTAAGCCACCGTTTGATTTGGTATGATATTCATTATTTGATATTTGTTTTTTTATTCTTCTTATATTTCTTACAATATTAATGGTATTTTTTTATCTTTTTATCCAGTATACGATTTTTCAGATATCATAGTTCAACTTTATTTGATACGTACGTTTGGGAAGAAATTTCAGATACATTTATTTCAAATATGCATGTTTTGTTTTGATATATCTGATTTAGTTATCATCTTACTGAAGTATTTCAATTTTTTCTAGTGACCTTCAACTGCTTCGCCAACTTACCAGCGATATTGAAGAAATCGAACAAGCTAAAGAAATGTCGGTAGATCTGAGTCATTGTACACGGTATTTCCCGGCTGCAGCATCATGGGTTAATATCATTGCATGTGTATATGTATGCATGCGTACTTCTTGAGATTCTACGTGTGTGTGTGTGTGTGTGTGTGTGTGTGTGTGTGTTTTAATGATTCATAGTTGCCCTGTGTGAGTGCACTACTGCATACAGTCGCTCTTCTGAGTCAAATAATTTTCCCATGTTATTATTTAAGCAACAACGCCAATGCCAACGCCAAGAATAAAGATATATTTTGATATGAATTTCGTGTTTATAAAACAGAATTTAGACAGAATAGACTACTACCCGGATGATGACCGTTTCAAAAGTTGGGCATTCGGCGCTGGCATTGACGCATACGTCATTGACACGGGAATAAATCCTGATCACAGTGACTTCGAAGGAAGAGTTTTGCCAGGTTAGTTGCATTAAACTGACATGACAGAAGAGAGAGAGAGAGAGAGAGGGAGCAGATTTGCGTGTGTGTGTGTGTGTGTGTGTGTGTGTGGGCGCGGGTGTGGGTGTGTTTGTGTGCTTGAGAGAGACAGAGAGAGAGAGAGAGAGAGAGAGAGGTATTCATAAAACAAAAATCAGAAGGAGGACAATTCTCATCACAATTCTCAAGACCTGTGTTCTTATTCCAGGTTGGCACGCAAGTCGTTTTTCTGATAGTGAGGACTCCCAAGGTCATGGTACCCATGTGGCCAGTATCTTAGGAGGCGTCCTCTGTGGAACAGCCAAGGATGTCACCCTCATCCCCGTCAAAGTATGCGGCACGACGGGATGTTCAACTTCGGACATCCTGGAAGGACTGAACTGGATAAAGTCACGGGTTCAACAAAACAAGCGTCTGTCAGTCATTAATATATCACTCAGTGGTCCGTACTCCTCTACTTACAATGACGGAGTGTACGCTGTATTGGATGCAGGCATCCCGGTGGTAGTCAGCGCTGGAATTGACGACAAAGGTGATGCGTGTAATAAATCCCCTGCAAGCGTACAAGGAGCCCTCACTGTTGGTGCCACCCAGAGAGATGATTACTTGGCTTCTTTCAGTAACATCGGATCGTGCGTCGATATTTACGCTCCAGGGAAGAGCATCAGGGGCGCCGACTACGCAAACAACAACGGTTATATATCCTTCAGGGGGACGTCTACGGCGTCCCCTCACGTCGCCGGTGCAGTCGCGGGCTTGTTGCAGGTTTTGCGCGATGCTGGGTTCTACAGCCAACCATCTGTAAACGTTGTTGACGACGTCAACTTTTTAATCAACAGATTTGCAGAGAAGGGCACAGTGAAGGGACTCCCGTCTGAGGACAACAACAATGTTATGCTTCAGACCACCTGCCTGACTTCCTAAACTTAAAGTCGTCCTGAACTGAACTGTTCAAACATACCAGTGAACTACAACAGCCTATCAAAACTCTTTAAAAAACTTTTAGGAAAGGTGCTTTGCTTTTGCAAGATCTTCCCGAAAAGATGCTTTGGCTTGAATATATGTTAAGTTAAAATTTATTAGTTAAGGTGGGACTATACTCAAATAGGGCTAAAAATCACGTTTTTATAGATGAAATCAAACGGTAAGTCTTTAAAGAAAAATACCCGAACCCATTTGCATTACTTTGTTCAGGTGTTATACTACCATTAAAAACACGTTTATAGCTGTTCAGGACCCTAAGAAAATCTTGAAATCGAAAATATTTTTTGCCCCCAAATCCCAATATTACGCCACACGATGAACTTAGAGCTGTGTTTCAAGAAAAATTAGATGTTTTGAAGATACATTAAATGAATGCATCAGGCAAGAAGCTAAGACCTTTAATTTAAGATAAAATTGGCAGAAAAAAATCAAAGTTGAGAATCAAATGACAAAGTTACTCTTGGACTTAAAGATATATTTAAGTGGACTATCGTCTAACCCATATATCTCAGCGGCAAGAAAAATTGCAGCTTATTTGTGACATCCTGCAATCTTTAAAATGCAGGGGTGTTAAAATTTTGACACCAATGTTTTACTATTAGCCTGGTGATATAAATGTTGTAATAGCTCTTACATGTCATCTATTATACTCAAATACCAACAACTTATAATTACAGCAGCTTGTGTGAATTAATGTACTTTACAAGGACAGCTCTGGCGTTAAAGGGGTACTCAAAAGTTGTAGGAAATGGAGTTTTATATTGCAGGCGGGATGCCTTCTTATTTCTGTATTTTAATTCAAATACTAATAAATTCAAATGAGCACGCAAATCTTAGCATGTTTACAGTCTTCTGTATCAAAACTGAATTTGTCACTGGTAAACTGCTTTGGACTTAAATTAAAATATGCTTTGTTTAAATTAAGATGCAGGTAATTGACTTAGATGACACCCCAATTTTTTCGGCCAAACTATCGGCTTTTTGTTTATTTTCTCTGGCTGACCGGTGATGAATTCAGTGGCGTATTGGGGGGGGGGGGGGGGGG
>NW_019775069.1:525319-561502 GCF_001039355.2 Lingula anatina | reverse complement strand
GGGGGGGGAGGTGAGAGTCAGGGGGATCCTGACCCTGTAAAAAAATCACACTAATGGAAATTAGAAATTCGACTAGCTGAATAACAGTTCTAAAGCGTATCAAATGACACCGTTCGCACTGTAAAATACAAAAAAAGAAGCCCTTTAGCCCTTTGACGACGTCAACTATTACATCAACAAGTTTGCAGAGAAAGGTACAGTGAGGGGTCTCCCGTCAACCAACAACAACAATGTTATGCTTTACACCACCTGTCTCGTTTCTAGCTAAGTTTCAAATCACGGTCGAAATTCGAACTTCCAATAGCAGTGAACATTATAGTAAACCGCAGCATCCTATCAATGTTTTGTCTTTTAAATATCTCTTTAGAGATAAATGTTGCTTTAGATAGTGCTTAAATATAATTTTTTATTGATAATGTCTTCCTCTTTAAAATTCCACTGTTTTGCTTTAGATGTATCAAATATGTTAAACTATCAAATATTCTTTTCTTTATAATGTCCTTCTTAAAATGTGTAGCTTTGAAAGAATCTGAGTTAATTAAGAGGTAAGAACTTGTACAGTAGTTTCCAATGTTAATTTGCTAGCAGACTTTTAGGTGGAAACAGTTCTTTCCGCAATGATTGTATCAAACGGCCTTCCAACTGCTTAGAACGTATGGAACGAGACGACAGGGATATGTTTAGACTTTCAGATGTAGTTTCAGTGAACTATTGTCTTCACAAGATATTCCATTGCATCATGAATAATACACCAAATTTGTGGCGGTCTACAATCTTTATAACTAAATGCTTAATTTTTGAAATCAAGTATTCAAAGGGTGCGGGTTGATACCGATGATGTTGAAACTTTTGCTGTCATCTATTATTCACGAATATCCACAACTTTTTAGCACAGCGGTCTGTTTGGATTAATCTATCTTCACGGGAATAACTACAAGATTGAAGAGGTTCTATCTATCGAAAGTGATTTTCCACTTGTGAAATTAAATGTGAGATTAATATAGCACGCCATTTTCTCTGTCTTGTTATTCAAACGCTAATAAATTAAAGAATGCACGCAAAGGGTTGTGTGTTTAGCTTTTTTTCTTTATAACGACATTGAATTATGTTTGGCAATTGGAAGTCATTAAATGATAATGATATAAACAATTTGTTAAATGTATACACGTTTGTTATGAAACATCGAAATTCAAAATCACACAAAGGTGCAGTTATTGCAGAAAGCTAGATGACATTGCTTTCGACCGCACGTTCATTTAATAACTACAATTATTTGAGATGCACTTGAAGACGAATTTTGCCACAAAAGACGATCAAAGGGAACTATTTTCTTTCAAATTGCACAACTTAGAGAAACACCAAACTACATCGTTGCATATTACCCGAAAAATGATATATGAACTTTTATTTTCTGCTTACTCCCTGTTCTTTATTTAAGAAGAGCAGATAAGTCAGAAAAGAAAAAAAATCAGCAGTCATTGTAAATGGCTAATCGAGTGATTAAATCTGTTTTCCCTTGGCATGTCAACTAAATTTGAGTCGTATAAGTAACTAGTAAAAGTGGTTATATGCGTTACTGGGAATTCAAGCTCTACCGACGCTCGTTCCAAATGTATCTTTAATGATGATACTAATTAAAATTGTGGGGAAAAAAGAAAAAAAGAAAAGAAAGTGTATTGAAGAATTTGCTTAGATGAAGATTTAGAACTTTACTGCCATCGACGCCAAAGTACGTTTTATGGTGCANTATATATATATATAACTTCAACCTTCAGGTTGCAATATTTCAATAAAGATTATTATTATTATTATTATTATTATTATTATTATTATATGATATATATTCAGTTCTTTTTTATGTAGAATTTAGACAGAATAGACTACTCTCCGAATGATGACCATTTCGTCACATGGGCAGACGGCACTGGCATAGACGCATACGTCATGGACACTGGAATTAATCCTGATCACAGTGACCTCAAAGGAAGAGTGACATTAGGTTAGTGATATTTAACATAAATTATATCAGAGAGAGAGAGAAGAGAGAGACTATAAGCACAAGACAATCAGAAGTAAAGGTATTCGCTTCAAAGCTTTGCGTTTTATTTCCAGGGTGGTACGCAAGTTCTTATTCTAACGGTAGAGACTCCAATGGTCATGGTACCCATGTGGCCAGTACCTTAGGAGGCGCCACCTATGGAGCAGCCAAGAAGGTTAACCTCATCTCCGTCAAAGTATGCCACTATTCATGTCCAACGTCGGGCATACTGGAAGGTCTAAACTGGATAAAGACACAGGTTCAACGAAACAAGCGTCTGTCAGTCGTTAATATGTCACTGGGTGGTGGGTACTCCTCCTCCATAAATGACGCCGTGCACGCGGTACTGGACGCAGGCATCCCGGTAGTAGTTGCCGCTGGAAATAGCGGCAAGGCCGATGCGTGTCATTTCTCCCCAGCAAGCGTAAGCGGAGCGCTTACAGTTGGCGCCACCCAGATAGATGATAATTTGGCTTCATTTAGTAACATCGGATCGTGCGTCGATATTTACGCCCCAGGGAAGAACATCATGGCCGCCAACTACGCAAACAACAACGGTTATAAGTCCTTAAGCGGGACGTCAATGGCGTCCCCTCTCGTCGCCGGTGCAGCCGCGGGAATGTTGCAGGTTTTACGCGACGCTGGGTACGTCAGCGAACCGTCGGTAAGCGTGGTTGACGACGTCAACTATTACATCGTCAAGTTTGCAGAGAAGGACGCAGTGAAGGGGCTCCCGTCAACCAACAACAACAATGCTATGCTTTTCACCACCTGTCTCGTTTCTAGCTAAGTTTCAAATCACGGTCGAAATTCGAACTTCCAATAGCAGTGAACATTATAGTAAACCGCAGCAACCTATCAAAGTTTTGTCCTTTAAATATCTCTTTAGAGATAAATTTTGCTTTAGATAGTGTTTGAATATAATTTTTCATTGATAATGTCTTCCTTTTTAAAATTCCAGTGTTTTGCTTTAGATGTATCAAATATGTTAAACTATCAAATATTCTTTTCTTTATAATGTCCTTCAAAAATGTGTAGTTCGGATTAATCTGAGTTAATTAAGAGATAAGAACTTGAACAGTAGCTTCCAATATTTATTTGCTAGCAGAATTTTAGGTGGAAACAGTTCTTTCTGTACTGATTGTATCAAACGGCCTTCCAACTGCTTAGAGCGTATGGAACGAGACGACAGGGATATATTTATACTTTCAGATGTAGTTTCAGTGAACTATTGTCTTCACAAGATATTCCACTGCATCATGAATAATACAGCAAATTTGTGGCAGTCTACAATATTTATAACTAGATGCTTAAGTTTGAAATCAGGTATTCAAAGGGTGCGGGTTGATATCGATGGTGTTAAAACTTTTGCTGTCATCTATTATTCACGAATATCCACAACCTTTTAGCACAGCGGTCTGTTTGGATTAATCTATCTTCACGGGAATAACTACAAGATTGAAGAGGTTCTATCTATCGAAAGTGATTTTCCACTTGTGAAATTAAATGTGAGATTTATATAGCACGCCATTTTCTCTGTCTTGTTATTCAAACGCTAATAAATTAAAGAATGAACGCAAAGGGCTGTGTGTTTAGCTTTTTTTCTTTATAACGACATTGAATTATGTTTGGCAATTGGAAGTCATTAAATGATAATGATATAAACAATTTGTTAAATGTATACACGTTTGTTATGAAACATCGAAATTCAAAATCACACAAAGGTGCAGTTATTGCAGAAAGCTAGATGACATTGCTTTCGACCGCACGTTCATTTAATAACTACAATTACTTGAGATGCACTTGAAGACGAATTTTGCCACAAAAGACGATCAAAGGGAACTATTTTCTTTCAAATTGCACAACTTAGAGAAACACCAAACTACATCGTTGCATATTACCCGAAAAATGATATATGAACTTTTATTTTCTGCTTACTCCCTGTTCTTTATTTAAGAAGAGCAGATAAGTCAGAAAGAAAAAAAATCAGCAGTTATTGTAAATGGCTAATCGAGTGATTAAATCTGTTTTCCCTTGGCATGTCAACTAAATTTGAGTCGTATAAGTAACTAGTAAAAGTGGTTATATGCGTTACTGGGAATTCAAGCTCCACCGACGCTCGTTCCAAATGTATCTTTAATGATGATACTAATTAAAATTGTGGGGAAAAAGGAAAAAAAGAAAAGAAAGTGTATTGAAGAATTTGCTTAGATGAAGATTTAGAACTTTACTGCCATCGACGCCAAAGTACGTTTTATGGTGTACATTGCTCCAATGATGTTTTTGATATAAAACAATATAAGTAAATGTCACAAAGCTCTTTAAAAAAGAGTGCCAATTGACTTTGTCTCAGTGATAAATGTGCTCATTTAAAAAAATCTTTTTAATTTCG
The DNA here is from genome assembly GCF_001039355.2 of Lingula anatina. Next base: position 557,072 of record NW_019775069.1, on the reverse strand, counting down.
AACTTTTTTCTACAAGAGAAATGCATTGCTCATTGGTGAGAGAATCATGAAGCTAAGGGCAAATCTAGACTGCACTTTAATCTACCACTTTTTAACGTCTTTGTTTTTTTTTTCAAGTCCGTAAGCTGTTGTTTACTAGTAACAGTTACTCGTTGCGATTAAAAAATGACTTTGTTGTTTAGTAACAATTAATTAATACGATTATAAAATGACTTGGCGTTAGTTTAAGTACTAAACGACTTCACTTAACCATTTATCAATTAGGAGGGAAGATAAATCAAGTGAATTATTTTTGTTTTTTTTTCTGAAGGACATATTTGATATTTGCTGAAATGAAATGTACTTGTGTTATTGTTGTAGCTGAGACATTCTGATGATTTCTGGACATTGTTTTTGTTGTGACAAAATGTCCTCTTGAAAATTTCTCAAAATATGATTGTATTAAATGTACAACATTCCTTTATTCGAAATTTCAGTGCTTGTATCAGTAAAGGCCTTGGTGGGTACCCCCCAAATCAATAAACTCGCCTGCGTAATCTGGTTGTATAGTTCTAAAACAGGTATGTAAATGTAACCCAAAATATGACTGACTGACGTGACCCGGAAAGGAAAAAAGACCTAGTTCCCTGTCTGCGCATGCGTTAATGGGGGCAACGCTAAAGCCTCATTAGGATAAAATACAATCCGAGTAAAAGCGACCTGAAATGTTATGTCAAACTAAGGATGCATACTCAATGATGTAGACTTTTATCCGCATTTTATGTGTTTTAACACACGAAAGCGTCATTTCCAGTGTTGATCAGTGGTTTGGAACCTTTGCAAGCATAACAAGTGCCGCGAGATATTCCGAGATTTGCAAGGAATGGAATTACAATCTGTCATTGCTTAAGACTCACAAAGCGGTATCTTTAACCAGATGATATTTGTTACCCATGGGTATGAATAGAGAGAACTGTTACATTGACGACGTCAGGTTTGAGTTTATTAACATTTATATTCCAGTGTTTCACTTTCATACAAATACGAGGGAATTTAAACTCTATTTCTCTGAATTGACCACGCGTTTACTTATTTTCTAATCTACTTTGTCATTTACATATTCAACATTTCCTTATAAGTAATCTCTTTTCGTCTCCTAAATCTAAAGGCCTTTATTAAAATATCATTTCCATTGCGTCATATTTGGAACATTCAAAAAGGACACCTTGCAGCTTTAATCCACGACAGAACAGTTCTTTTTTGATTGTAAAATTAACCAATTGACAAAACCCTCGTGTGGGTCGCCTTTTTCCGGTCGCCATTTTCCACTTTTGCCTAGTGCGAAAAATATGTTTCGCACTAGATGACACTAAACAAAATCATACTTGCACTTATATACTCTCTACGCTTCCTATCAGTTCGATGGACTTAATTTTTAATGTGCACTTACAGAAATTGTAACCATTTGAACATACGCTCGTTCTCAAACAGTATATTATTACACAACTGATAAAGTGGAATTTTCCTAGAGCATACATTTTATAACTCAAAACTCATTTCCTTTCTTTTTTTTAGCTTTGGTAGGATCTAGTTTCCGGATAGTTCATAAACCAAAGAATATGGGCAAGTGATTTTAATCACTTAAAAGTGCCTTCTTTCTTTTAAAACTCAAAATGCATTTTTGGCTTAATTGCTTCTGCTATTTGTCAACCAAATGTGAAAGTGACATATGCATACGCATGTCCCCAAGAGCCTCTGTTAAAACTCGCATATCAAAGGATACTCTGTCATAGCCGGACCTTGACAACAAGGTGTATTTATACGCAGCTAGGGCGTAAATTCCTGCAGGACATAATTTCTTTTTACACCGGCATTTTTTTGGTGTATATTTAAATATATTCACATTCTTTTTGTTGTTTTTTTGTACGCGTTAGCATTCAGCAGATTGTTTTAAATATGAATATTTCCAATAGCCTCGCACGGACACACCTTGGAGACACGCAATGGATTGATTTTCCAAGAAAGTCATTTTAAATGTATGTGCACATTTCGTAACGTTTGCACCTGGTGGTTCAGGTGAAAATGCAATAATGTAATAAGTGGTGTAATGGTGGATTAAAGTAAATCAGTGCAATAGAAGTTACAAAATTATAACTTGAATCCTCACTGGTCATATTTACTTATAAAATGCGGGCAGTCAAGTGAATGCGACTGATGCAATGAGTTGTTCAATGGTGGATGAAAGTAAATCAGTGCAATAGCAGTCGCATAACTTAAATCCTCATTTTTCATATTTATTTAAGTTCTTCGTGTTTGTTGCATCAGCCTTTTTTCTATGTTCGAAAGATACACAGAGAAAGAGGCCGTGGGCCGCAGTGAATGGCTTTTAAGTGCAAGATACAAATTAATACACCAACTCTGCCCAGGTTTAGGAAGTTTGTCTTCTGTTATTTGGCTACCGGGCGCAGGTCTTGGCTACATGTCCATTCTGTGTGTGACGCTCTATGTTCTTAGCTGTCTAACTTCCTGTCTATGCGACTTTCAATAATTGGGCTGTACAAGTATATGTGGAAGCCTCGTATGTATCCATTCTCGTGAATATTTTAATTGGTTTCCCTTTGCCCCTAGCTACCATAATAACGGATATTATAAAACAGTTAAGAACCAAACCAAGATAAGAGTTCTTACACATACATATACAAACACGCACAGCACGCACACAATCACATACACAAACACACATCTACACACTAAATACAATTAAGTTGAAAACTAATTATGGATTCTATAAAAGAACACGTAAATGAGATTAATAGCAGTCTTCTATCAGCACCATAGCAGAATGTAGTAAGAAATAATGAAGTAGCTAATGTTTTCGACAGAAAGCCACATTACTTACCCGATCTACCACAGAATTATCCTGAGTAAATACCAGCTATTTTTGAAATTTAATTTTTCAAGTAAGAACCAAATTCATTATCAATCGGAAAAGCTAAAATTAATCTCCGTTGTGTAATACATGTTTCACAGAGTATACTTAAAACCCACAAGAACGTCCTTGTCTCGGCGAGTAGATTTCATAAACCGGTCCGTGCACAACACTTTTATGACAATCATCAACAAAATTATTTCCAAGTTATTGTTTTAATTCTCCCTGTTGTTTTAAACTAAGATAAAGATGTAACTAAAATATACTATACTGCATGTAGATCATACGATTCGAAAGGGACTATCTCAATGCACCAGAAGGTCTTGTGATAAGGTAAGATCCTTTATGAGAATCAATTATTATTATTATCATTATTATTATTATTATTACTATTGGGAGTGTGTACTTGATGGATTTTACTTTGATACCAAAATCTTCTTTGCCTATTAATATATTAAACACTGTTAACAGCTGTAACAGAAACTTTCGTGTTTAAGGCCCTGCCTTGTACTATTAAATGGACTGAAACCAGACGTTTCGTCCTGTTTAATTTAACAAGGTGACATTTGAGAAATGTATTTAAGTCAGAGTTTCTCCAAGCTTTGGCACTAACGGACTTGGTGGTATCTCGGGTTTGCTTTGTTAAAAGAAGTGACCAACGGTTCGTAATTTGTGAAGTAGATAACCCTCTACTCAGTCGACAATTGTTAAACAACCAATTTGGTGGAAGAACCACAATCATGAAATTTTTGCTTTTTGCCTCCGCGCTTTTCATGCTTCTCGCGTTAGAGCAGGTACATGCCAGTGAAACTGAAGAGACACCGCCAGTACTGAAGTTGAAGAAGGAAAAAATCCCCAAGAACCGAAGACTAAAGAATATGAAAAGGGAAAATCCCGCAGAAATGAAAAAGATGATGAAGGCGAAAGGACTGATAGACATCTCCGAGGAGAAAGGTTTAGGTACGTAACGGACGTTTTATTTAAATAAAATATGAAGCGTGCGTAGATTCCCTGTAACGTTACTACTTGTTTCTTAAACGACTCATATAGAGTTCATTTGGCAAATCGATGATATTTATAACATCTGTTTATCAAAGTTGTTGTTATCACTTTGCATTTCTTTTTTTAGTGCCTCTAATTACCCCCACGGACGGTACGGCCGTTCCCAATGAATACATTGCCCGTCTTCTACCTGGTGGCAAGTACGGAAGAAGTAGGTCCACCGCTTAAGAAATTCAATTCCGTACAATTCAGATTTATTTCCGTACTAATGCACTAGTCCGCAGATCGAATATTTAACTGGCACGTCTTATTATTTAAATTGGCTTAGACCAAGGAGACATAAACTTACAATTTGGTACCAAACCTACACTGTAATTACTTAGTCAATACGAAAAGGCATATCTGTTTAACTTGCAAAAAATATTTTAGAAAACAAATAAAAATCCCGAAATAATAATTTTAACCAACTTTCTTACCAAAATGAAAGTGAATTACTTGATAGATAACTTTCAAAACGAAATCAGAACAAATTACACTCTAGTATAAAATTAATTATAATCTGTATAAAGACGTGTCTTCTATAAGGTGCAGTAAGCCGTACTTATTAGTCCTATGTCGTTTTCTATACCGAGAATCGGTTATATAATATCTTATTTCGTAATTAATATATTCTACCTACCTGTGTTACACCTAGAATTTACATTTTCAATTATATTCCATTTACAGTCCGCCGCATCCTGAAAGGAAGAGGTTCCCAACAAAGCGTGAAGTTCAATCGAAAAAGCAGCTTCGTCATTCTTAGGGATATAAATGATAGGTATGGTTTTTGTCAACTCATTCCTTCTCGATGGAGAGCATTGGTTTAGACTAAAGCGACAGTTTAATTTGGTATAATATTCGTTATTTAATGTTTGATTTATTCTTAAATTTCTTACAATATTAATGATATTTTCTTTATTTTTTATTTTTATCCGGTATGATTTTTCAGATATCACAGTTTAACTTTATTTGATACGTATGTTTTGGGAAGAATTTCCACAAAAAATTACTTTTAAATATACATATTTTGTCCTGATATCTGTAATTTAATTATCATCGTAACTGAAGTACTTCATCTTTTTTTTCTAGTGACCTCCAACTGCTTCGCCAACTTACTAGCGATATAGAAGAAATCGAACAAGCTAAAGAAATGTCGGTAGATCTGAGTCATTGTACAGAGTATTTCCCGGCTGCTGAAACATGGGTAAGTATAGTCGCATGTACATGTGTATACATGCGTAACTATTGAGTGTCTATGTGTGTGTATCTGTTTAATGGCTCATAGTTCCCTTGTGTGAGTAAACTACTGCATACTGCATACAGCCTCTCTTCTGAGTTTAAATGGTTTTGACATGTTATTATATAAGCAACAGTATACTGACCTCCACCAAGAAAAAAAGATGTATCTTGATATGAATTTTGTACTTATTATACAGAATTTAGACAGAATAGACTACTACCCGGATGATGACCGTTTCAAAATTTGGGCAGTCGGCACCGGTATAGACGCATACGTCGTTGACACGGGAATAAATCCAGATCACAGTGACTTCGGAGGAAGAGTTCTGCCAGGTAGGTTGCATTATACTGAAATTACAGAAGAGAGAGATAGAGAAGATAGAGGGAGATATGTGTGTGTGTGTGTTTGTTTGTGTGTGTGTGTGTGTGTGTGTGTGTGTGTAAGTGAGAGAGAGAGGATTTGTGTGAGTGTGTGTAAGAGAGAGAGAGAGAGAGAGAAAGAGAGAGAGAGCGAGTTAAGAAAGCACAAGATAAAAATCAGGCGGAGAATTCTCATCAAAGATCTGCGTGTGCTTATTCCAGGGTGGCACGGAAGTCGTTTTTCCGATAGTAAGGACTCCCAAGGTCATGGTACCCATGTGGCCAGTACCTTAGGAGGCGCCACCTATGGAGCAGCCAAGGAGGTCACCCTAATCCCCGTCAAAGTATGCGGCACGACGGGTTGTTCAACTTCGGACATCCTGGCAGGACTGAACTGGATAAAGTCACGGGTTCAACAAAACAAGCGTCTGTCAATTATTAACATGTCACTGGGTGGTCCGTATTCCTCTACTTTCAATGACGCCGTGTACGCGGTATTGGATGCAGGCATCCCGGTGGTAGTCAGTGCTGGAAATGACGGCAAGGCCGATGCGTGTAATAAATCCCCGGCAAGCGTAACCGGAGCCCTCACTGTTGGCGCCACCCAGATAGATGATTACTTGGCTTACTTCAGTAACATCGGATCGTGTGTCGATATTTACGCTCCAGGGAGGAAGATCAGGGCCGCCAACTACGCAAACACCAACGGTTGGACCGAGAAAAGTGGGACGTCAATGGCGTCCCCTCTCGTCGCCGGTGCAGCCGCGGGAATGTTACAGGTTTTGCGCGATGCTGGGTTCTACAGCCAACCATCTGTAAGCGTTGTTGACGACGTCAACTTTTTGATCAACAAGTTTGCAGAGAAGGGCACAGTGAAGGGACTCCCGTCTGAGGACAACAACAATGTTATGCTTCATACCGGCTGCCTTTCTACCCAAACTTAAAATCGTCCTGAATTGAACTGTTCAAACATACCAGTGAACTACAACAGCCTATCAAAACTCTTTAAAAAACTTTTAGGAAAGGTGTTTTGCTTTTGCTTTCTTTGATCTTCCTGAAAAGATGCTTTGGCTTGAATATATGTTAAGTTAAAATTTATTAGTAAAGGTGGGACTATACTCAAATAGGGCTAAAAATCACGTTTTTATAGATGAAATCAAACGGTAAGTCTTTAAAGAAAAAATCCCGAACCCATTTGCATTACTTTGTTCAGGTGTTATACTACCATTAAAAGCACGTTTATAGCTGTTCAGGTGCCTAAGAAAATCTGGAAATCGAAAATATTTTTTGCCCCAAAATCCCAATATTACGTCACACGATCACGATCACACGATTGGAGCTGTGTTTCGAGCAAAATTAGATTTTTTGAAGATACATTAAATAAATGCAACAGGCAAGAAGTTAAGACCTTTAATTTAAGATAAAATTTGCAGAAAAAAAAAATCAAAGTTGAGAATCAAATGATAAAGATACTTTTGGACTTAAAGATATATTTAAGTGGACTATCGTCTAACCCATATATCTCAGCGGCAAGAAAAATTGCAGCTAATTTGTGACATCCTGCAATCTGTAAAATGCAGGGGTGTTAAAAATTTGACACCAATGTTTTACTAATAGCCTGGTGATATAAATGTTGTCATAGCTTTTACATGTCATCTATTATACCCAAATACCAACAACGTATACAGTGTAATTACAGCAGCTTGTGTGCATTAATGTACTTTACAAGGACAGCTCTGGTGTAAAAGTGGTACTAAAAAGTTGTAGGAAATGGAGCTTTATATTGCACGCGGGATGCCTTCTTATTTCTGTATTTTAATTCAACTACTAATAAATTCAAATGAGAACGCAAATGTTAGCAGCTTTACAGTCTTCTATATCAATACTGAATTTTTCACTGGTAAACTGTTTTGCACTTAAATCAAAATATGATTTGTTTAACACATTTCATCTCATAAAGCCTCACAAAACATCGTTCTTCCTGATTAAATTAAGTAAATTATTTTTCAGAGATGACATTTCTTTATACCACACAGATATAAGACACCCAGTTTATATAACGGCAAAACGCGGCACTGCATAGGTTTTGTTTGTGCTTATTTCCCCTGTCTGACTGGTGGCGAATTGAGTGGCGTAGTATTCGGGGGGAGGGGGGTGGAGTCAGGGGGGTCCTGACCCCGCCCCTTTCATTTCTGTAAAAAATCACACTAATGGTGATTTCTCTTGAAATTAGAATTTCGACAGGCTGAATAACAGTTCTAAACCGTATCAAATGACAACGTTCGCCCTGTAAAATACAAAAATTTTAGAAGCCCTTCAGCGGGCCACAACCCTGGTCCAAGGTAGGGGGGAGGGGGTCGGCTTCGTATCCGCGGACCCCCCCCCCCCTTTAGATAATCCTAGATCTGCTACTGCGAATTAGGCCTACTGCCACACATGTACCATAAGCTCTGACCATCTCGCTTCTTATGCAGGCCCGTAGCCAATCATTTCAAAGAGGGGGGGGGTCTGAAAAAGTGGACCCATTACCATGAACCCTTAGTGCACTAGGTCAAATTGCCCCTTTTTTTCCGACCAGCTTTTACAAGCTTAACCCCTCCCCTGCCCCCTCTCCGTATGACCTTTGTGGATATAGGTGACTTTATGGGAAACATTTGATATACGAGTTATATAGGTCAGATTAAACAACGGAAGAAATGTGACTTATAAAGAAAGACACTTTTTGAAGGAAAAAAACAACTTTTAAATTCAATTTTGTAAGATAACAAAATAAATTCCTGGCTCATAATTAGAGTAGGTAGGACTTATATTACTGTCGGACTTTTATTCCTGTTACGCTATGACAGTAATAAAAGTCTGGCCATTTGAAAGTCCTATCCTTTGGCAATAATACCGTTAAATGATAAAACTATAAATGTATATGAAATCCTTCTGGTGAGCCATATATCAAACAAAAGTTTGCAACTTCGTCTGTGTAGTGGTTAGCGTGCAAGACCACAAGGTGAGAATTCATGAATCGTTCTGTTGCATCTATGAGTTCGAGACCTACTTTTGACATGACCTTAACCCCCCTTCCCCTTATTTATTACTTGTAGCAAAATGTTTAATCGTGTTTTTAATGTCTGATATGTGTTCGAAATTCCGTGCTCTTCACATTTACAACTTTTTTGTTTTGTCTTTTAAGTGTCAAAGCACCAAAATAGCAAAGGGTTATTACAGAACAGAACATTACAGAACATATATTGCAATTTTCAATTTCTAAGCTGTCTTGATTTGTCTTAAATTTTAGCCCATACTTTCCAAGAGCAAATTTCCATCGAGTTTGAGGTTATTTTTCAACTTCAGCGAGCGTAAACCGAAAAATAAATCTAAGAACGGAGGTCCTGCGTTTTGTGTAAAGTGATTTTTCTCTTAGGAATAAGGTTTTGAAAAAGAGGGAGAGGGAGAGAAAATAAGAATTTCGACGCAAAACACAAAAGGTACACCCCAGTAGAAAAGGACATGAAATAATATACACTGTACATATACCTCAAAGGATGAAAATGTGGATGGTGCCTTATTTTGTTAGAAAAATATCGAGCAATCAGGCTCATACATATTGTGCGCTGAGGGAGAAGTACACCAAAAATATGCGTTAACACGTCAAAATTTGCTTTTACTAGATGAAAAATACACATAAAATAAATAAACTATTTTTGTTTCTTCATTAATATGCATATATCGGAAAACATGGTAAATATATAAAGATAAAATGCCATATAAATAGAATAAAGCAAACGTTTATTATATCGTTAAAACTAGTATGACTCTATATCTATTTATTCATGTCATTTCTTGGTGTACACTGTATAGGACATGCGTTACTAAAATGTCAGGAACGCACGTCCTATTAGGACGTGCATTACTAACACGTAGGACTTACATTACTTGGGAGCATTTGTCTACGGACATTGAATCCTAGCAACGTATGTCCCAGGACTTCCATTCCTGGCAATGCATGCCCTAGGACTTGCATTTCCAGGACATAGTGTCAGGGCGGACTTGCATTACTATAGGACGTGCACTCCTGCCACACCGGCATCCACTGATGCAGAACCTCTTTCTTCCCTTTGAAATGATCATAGACTAAATAAGACATTAAATGATACACAGTGGTGCTAAATACATTATGTACATGTGGTGTTAATGTAATTAAAGTCAGAATCAGGGTAAAATTTGTTCTTTTAGATGGTCTTATTTTCAGGATTTTTATAGCTCGATTTTTACCAAAATTATCTAAAAACAATAGTCGGTTAGAATTGGAAAACAATTACAATGACAGTGTATATCATGTCAATGCTTCTCTTTATTATTTTGCTGTTTAATATCACCTTCCCAATGAAAAAAACGATAAAATGTGTATTCAAGAAAACAAATTTCACTGGTTGCTTTTTACATAATCTGCGGTTTTTATGTAGAGAACGAGTCACGTAATCTAGCGTGTTGAATGCGCGAGTCATTCGTTCCCTGCGCCAAAAACCCGTTGTGCATACGTTGGATTTTTTTACACGTGCGTTCTATATTAGTTCTTCATGCGCCCTTTATACGCAAAATACGCCAACAGAACGCTGTGTATTCGCTATTAACTCGCACTTTTCGGGCAAATAATGTCAAAAGTTGGACGCACAATAGCGCATTTGGCTTATTTCCATGCGCAATGCATGTGTACCTCGTGCGTTCTGTAGGCGTGATAAACACATTGACAAAACTTTTACAAATCACAGCACACTGGTTTTCAGTGTTGTGTAAAACGATTATTCTGTTTTATATTGATATCATTAACATATTATTATTATTATTATTATTATTATTATTATTATTATTATGTCGTAAATTGTTATCCTTCATATGTAAATATTTTGTATGTTCAGGTTGGTCGTACAGCCCTTCATGTGGCTGCTACGCGTGGTCACAGCAATGTCGTAGCTCTACTCATTCAGCACGGAGCAGATCCCTGCAGTACAGACAAGGTATGTATATGTATTTAATTCAAAATGTTTGCTTGATTCTGCCGTGCATAAACATATTGCACACAAAGTACGAGATGTTATACTTCCACTCATGTATTACTAAAATTGAAAATGCAATACTTACTATCTCTAACTGCCTGTATGAGATATGGTGAGGTAGACAGACACAGTGGTAAAACTGTGAAAAATCACAACACACGTTATTTTTTGAGATTTGTAAAATAATTATTGTATATTATTCTCATATCATTAATATATTGTTATTATCATGGCTTAAAATCCTATTTTTCATATGTTAATATTGTGTATCTTCAGCTTGGTCTTACACCTCTTCATTACGCTCCTGGTGGTCACAGCAATGTAGCAGCTCTACTTATTCAGCACGGAGCTGATCCCTGCAGTACATACAAGGTATTTATAAGTATTTGATTTGAAATGTATGCTTTATACTGCTATGCACTAAATTCATAAAATGAAAATGGTAAACTCTGACATATTAATTTACTGTACTGTACTCTGACATGTTAACACCCTATACTGTCTCACTTTGCCTTTAATGTCATTTAAACATTGTGTTAATTGTAGAATGGTAAACGCCCCAGCGATTTGGTATCAGGGACAAACCGGGGGTTAAAAACACTTTTAAAGAAATTTGAGAATCGACAAGTCCAGGTGAGTAATGTCATGTTACGCAAAACTACTCTTTACGACGTCAAGACTTTTTGCCGAAGGGAAGTGGTGGGGTCGATTGTGAAAAAACAATTTTCTACATTTCATTTTTGAAAATTCACCCAGGCGTGCCCGACCAAACATCCTCGAACCCCTTAACTCTGCCAGAATGCGAAGTCAGGAATTTCGTTTTCCACATGTGTACTTGACACGTGTTCGAGGACAGTAAAAAGCAAATTATACAATTTTGTTACACGAAATACTAAGGATTTGAAATAAACAATACCTTTTCGAAGTAATCAAAACACTTACTTGTGGATTTTATGCGGCATCAACGAAGTCTATTTCTAGTTGTTATTTTTAAGATGGCATGTAACCGAGTACACTTCAAATCTTTTAGATATGAACTATTTATTCTTGCGTTGCTTAAAAAAACATAAAGCATTTTAATTTTACTCTATTACATTTAAGTATTATAAACGCAGAGACGGCATCTACGTACGTCAGTGTTTTATCTTCCAGAACTTCATTCTCATCTTGTGTTTGGAACATGTTGCTGCTACTATGACTCTTGTTGAGGCTAATGCTCTTTTCAAAGAAGACATGAGTTGCAATTCCCCAAATGAATGTCAGAACAAGAAGTTATATAGATTAAAGAATTGGGCGAGCAGTCTTGGGATTAGAACTATCCGAGATTTTAAAGCGAGATTGGCGGATGCAGGGCGTCAAAGCCTGGCTGGTGAGTGTTAGATAGATCGATACTTTATTTATTCTGAATTGTGATAACAATCAGAAGAAATAAAGATTCCTTTTTTTCATTTTCAAAGAGTGATTTCATACGCTGAAAGTTTGGCAAAAATGGACTGTACATACGATAGTTATACCTGCCTATTTTAAGCTAGATATGACAGGGTCTTAACAATTTTTACGGTACCCTCTGCCAGCGACCTTTACCAACATAAGGTCATGAGTTGACAAGCCACATGTCTACCGTGACATCTTATGTTGACTAGAGCGGAACCTGTTTTCGATTTTGATATAAATACAGGTAAATGTTTTTTATTCTAAAATCACAAAGCTATACACGTATATGTATCACATATACATGTACATAAACATACTCTTTAAGCTTGTAGCAGGTAAAATCACACCCACTATTGAAATATTTACCAGTACATCTATTTAAATAGTGGCTGCTGCTGATCACTATGCGGAGATCGTCAAAGAGATTATGGACGTGTCCGACGAATGCTACGAAACATTTTGTCAAGATCCTTGGGCACACAGGCACATGATTTCAACGGCGGGTTGTTCTACGAAGCAAAGGTGTGAAATGAGTTGAATATAGGTGTGTGTGTGTGTGTGTGTGTGTGTGTGTAAGCGTGTGTGTCAAAGGGCGCAAACCTAATTCAGGGAGATCATAATTTTGTGTCTTGTAATTCAGCCTTGAGTTTTATGCATATTAATAGTTAAGAAAGGAGATGGACTGCGTTGCTGCTCGACTAACTGGAAACAGATTACATGCAGTTTTGAAATGAATTCTCCACCTTCACCTTACACTTATCGCTCCAAACTACCAACAAAGTTACATATGTTTTTACACAATTTTGATATGTACCCCTTAAGCTCAATATTTCTAATCTATTATAATTTCCATTTTAACAAAAATCGGTTTTACATGTTATAGTGATCAGTTCATCATATTTGACACGATTTTCCAAAATCTGTGAACTAATCCCAGATATCGATCCAGAGATTAAGATTTAGATCAACCTAACTCCCTGGGGGTTAACGCTAAATTGCAGTCAGCCTAGCGCGCACCATAGTTAATTACCCCCTTACAGTTTTCAGCAGGCGGGACAGACGCTTAAGCCGGCTAAGCTGACAATAATCTAGTGATCGAGACTCCCCACAGGGATAGATCGATCTAAAATCTATGGAAATTTGGGTCTAAATGTTTGGGTGTGTTATTTCAACACGCTATGTGAATACCTATACACTGTATATATATTCACTAACTTTTCTAAATGTTATCTCTCCCCCTTGGCTCATTCCAGAATGGAGACAGATTCGTACCAATACGATGCCTACTTAGCGCACGCCAGTGACGATGAAGAGGTAGTGGAAGAGGTGAGGGGACAGTTAGAGTCTAATGGAGTCCGCTGTTGTGAGCCTCCCCTGCCTGGGTCAATTAAAATAAAATCCATGTGTGAATCAGTGAAGATGGCCAAACGTACGGTGCCATTCTTTTCCAAAACGTCTTTGTCCGATAATGTATTTCTTAACATATGTGACGTGGCACTATACCAAGCTGACGAGAGGAAAGAAGAAGTCGTGATTCCCGTAACCATGGACGTCGGTCCCGAATCTTTACCCCCCAGTAGTCAGAGTGCGAAAGTGCATCCCTTTCCAGAGCCAAGATTTCATCCCGTCATTGGTTGGTGCCATTAAAGGTAAATGTTCTTAAAACACAGCGTTAACTCTTCTGATGAAGAACCTTTTTTAAATTTTAGAACTTTAAAGCGCTTACATATAAGGTTAATGAGTAAATTTGCTACTACATGTGCACATAATATTATTAATTGTACTTGGACACTTCATTTGAAAATATCTCTGTAACACACATCCCTACGCATATTTATAGGTGTGTGAGTGTGTGTGGGTGGGTGCATTTACTAATAACCCATCCATAAATAATATATCCATAATTTGATTAGCTTACCCTTTGGTAATAAAGCCGCTCTCCTTTTAGGATCAACGGGTGTGCCCCTCTACGGCCAACTCCGTGATGAAAACAAAAATATGAGACAGGAGATTGCAGCAAAGGATGAAATGATTCGAGAATTGCACCAACAACTTGATGACAAAACAGCATTAATCAGATGTCTGCAGGCTGAGTTGGCGGTTGAAGCTACTCCAAAATAATTTGTCTGTGGAGGTTGAAAAGAATGAGAACTATAACTACTATATATAACTGTATATTTAATGTATACTCTCTCGATCATACCATTATATCTCTCTCTCTCTCTTTCTCTCTGGCAAATGTTGTGTAACAGAAAATTTCGTTAAACTCCTCGTATTGAATTGAGAGAGAAAACCACCGTTTTTTCTACATCCAGTAATAAATGTCTTATAGCCAGAATAAAAAATGTTAGAATAACTTATTTCACAACATCTTATCACGTCATAAATTAGAAGGGTTCGAGATTATATTTTGGAAAGTATATCATTTATTTAATAGCTAGGACATATACTGTAAACCATCAGCAGCTGTATCATACCAGCAGTATAATGATGGCTGTTAGAGTGAATACCATGAAACCGCGCTAGATAGTTGACATAGTAGGAGATTTACGTGCAACGTGTACTTGAAATGAACACAATGTACTTATTTCGTCATATAACCACGATCTATCTGGTTTAATTGTTGTTTAATATCAACTCCAGCCATTGGAATGAATGACCAACACCAGAAAAAATCAGTTGGAATATATTATGAATTGAGCATAACCATGTTGAATAAAGATATTAACAAGTTATTTCTCTTAATTGTATGCTGAATGTATTTTAATGAAACTTAATTATTTTGAGGTTTTCCAAGCCAACAATATTATTACCGAGAATCGTATCGTATTGAGTTGTATATTATATGATTTTATATTATCATATAATTGTGTATTGTATATTGATTATTAAGTCGAACTTTACTCTTTACAGATATATGACCAATTGATCTCGTTTACTTGTATAATGTACGTTTACAAATCATCAACACCAAAAGTTTTTATTAGCACAAAACATAGCAGCCCAGATGGCAGTATTTTCCATGGGATAGCGCTGTCCAGTATTGATAAAACTGTTTAAAAGATTTTGGCAAATAACAGGCCTACCCAACTACCAGACTCGGCACATAAGGATCCTGAATTAACCGGTATATCGGACCACACTACCCCTTTTCAAGGTGTGTGTCAGATCGCATTTCGGAGTATCAGTCAGAACACCGACAGGATGAGCCTGCGGTCGTCCTATAAAATTTGTTCTGGGGTATGATATTCCGAAATACCGGTTAATTCAGGATCCTTATGTGCCGAGTCTGGTAGTTGGGTAGGCCTGAATAACGAATAATTCTACTAAGAGCTATGAACTGTGTAGCATGGTATTATACGGACACGTGCACGTTATGTTTTCAGATTCGGTACTATGGGCTCATTGACACGTAAAACATATAAAATGTATTCTGTTATATTTGACATATAAAATATCTAATAATTAAGTTACGTGCACATGGAATACAACATACAAACTCCCAATTGAGGAATAAATGGAAACACTGAAAACCGCAAATGTCTAAATCGTTCATTCTCGTTATATTTTCACATCAGATCAAGAAACAAACAAACAAAAAAAACATGTTTTTTATGCCTCTTCCATCTCAGTGTAGCACAAACTTTCATAGTCCCATTCAAAACAGAAAAAAACTAATAATATAGATTGTTCGAGATTTGGCCAAACAAGGCCGCTTTTATTATGCGTGTATAACCCCACTATCCTAATCAGTTTAACAATGTAATAAATTGTTGCCTGTATAAAATGTTATGTTATATCAAATATTCATCCGATTCATCACCCTTCAGTTATTACGTAATGAGTCAGAAAAGCTATTATTTGCCAACAATTTGCACAAATATCGCCAAAAGAGAAAATTTAAGCAGAGGAACAGAAGAGAAAAAAGCAAATAAAGCACGGTGTGATGGTTCTGTTCACCTTCGGGCTGCCATTCCATATGAAGCGAGAACCAATTTGGTGTTTCAGGAAGCTGCCAGATGAATTATGCGAATTCTGAAGACAAAATGAGTTCATTTCAGTCTTATTTTTTGATACAATAAGACAATGGCCCATCTCAACTTGAGTGCACAATAATACTTCAGTGACCAGGTAAATCAGCAAGTAGGCTGGTCTGTTTTTTTTTTCTTCAAATTTTGAATCCCATTGAGCGCTGTTGGAAATCTAGATAGTATTTTGAGGAGTACAGAGGTCTGGCGGAGTACACAGGATGAGGTGAGGTAGGCGTATATCTGAGCCACCAAGCTCCAGAAACTGGTGAAGTTACTACCTCGAAGACGAGATAACACCATCTGGGTTTGTATAATATGACTAATTGATAATGACTCTGTGAATACATGTCATTAAACAGTATTGCTTTTGGGCGAATCTGCTTTTCTCCTCTAATGCCTGCTTTGTTGTCCTTGGCATTTGCATATCTCAGTAAGTTTCCTCTAATTCATAAATTTATAATTGATAACTGGAAGTTGCCCAAGCGAATAAATGCTCCCGGAATGTACTATAACTTGAAGGTAGAACATGGAATTACAATGAAGCACTTATGAACTGGTTGTAAGTTACATTTTGTCCTATTTTGAACTTACTGAAATCGAAGATTCAATACTCTTTTGGAATATTCCATTATTTGCAGCAAGAGTGTATATGATATTGACCTCCAACGTGGACATAAATAAAATTTAATTTTAAAAATGTATTATACGAATATTGACTTTGGATGGAGTCGGCTCAGGATTTATTGACCCGACACTTGGATAATTGACTAAGGCAGAAAATGCTAGCATAATTGGGGTGACTCATAAATCAGTTTTTTTTAGTAAAATGGCGCATCTCCGCATCCATATTGAATGGAAGCATATGTCATTAGTAGATATTGCAGCGCATTACTGGTGCTAGACAAGCTGGTTCGTTACGAACTGTTGAATAAATGGAGGAGAGCCTGGAAGTTTGCCCCAAACTAAGGATGCATACCAAATGATGTAGACTACATCGACGTCTAAAACTTAACCTGACTTTATGTGTTTTAACACGCAAAAACGTTATGTTAATGCAGCGTTCAGTAATTTAAAAAATTTGCAATTGAATAAAGTGCGAAAAAAGGTATTCATTCAATGGAATTACCATCTGGCAATGATAACTACTGACAGGGAGCCAGAGTATTGTCGGCGATTTAAATGGCTCGGTCATGTACTCAGGATGGACGAGCACCGAGTACCAAAGGTAGCTTTGAGATGGACATCACCTGGAAAAAGAAAGAGAGGAAGGCCCAAGACCACCTGGCACCGAACAGTGATGGCAGAGCTGAGTGAGGGGTACCTTACATGGGGACAGGCCCAGCACATAGCCAGAGACAGGGCCAAATGGAAAGAAGTGACTGTGGCCTTATGTCCCACACGGGACGAAGAGCATTGATGATGATGATGAATAGATAACACGCAGATACTGGCAGATATAACCGTATTCTATTTCAAACGTATTGGTTTGAATGGCTTGAATAGAGAGAAATGATGCGTTGGCATTTCCCTATAAAGCGTACAGTTTATAACTCAAAATCGTTTTACTTTTCCAAGGTTTCTTCCTTTTCAATTTTTTTTAGATCTGGCAATCTGATCAGACTTCTAGATGCACCCATTCCTTTTGTTGGCTTTTTTTGTACTTGATAGAAATTTAGCAGATATTTTAAAATTATTCATATTAGTCTTGCAAGGGTACGCATTGGTGTCACGCAATGGAATAATTTCCTCTGAATTTTTTAAATATAGGTATTCATTTCATAACATTGGCATCAAATGGATGGGGTAAAGTATACAGACGTGATGGAGAATAAAAAAAGTACGCAATTCAGTGGTAAATTAATGTAATATATGTCATAAAATATGACATTATATATCTGTATGTTTAAATGTTGGTAGTCAAGAAAATACAACTTCATTTATTGTGCTGGATGATTTTTCTTTTTTTTAACAAAGAGAGAAACTGAACAAGGCGTACACTACTGTTTTGTCTGTGGTTTTCATAATGAAAGTTAATGTATCAACTCTGCTCGAAGCAGGTACGATACCTTTTTTTGTCATCCTGACACAGCTTCTGTCGAAGGTTTCATCTACATAGCAACCATTAACACAGGGGGTGAGATCCTGAAAATACTGTACCCTTTCAATTAATGTGCATCGTTGCCTACCTCCTCAAGATCTAGCCTCTACCAGGGCCGCAGATTAATAATGTACACTTCTCTCTGACAGCAGATAGTTGCGTCATGAATTAGCAAGAGACGTATCTGTGAATATGTTATGATAAATCAATATGTCATCCTGGTAGGTCACAGTACAAAAGGTAGATACGGTTCAAAATAATTACAGTAATGTTGATTTTATTAAAAAATGCACAATATCTGCGTTTCAGTGCTACTTACAGCTACAGTAAAGTGGTTTTAGAAGTAGGCACAATTAGCAGGAAAAAAGGCAAAACCTAAAATCGGTGCTGCTCATTATATTAAGATATTACGACATAAGAAGACTAAAAAAACTCAGTTTATGATGAAGTTAAATTTAAATTCCGTTTCAATTGACATGTTTTAAGATCATAGGAAAAGTCACTTCCCACATTATCATTGTGTTTAGTAGGCAGCCAATTCCATAGAATGAGGGTAGTCAATCAAGTAACAATTACAAACTTAATGAGGTTGGCATGGGTACATATACGGTTACCTTTTACCTCTAGCATACTTAAAACATTATAATTTTAGATTATCCACTGGCAAGCTGAGGATCAGTGAAGTTTTATGAGAGTTAACGTATATCTTCGTGACGGGTGCGTTGCAGCATTTTGCACAGCCTGCATATTAAGTTATTCTGTGAGATGCTCCAGGTGGTCAAATACATGTAGTAAGTAGTTGTTAAAGACAAAAAGAGAGGTTACAAATGTTTGTATATGCTATACCATATGGTTTTAGTCTTAAACGTGATATTTTATTGAATTTTTTGTGGGGCCACGAAAAGCGTATTTACTTAATTATCAACTCACTAGTTAAATCATATACTAATCGATAAACTACTTCAATAATTGATTAATTAATTTTCACGATAATCTAGCCCATTACTGAACTGACTTGAAAATTTAATAGAAACTACTCCGTAATTTTTAGCATCATGTTCCTAAACGGTAGGCAAACAAATAAATTAACAAATAATAAACCAGTCAAATCTAATTGTTTATTACTTAGTTCCCCTAACAATAGTTTAAAAAAAAACATCGAAATCCACCTTCAACCGAGAGACTGCCCCCAAAACAGAGTGTGCGCTTATTTTATTTTATTTTATTTTATTTTATTTTATTTTACAACAAAATCGGTAACTCTGCCTTTAAAATGATTCATCACGGTGCACAACTGGAACAAATGACCCCATATCTAATAAGTTACGGTTCTACCACGCGTCATTTAATGGACTGAAACCACACGTTTTTCGTGCTTTATTTAACAAGGTGACATTTGAAAGATGTACATAAGCCATCGTTTCCGAAGCTTTAACTTAAACGGACTCGAGCAAATATTGAGTCTGGTACAGGTTGAATACATTCTTCAGAGCTGACCACACTGAGACGGCCAATTTGAGAGACGAACCGCAACCATGAAACTTTCTCTGTTTCTTGCCTCCATGCTTTTGGCTCTTTTAGCGTTAGAGCAGGTGGATGCCCATGATGCCAATGGTGCCAATGAGACAGACAAGATACCACCCGGAGTGAAGTTTGTGAGAGAAAAAATTCCCAAGAACCGAAGACTAAAGTACATGAAGAAGGAAAATCCCGCAGAAATGAGAAAAATGATGAGGGAAAAAGGACTGATAGAAATCTCCGAGGAGAAAGGTTTAGGTAGGTTTCAAACATTTGTCATGCAAAAGAAAGTTTTGTCATTTACCAACTAGTCTAATTCAAGCTTACGGCAAAGTTTATCAAAGTCTGGGCGAGTGACCGGTCGCTAGCCATTTGATATTTTGCTCACCATTATTGTTTCTGTTGCAAACATTATACCTCTGCCAATTTATGCGTTAAAAAAATTATTACTGCCTTTTCGTCGCTGATATTTACTATCATGTGTGTATTTATTTTCCATTATCACTTATATATGGTATAAGACCTGGTATATGTTATGATTAATTAGATAGAGAATTTGTTACACTTTTATCAATATTGTGTATTTCTCATGCCTCTGAATTCTAAACCATCTAATTATCAAAGTTTTAGTTATCACTTTACATTTGCAATAGGTATTTATAAATATATGATATCATATCGATAGCTGATTTAATAAATTTATCAAAGTTTTTGTCATTACATTGGATTTCTAGTGACACTGTTGTTTGGTGTAATTTATTCGTCAAATGTATGTTTAATCATTAGCGTGTATTTCTTGTACCGCTGGTAAAGCCTCGGTCACAACCGGACGCACGAATTTTATTGCAGGCCGTGGAGTTCGTAGAGGTAGAGGAAAGGTTTCAATGGAAAGGCGCAAGTCTGCCTTGCGAGTTGCAAGGGCCACGTGAGATGTTCTTTCAAGCCGGGACGCTTACTGCAAGGTGCGATGGCCTTGGAAATTGAACTCATTTCTTGAGTTCATTTTGCTACTTGCGTATGTGGCACGCACTCAACACTTTTAAGAGAATGCAATGTACGGCGAAAGTAGTTCCCTTTTGCGTCATTTTTGCTTCACACTTGCCTCGCACGCTTGTAATGACGTGCTGATGGCGTGCGTCAGTTTTCCTCCTGTTCTCCCCTTCTTTCTTTTACCTCATGCCTTCTTTTCTACTCTCTTAGATTCTTTCCCTTGTCTTTTGGAGGCATAGAATTGAGCTAAATTTGATATTTTTGTAAATTGTTGTACACGTTGCACAATCGACGTTCATTGGCGAGGCACGAGAGTCCACCGTGAGCTCGCCTTTTATACTTCAGCCGTGGGGGTGACGCACGTGCGACGCATTTTCGGTGTGCTTTTGACTTTTTATGTTAGCTGTGAGGGCGTGCGTCGTAATCAGCACGCGAAGGGTACTTGCTCCTTCCTTGTTTGCGACGTGCGTCTTGGACCACGCACTTCTCACTTGCAAATTCCTTGCGAGGGGAGAAAGTTACGCTTGCGGCCTCGCTGTCCGCAGATTATTCGTAGAATGTTTTGGACATGTCCAATATCCTCCGTACGCGCTCACGAACTGGAAATTTCGTAAGAAGAACCTGCGTGGGACGTGAGATTCTGCGGAAAATTTGAACGCAAACAGCCCGTAAGAGCCCGTACGGCCGGTTGTGACCGAGGCTTAATTGATATCTTGTTAATATTCTTTCTAGTGCGGCTGATCACTGCTAAGGATGGTTCTAACGTTCCTAACCAGTATATTGCCCATCTTAAACCTTGCGGAAAGTATGGAAAAAGTAGGTGCATCTAAAATAAGTTATTTCATTAGTACAATTAGCTTAATTTTAGTATCGTTGTGTACAAGACTAGAAAATTTATTTTTAAAAATCCATATACCCGATAAAAGATGAAATAAAAGAACTGGGTTACTGGAACGTATTGTCTTAACTACATGTATATGTATTAGGGCAATCGTATATGAAAAGTATTTAGGGTCTGATCCCCACATGCCATGTGAAACAAATTTTAGTATTGTTATCAAAAGTTATCAATTTTTGGCAAAAAAGTGAAATGATTGGCCAAAGGACAATTTTCAAGACTGTCTGTAAAGACACTTAATTTCTAATACATATTCAGTCTATGTGTTTTTTTCATGACGTATAGCTTAGTACTGTTGTGACCGGATTGATAAACTTAGGAATGGGATCCAAAACGAATAAGTTCAGGTTAGGGTTATAGTCGAAGTATTGGGGTTAGTATATGGAACGAATGCCATCTGTACAAAGTAATGGGGAATGCATCGTGGTTTCTATCGGAATAACAATGTTGTGCAAGGTTCTGTATTTATGCCTCAGAGAAGCACCAAAGAGACAAGTTCAGATAAGTTCGTAACCTAGTCAATTATTTATTACTAAACGATACATTTCTTTACCCAACCAAAATATTTTTGTGAGACAAATTTAAAGCCTCCCCCCCCAAAAAAAAAAAAATAATAACAATAACTAAACCCAATTTCCACCCAAATAGATGGCGAAAATCTAGGGTGATTAATCTGAAAACAAAATAAGTAAAACATATACATGTAAGCACATAACAAATTATTACCTGCTCGTGGATGAGTCCGCTCTCTGGTGCAAAGTGCTATCACTTTTATTTACCAAAATCGATTACTAACTAATCGATTTAACATCCATTTCAGTTCGCAAAATCTTGAAAGGAAGAGGTTCCCAACAAAGAGTAAAGTTCAACAACAAAGATAGCTACGTCATACTTAGGAATATAAGTGCTAGGTGTGATATGTGAGGTCATTCCTTATCTGTGGTTCAGCTTGTAATGGCAGTTTTATTTACGAAATGACTATTATTCAGAATTTGCTTCATAATATCTTCATTTATACATTGTATTTTTATCCAATGTGATTTAAAGATATCACATTAAAATTTTATTAATTTGTATGTTTTCCGGAAGACATTCCACACAAATATATATATATATATATATATATATATATATATATATATATATATATATATATATATATATATTGTCCATATTTGTGTGTTATGTTTTACCGTTGCTAATGTACTTCTTATTTTCACCAGTGACCTCCAAAAGCTTCGCCAACTTACTGACGTCTTTGATGAGATCGAACAAGATAAAAAAATGTCGTTTGATCGAAGTCATTGTGAAGGATATTTCAGGGCCGACACTACATGGGTAACTGTTTCTCTCTTCAACAGACCCTTATAGCTGTTGTACTAGTTCCTTTATTGGTTGAAGAACATTTAATCAATTTTACAACAGCTATAGGGGACTGTGGTGGAGAGATTGTCAGTTTAAGAGAATTCATACTCGTATTTTGTTTTGTGCGCTTGTATTATTTTTTAATGTTGCATATTTTATCTGATTCACCAAGCGACTATGTACAGCTCTCCTTGGCTCCTTTCCTTCAATCTCTTTCATGACTGCAGATGGTATTGTGTCATTTTACTTATGTATAGAAATGTTGTAAGAAAAATATATACAAGGCTATACAGATCTCCGTCAAGGACAGGCCATAACAAACGAATTTGTTTTTTTGCTGCTGAAGGCCTGGATTTTGTGATATTGCCATCAAGCCATTTCCTCCTAACTGTCTATCTTTTTCATCAGACTATATATATTTTGGTTAATAAGTCAAACTAAAGCCTATTTAAACGATATCCTGCGGCAGAGAAAGGATTTATATTGATATGACATCGCTTCTTTTTGATTCAGAATTTAGACAGAATAGACTATTATTATTGGGATGATGACCGTTTTGCTACCTGGGCGCTCGGTTCTGGTATAGACGCATACGTCATGGACACTGGAATTAATCCCGATCACGCTGACTTCGAAGGAAGAGTGTTATCAGGTATGTGAAATTAAACAGAATATACATGACTAGGAGGTGGGCGGAGAGAGATAATGAATGCAAAATTAGAAGAAAGGGGCCCTATCCTCGTCATTTAAAAAAAAAAATTATTTCAGGCTGGCATGCAAGTCGTTTTTCCAATAGCAGAGACTACGATGGTCATGGTACCCATGTGGCCAGTACCTTGGGAGGTAAAACCTATGGAGTAGCCAAGGAGGTGAACATCATCCCAGTCAAGGTATGCGACTCTGAAATCTGTTATACTTCGGACATCGTGGAAGGACTTTACTGGATAAAGTCAAGGGTTCAACGATACAAGCGTCTATCAATAGTTAATATGTCACTCGGTGGTCCGTATTCATCCTATATGAATAACGCTGTATACGCGGTATTGTATGCAGGCATCCCAGTGGTAGTCAGCGCTGGAAATAAACGCAAGGCCGATGCATGTGATTATTCCCCGGCAAGCGTAAGGTGGGCCCTTACAGTTGGCGCCACCAATGAAGATGATTACGTGGCTTCATTTAGTAACATCGGACATTGTGTCGACATTTACGCTCCAGGGACGAATATAAGGGCTGCCTACTACGCACACAAGTACGGTTGGCTTGAGATGGGTGGGACGTCAATGGCGTCCCCTCTCGTCGCAGGTGCAGCCGCAGGAATGGTGCAGGTTTTCCGCGACGCTGGGTATTATAGAGTCCCGACGGTAAGCCTTGTTGATGACATCAACTATTATATCATCAAGTTTGCAGAGAAGGGCACAGTGAGGGGTCTCCCGTCAACAAACAACAACAATGTTATGCTTCAAACCATGTGCCTTACTACCTGAACCTGACCTCCCAACATTCTACGAATGAACGATAAACATACTAGATGACTGCAGTAGCTTCTTAAAACTTTCCTTTAATATATCTTCCTGGAAATGTGGTCTGCTTTCAATGTTTCTAATAGTTAATTGTCACAGTTTTTTTTTTTTTTTTGGTAATATGTTTTAGGAAGTAGTGAGGTTAAGAAATCTACAGTAGTTATAATAGGAGTTTCTTAGCGGAATGCTACAGGTAGGTTGGAACAATTCCTTCTGCACTGGTTATATTAACAAGCATATCAACTGCTTAGGACGTATAGAACCAGAATACACAGATGTGTTTGGACCTTTAGATTTATTTTTAATGGACTATCGTCTTAACAAAATATTCTGTCTACAAGTTTTAAAACTCGGTGTTTTTGACGTCAAGTATTTTAAGGGTGCGGGGTGATACTGATGATGTTAGAACGTTTGCATGTTATCTATTATTCACGAATATACACAACCTTTTAGTGCAGCAGCCAGTTTGCATTAATCTAGCTTCACTGATATAGTTTGAAGAGGCGCTTCTAACTCTCAATAGCGATATTCTACTTGTGAAATTAAATGTGAGATTTATAAAGCACGCTAGGTGGCGTCTTATTTCTGTCCTGTACTTCAACTGCTAATAAAAAAATGCACGAAAAAGTTTGTAATTGTAACCTTTTTACTTTTCTATCGACACTGATTTCTGTTGTGCAATTGAAAGACATTAATTAAGTGATAAATAAAAATATAGCCTATTTGTTAAATGCCTGCAGTTTTGATACAAAAGATCGAAATTCAAGATCACACAAAGATGCGGTTACTGTAGACCGCTAGGTGCCATTGATTTCTACCAGAAGAACATAGAGTAACAGCAATTATTAATAATGACAATAACAATTGTAGAAGAATATTTTGGAAAGTATCTTCAAAGGAATATGCTGAATAGTCGAGATTTTACTAGACACGATGCCGAGATAAGTTTAAAGGGATACTTTACTCCTTCAATCCTTTTTGATATTATACTATATAGCTAACTAACAAATAAGACAAACACAAAAAGATTCATTCAAGTCTCGTGTGACATTATATGATACGAAGTCTCCTATCTAACAGAAACACTTACGACGTTTCTAACACCCAAAATGGCGAGAGGTAGAATTCTTCGTTTTTAAGAAGATTTGGCCACACGTATCTTGACATCCGGTGTGTGGCGATCGTGAAAACAGAACGATATTTAACATGTGTAAAAGTACAAAGACAATTCAAGTGATTATGTATATGACATATTTTAACCGCAACGCTTGAAATATACTGCATTTTCCTAATATGTATTTGAGTAAATTGGACATTCCTGCTAATTCGTAACTTTACAGCGTTTCAGTCCAGGCTTCTGAGTAACACGTGTACATAGACTTTAATCATATGCATGAAAAAATCTGCAATTTGAACATCAGCTGAAAAGGTATAAAAAACATATATTAAAAATTAAGTTATGCATGCATATGTCATTTTAATAACATGTCACCGAAAGTTTCATTTATTAAAGTAATTTGTCCCGAGAGGAATTCATGGCGTACTTCTCGACTTGAAAATCATATCTAACAGGGTCGCATTCATCCAGACGTCTAGGCTTTCTCAATAGCTTCTCATGAGATGTGAAATCTATGCTCATCTGAAGCAATACATTCCTTGGACCTATGATGACGTTATACACTGTTAAACTGCATTATGCTCGTCATATGTACCACAAGAAAGTCTGGCACTTCAGTCTGCAAATAGGATCAGCGGTTTCAACTGTCACTATGCTTGCACAAAACAGACGAAAACATCTGCCTTTAACATTTTCTCATATTATATTACAATTCTCAAAATTTCGTCAACCCCGAAAATAGTGCTATATAAGACATTTAAACGTGTTTAATTTGTGCCTAGTTTCACTTGATCTGTAATAATCTTCAACGTGTTATTTGAACTTGTGTTCTTCTAAGGGGGCGGCAAGTGTCGGATCAGGAAGAGGCTTGGTGAACCCGTCCTTTCCTTGGAGCCAGAATGTCTGCTGAGAGTCTATCTAGTTGTTCAAAGTTACTGCATATATAGATACATGTGAAAGTATTTTGATTAACTTGTATCCGCAACGCTAAGTGAAAGAATAAAGAACATAGAATCAACACGGAAGCCAACTTATACTAAACAAAGAAAATAGATTATAAGGTGATAATGCCAGTGTCTGCAAATGAACTTCACTGGACAAGACTTACCTAAGCCGTTAGACTCCAAACGAGAGGCAGTGTTAACCGTATCTCCAAATAAACAGTATCTAGGCATCTTCAATCCGACTACGCCTGCCACTACGGGACCTACAAAAATGATTAACTCATAGCTTCTAAAATGTGTTAAAATGTTGAATCACATTTACATATTAACATGTATCTTCGTAATTTTCCTCGGTAGCTTATATGGTTTGCGTTTTTTAAAGTTTTTTTAAGAATACGACCGAAAAAAGTTTTTTTGGCAAGTCCGCACAACAGTCTTCTTATCAAAAGCTATGATAAATTGTGTGGTATTACGTCCAACATCTCTAATTATATATACCAATTCATTTATATAGTTTGCATTTAGCTTTTCAAGATGATAGATAAATATTTGCCTTAAGTTATTAATTGAAGTGTGTTGTTATTATTACGACACTTATCCCTGTTTTTTAATTTTTTTTGGTGTTTTTTTATGAAATACGACCTAAAAAGAGGGGTTTGTGTTTTTCTGGTATGCCTAGATAAGATTTTCACTTGCATTTAAATATAATTTATATTGGACTTTATTAAACAGAAGCACAGATATATTAGACAAAAGTTGTTTTCAGGTTCGACAATATTGGCCAGCTGACATATAAACCGGAATAAAACAGATTAGCTGATCAAGACTGTGGAAGTTGGGAAGTGCTGGATAGAGTGGTGGTTCTATTCACCTTTGGACTTCCATTCCTTATGAAGCTTGACCTAATTTGGTGTTTTACAGACAGCTACCACCTGAATTATGCGAATTCTGACGACAGAAATGGTGTTAGAGCCCATTTCGGTCGTACTTTTTTGTTACACTATGGCAATGGCCTATCTCAACTTGATCGCAGAACTCAAACATTATTCAGTGACCAGGGAAATCAACAAGTAGACTGGTCTGTTTTCCCTGCTTTGAATCCCACTGAGCGCTGTTGGGATGATCTAGATCGTATAAGTTGGAGCATAGAGGTCCGGCGGAGTACACAGGATGAGGTGAGGTAGGCGTATACCTGAGCCACCAAGCTCCAGAAACTGGTGAAGTCACTACCTCGAAGATGAGATAACACCATCTGGGTTTGTATAATATGACTAATTGATAATGACTCTGTGAATACATATCATTGAAAAGTATTGCTTTTGGGTGAATCTGCTTTTCTCCTCTAATACCTGCTTTGTTGGACTTGGCATTTGCATATCTCAGTAAGTTTCCACTAATTCATAAATTTATAATTGATCACTGAAAGTTGCCCAAGCGAATAAATGCTCCCGGAATATACTGTAACTAGAAGGTAGACATGGAATTACAATGAAGGACTAATGAGCTGGTTGTAAGTAACATTTTGTCTTGTTTTGAACTTATTGAAATAGAAGATTCAATACTCTTTTAGAATATTCCATCATCTGCAGCGAGAGTGAATATAATATTGACGTCCAATGTGGATATAAATAAAATTTAGTTTGAAAATTGTATTATACGAATATTGACAATGGGTAAAGGCGGCTCGGGGATTCGGGGGTTTATTGACCCGACACTTGGATAACTGACCAAGGCAGAAAATGCGAGGATAACTAAGGTGACTCATAAAATCAGTTTTTTTTTTAGTAAAATGGCGCAGCTCCGCGTCCATATTGAATATAAGCATATGTCATTAGTAGATATTGCAGCGCATTACAGGAGATAGACAAGCTGGTGCGTTACGAACTGTTGAATGAATGGAGGAGAGCCTGAAAGTTTGTCCCAAACTAAGGATGCATACCAAATGATGTAGACTACATCGACGTCTAAAACTTAACCTGATTTTATGTCTTAACACGCAAAAACGTTATTTTAATGCAGCGTTCAGTAATTTAAAAGGTTTACAATTGAATAAAAGTTTAGAAAATTTCTGAGGTATTCATTCAATGGAATTACCATCTGGCAATGTATAACACGCAGATACTGGTAGAAATAGCCTTATTCTAGTTAAAACGTATTGGAATGAATTGCTTGAATGGATGAAGTGATGCGGTACGTGACCTTCTTTTAAAGTGTACAGGTTATAACTCAAAATTGTTTTCCTTTTCTAAGGTTGCTTTCTTTTCTAATTTTTTTTAGATCTGGCAATCTAGCCAAATTCCTTTATAATTATGTATGCGCCCATTCTTTTATTGGCTTTTTTGTACTCGATAGAGATTTAGCAGATATTTTAAAATTATTCTTATTAGCCTTGCAAGGATACGCACTGGAGTCACGCAATGGAATAATTTCCTCTGAATTTTTTAAATATAGGTATTCATTTCATAACATTGGCACCAAATGAGTGGGGTAAAAGTTTACAGACGTAATGAAGAATTTAAAATTACGCAATCCAGTGATAAATTAACGTAATATATATGTCATAAAAATATGACATTGTATAATTTTATCTTTAACCTGTTGATAGTCTAGAAAATACAACTTATTTTATTATGATGGATGAGGCACGAGTTTTCTTTTTTTAAGAATCAGAGGAATTGAACGAGGCGTTTTGTCTGCGATTTTCATAATAAAAATTAATGTATCAACTCTGCTCAAGTCTTTGAAGCAGGTATGGCACCTTTTTTGTCATCCTGATTCAGCTTCTGTCGAAGGTTTCATCTACATAGCAACCAATCCTAAAAATACTGTCCGCTTTCAATTAATAGACATCTTCCAAAGGGCTATCCTCTACCAGATTAATAATGTTCACTTCTCTCTGACAGCAAATGACTGTATCATGAATTAACAAGAGACGTGTCTGTGAATATGTAATAATAAATCAATCTGTCACGCTGGTGGGTCAAAGAAAATACGACTTAAAACCAGTATTTTTGTTAAGTTGATTTAATATAAAACTGCACAATTTCAGTACTACTTACAGCTACAGTGAAATGATTTTAGAAGTAAAATTAGCAGGGTTAAGACAAAGACTAAAAGTTATGGCCTAAATGATATTAAGAGACCATTACCAGAAACTAGCTTACTAGCTTTAGATCGAACTATCTCAGAGCGGGTCCTCGCTAAATTTCAGTCGACTTTAGCGGCTTAGACTGCATTCCCATAGATTGAGATCGACCCATCTGGATCAATCTAACTCCCTGGGGGTTCACGCTAAATTGCTGTCAGCCGAGCGCGCACGAAAGTCAATTACCCCCTTACAGGTTTTAGTAGGCGGGACAGACATTTAAGCCGGTTAAGCTGACAGTAATCTAGTGAGACTCCCCACGGGGATTGATCGATCTAAAATATGTGGGAATGCAGGCTTAGATGTCTGTGACGCCTACTGAACCTGATAGGGGGTAATCAATTACCGTTTAGCAGCTTTAGCAGGCGAACCAGACATCTTAGCCAATTAAGCTGAAAACAATTTAGCGAGAAACCCCTGGAGATGGATCGATCCTCTTAGATCGATTTAGGGATGGGAAGCTAGTCTAAGATGATGATAAAATCTGATACGAGTCTTCAATAGCTTTCCGTTGTCATGACACCATGACAAGTGCTAGTCGCAGGCCAATACGAGAGTCAAGGTGAGAGACAAAACAGTTAGAATTCAAGGCGAGCACTGATGCAGGCGGTGTGGGGGGGGGGGGGGGTCCGGAGATAATTTCTGACAGTCTTCCAAATTATCTTTGTTGATCCATTCTTCATTTTTGACCGTCTTCCGACAAAAAAAATTTAAAAAATTAGATACCCATCAATGTAAAATTGAAAAATCTAACTGTCTTCCGGCCTAGATATGAAGACATAACAAAATTATAAAGCCAAGTTAAGGATGAAGTTAAATTTAAATTCCGTCTCAACTGACATGTTTTAAGATCATAAGAAATATCACTCCCCACATCATCATTGTGCTTAGACAGCCAATTCCATAGAATGAGGGTACCGGTAGTTAATCAAGTAGCAATTACAAACCTAATGAGGTTGGCTGTAACATGGGTACATAAAGGGCTTTTACCTTTACCTCTAACATGCTTAAAACATTACAATTTTAAAGATTATCCTCTGGCAAGCTGAGGATCAGTGACGCTCTATGGGGATTAACGAATATCATGTTGTCTTCTTGACGGGTGCGTTGCATCATATTGCAAAGCCTGCATATTAAGTTATTCTGTTAGATGCTCCAGGTGGTCAAATACATGTAGTAAGTAGTTGTTAAAGACAAAATGAGAGGTTACAAATGTTTGTATATGCTATACCATATGGTTTTAGTCTTAAAAGTGATATTTTATTGAATTTTTTGTGGGGCCACGAAAAGCGTATTTACTTAATTATCAACTCACTAGTTAAATCATATACTAATCGATAAACTACTTCAATAATTGATTAATTAATTTTCACGATAATCTAGCCCATTACTGAACTGACTTGAAAATTTAATAGAAACTACTCCGTAATTTTTAGCATCATGTTCCTAAACGGTAGGCAAACAAATAAATTAACAAATAATAAACCAGTCAAATCTAATTGTTTATTACTTAGTTCCCCTAACAATAGTTTAAAAAAAAACATCGAAATCCACCTTCAACCGAGAGACTGCCCCCAAAACAGAGTGTGCGCTTATTTTATTTTATTTTATTTTATTTTATTTTATTTTACAACAAAATCGGTAACTCTGCCTTTAAAATGATTCATCACGGTGCACAACTGGAACAAATGACCCCATATCTAATAAGTTACGGTTCTACCACGCGTCATTTAATGGACTGAAACCACACGTTTTTCGTGCTTTATTTAACAAGGTGACATTTGAAAGATGTACATAAGCCATCGTTTCCGAAGCTTTAACTTAAACGGACTCGAGCAAATATTGAGTCTGGTACAGGTTGAATACATTCTTCAGAGCTGACCACACTGAGACGGCCAATTTGAGAGACGAACCGCAACCATGAAACTTTCTCTGTTTCTTGCCTCCATGCTTTTGGCTCTTTTAGCGTTAGAGCAGGTGGATGCCCATGATGCCAATGGTGCCAATGAGACAGACAAGATACCACCCGGAGTGAAGTTTGTGAGAGAAAAAATTCCCAAGAACCGAAGACTAAAGTACATGAAGAAGGAAAATCCC
>NW_019775069.1:261966-524353 GCF_001039355.2 Lingula anatina | reverse complement strand
TTTTTTTTTTTTTTTTTTTTTTTTTTTTTTTTTGTGGGGCCACGGAAAGCTTATTAACTTAATTATCAACTCACTAGTTAATTCATATAATAATCGATATACTTTAACAACACAATAATTGATTAATTAATTTTCACGATAATCTAGCCCATTACTGAACTGACTTGAAAATGTAATCGAAACCACTCCATAATTTTAGCATGACGTTCCTAAACGGTAGGCAAACGAATAAATTAACACATAATAAACCAGTCAAATCTAATTGTTTGTTACTTAGTTCCCCTACCGATAGTTTTTTTAAAAAAACCTATAAATACACCTTCAACCGAGAGACTGCCCCCAAAACAGAGTGTGCACTATTTTATTTTGTTTTATTTCAACTAATTTTATTTTACAACAAAATCGGTAACTCTTTACAATGATTCATCGCGGCGCACACCTGGAACAAATGACTCCATACCTAATAAGTTACGGTTCTACCACGCGTCATTTAATGGACTGAAACCACGCGTTTTTCGTGCTTTATTTAACAAGGTGACATTTGAATGATGTACATAAGTCGTCGAATCCGAAGCTTAATCTTAAACGGACTCAAGCGAATATTGGGTCTGGTGAAAGAAGTGATCAACGGGTCGTGATTTGCTCAGGTTGAATACATTCTTCAAAGCTGACCACGGTGAGACGGCCAATTTGAGAGACGAAACGCAACCAT
Organism: Lingula anatina; assembly: GCF_001039355.2. The sequence goes on along the minus strand of NW_019775069.1, from coordinate 523,641 downwards.
GAAATTGTCTCTATTTCTTGCCTCCATGCTTTTGGCTCTTTTAGCGTTAGAACAGGTGAATGCCCATGATACCAATGATGCCAATGACACAGACAAGATACCACCTGGAATGAAGTTTGAGAAGGAAAAAATTCCTGAGAACCGAAGACTAAAGAACATGAAGAAGGAAAACCCCGCAGAAATGAGAAAGCTGATGAAGGAAAAGGGATTGATAGACATCTCCGAGGGGAAAGGTTTAGGTAAGTTTCAAACATTTGTCATGCAAAAGAAAGTTTTGTCATATACTCACTAGTCTAATTCAATCTTACAGCAAAGTTTACCAAAGTCTGGGCGAGTGACCGGTGGCTCTCCATTTGATATTTTGCTCACCATTATTGCTTCTGTCGCAAACATTATACCTATGCCAATTTATGCGTAATTTATGATAAGGGTTAAAAAGAATTAAACAGAAAAATTCGATATGCGTGAAACACAATTCTTCATATAGCTTCGCAAATCCAATTTTAATTTAAATTAAGGGTATTTATCACTGGGTATTTATAATCTTAAATATTTCTTGTCAGATATTGCCTAAAATTTACCAATATTTCATATTTCAAACAGTTGGACTGTTGGAATTTATAAGCACATTGTGCGTCAATTATATTGCATTTTCGTTGTTGATATTTACTATCATGTGTGAATTTATTTTCCAATATCACTTATATGTGGTATACGACCTGGTATATGATAAGAATAATTAGACAGAGATTTTCTTACACTTTTATCATTATTGTGTATTTTTCATGCCTATTTTTCCATCTCTAAGTATCAAAGTTTTAGTTATCACTTTACATTTGTAATATGTATTTATAAGTATATTATATCACATTGATAGTTGATTTAATAAAGTTTTTGTTATTACCTTGGATTTCTAGAGACACTGTTGTTTGATGTAATTTATTTGTCGTAAGTATGTTAAATCATTAACGTGTATTCTTGTACCGCTGGTAATTGATATTTTATAAATATTCTTTCTAGTGCCGTTGATCACTGCTAAGGATGGTTCTAACGTTCCCAACCAGTATATTGCCCATCTTAAGCCTTGTGGAAAGTATGGAAAAAGTAGGTACACCACAAAAAAGTTAGGAATATTTCAATTAGTACAATTAGCTTCATTTTTATATCGTTCTGTACAACGAAGACTAGAAAATTTATTTAAAAAAAAAGGTTATAGTCGAAGTATTGGGGTTAGCATATGGGACGAATGGCATCTGTTCAAATGGGGAATGGATTGTGGTTTCTATCAGAATAACGTTGGTATGCTAAGTTTTGTATTTATGCCTCAGAAAAGCACAAAAGAGACATGTTCAGCTAAGTTCGTAACCTAGTGGATTATTTATTACTAAACGATACATTTGTTTTACCCAACCAAAAATATATTTGTGGAATAGATTTAAGCCAAAAAACAAACAAACAAAAAAAAAAAATGAACCCAATTTCCATACAAATAGATGGTGATAATCTAGGGCGATTTATCTGACAAGGAAGTAAGTAAAACATACATGTATGCACATAACAAATTATTACCTGCATGCGGATGTGTCCACTCTCTGGTGTAATGCAGTTTATTACCTATCACTTTTATGTGCCAAAAATCCATTATTAACCCTTATATTATAACCAATATATATATATATATATATATATATATATCCCAGGCCCAGTCCCGATCCAGGTATATTCTAAATCCACTAATCTCAATATGGCATAATGCGTTTATAATTAAAAGCAGCACGACTTTATATATCAACTAATTTACAGGTTAGAAGACGGTTACCAGTAGATTACCAGAATTTCACTTGTAAGTAGACAAAAAAAAGAGTTTCACCTTTAAGTACATACAAAAAAAAATAACATTTTGATATGGGAAATTTCTCATATCATGTAACAAGGTCACCAGTCCCAATTCAGACAGATTCATATATAATTGAGCATAATTTGCACTTTTAAAAGCAGGATCTAATAAGAAAGGTGCATGTAATTAATTTACAGTTTAGAGGCTAATTTACAGATGGAGGCCAGTTTGTGTTAGTGTCCTTTGCAGTGGTATATTTGCTAATGGTTTAAATGGAATATTCCATTTCATCTGCTTTCTTTGATCAAGTTATATGGCAAGCAGGCCTTACTTACAAGTGGAACTGAAGTGGATATGGCATTTTGCTGCTTTTAACAATTAATGCATTATGCCATATTAGGATTAGTGGATTGAGAATATGCTTGCATTAGGACTGAGTCTGCGACATATATATATATATATATATATATATATATATATATATATATATATATATAATCAAGATACTAATTATACAGTTACAAAAACTGTCGATTTTACACCATTTCAGTTCGCAAAATCTTGAAAGGAAGAGGTTCCCAAAAAAGAGTGAAGTTCAACAACAAAGATAACTACGTGATACTGAGGAATATAAGTGCTAGGTATGACATGTTAGCTCATTCTATATCAACTAAAAGTTTTAATTTAGTTCAGATTATAATGGTATTTTTATTAACGAAATAGCTATTATGAAGAATTTGATTATTTGAATCTTTAATACAATGTCTATGATATCTTCATTTACATATTTATGCAATATGATTTTACAGATACCACATATACAACTTATCAATTTTAATTTTTTCGGGAGACATTCCACACAAACGAGCTTTATATATATATATATATATATATATATATATATATATATATATAGTCCAGATTTGTGTGTTGTTTTACTGTTGCTGAAGTTCTTCAAATTTTCAACAGTGACCTCCAAAAGCTTCGCCAGCTTACTGACGTATTTGATGAGATCGAACAAGATAAAAAAATGTCGCTTGATCGAAGTCATTGTGAAGGGTATTTCCCGGCGGACACCACATGGGTAACTGTTACTCTCTTCCACAGGCCCTCTCCAGCTGTTGAGTTAGTTTCTAAATTGGTCGAAAGTCATTTAACCAATTTTATAACAGCTATAGAGGACCGAGGTCGAGAGTTTGTTAGTTTGAGGGAATTCATACATATATTTTGTTTTGTGCGCTTGTATAACTTGTTGACGTTTTATAGTTTATCTGCCTGACTCCTTTGTGAGTGCACATTGCTTTGAGTCATTTTATATAAGGGCTTTAAGAAAAGATATAAGATATAAAATCTCATATCCCTGTTTTAGATAGGCGAAAAAATTAATGTTATTTAGATACTGAAGACCTGGATTTTTTACGATGCATGCTATCACTTCTTTTCCCTTTCCCTGTCTACTTGAATTGTTCATCAGAATGTTTTTAGATTAATGCATGATTTACTAATTAACAGTCAATTAATCAAACTAAAGGGTATAAAAATGATATCATGTGTTGGCGGAGGAAGGATTCCTATTTATATGACGTCGGNCATAATGTACCAAGGAGCAAAATTCCTTAATATGGGGTCATGGTGACTCTTTTGTAGAGGTAAATCAAGGGATATGTGAATGGAGTCAATTGTGACCCTCTTGTGGGGACTGAGATTGCGTTACTCCATTGGAGTCAACTTGACTTCAATTGGGAGTTATTTTAGGCACCACTGCTGGAATCCAAGTTTGGAGTCACTTGGAATCCGATTTTATTCTCAGTGGGTGGGCGGAAAGATAAAATGAATACATGAGATAGAAGAAAAAAGGCCTAGCCTCGTTAGTTATTTTTTATTTCAGGCTGGCATGCAAGTCGTTTTTCCAACAGTAGAGACTACGATGGCCATGGTACCCATGTGGCCAGTACCCTTGGAGGCGCCACCTATGGAGTAGCCAAGGAGGTGAACATCATCCCCGTCAAGGTATGCGCTCATGTTAAAAGTTGCTTTAATTCGGATATCGTGGAAGGACTTTACTGGATAAAGTCACGGGTTCAACGATACAAGCGTCTATCAGTTGTGAATATGTCACTGAGTGGTTGGTATTCATCCTATATGAATGACGCCGTGTATGCTGTATTGTATGCAGGCATACCAGTGGCTGTCGCTGCTGGAAATGAACACAAGTACAATGCATGTTATAAATCCCCGGCAAGCGTAAGATGGGCCCTCACAGTTGGCGCCACCGATATAAATGATTACGTGGCTTCATTTAGTAACATTGGACCGTGCGTCGACATTTACGCTCCAGGGACGAAAATAAGGGCCGCCTATTACGCACACAACTACGGTTGGCTTGAGATAGGTGGGACGTCAATGGCGTCCCCACTCGTCGCAGGCGCAGTCGCAGGAATGTTGCAGGTTTTCCAAGACGCTGGTTATTATCGAGTCCCGTCAATAAGCCTTGTTGATGACATCAGCTATAACATTATCAAGTTTGCAGAGAAGGGCACAGTGAGGGGACTCCCGTCCACAAACAACAACAATGTTATGCTGCAAACCATGTGCCTTACTACCTAAACCTGAACCCCAATAATCCTGCGAATGAACGATAAACATACTAGATGACTGCAGTAGCTTCTTAAAACTTTCCTTTAATATATCTTCCAGGAAATGTGATCTGCTTTCAATGTTTCTCATAGTTAATTGTCATAGTTATTCTTGGTAAATCTCTCAGAAAGTATTGAGGTCAAGAATCCTACAGTAGTTATAATAGGAATTTCTTAACGGAATTCTAGGTGGAAACAATTCCTTCTCCACTGGTCATTCACATGCATGTCAAATGGACTTTCAACTGCTTATACCTATATAACCAGAATACGCAGATATGTACGTACCTTTAGATTTATTTATTCTACTGCACTATTAAATTTTAAAATAAATTGTAACAGTCTACAACTTTTAAAAATCGGATCTTTTGACGTTAAGTATTCAAAGGGTGCGGGTTGATACCGATGATGTTAAAACTTTTGCATGTCATCTATTATTCACGAATATACACCTTTTAGCACAGCGGTCTGTTTGGATTAATCTAGCTTCACTGATTTAGTTTGAAGAGGCGCTTCTAACTCTCAATAGCGATATTCCACTTGCGAAATTATATGTGAGACTTATAAACACGCTAGTTGGCGTCTTATTTCTGTCCTGTAATTCAACTGCTAATAAAAAAATGCACGCAAAAGTTTGTAAGTTTAACGTTTTTACTTTTCTATCGACACTGAATTCTGTTCTGCAATTGAAAGACATTAATTAAGTGATAAAATTATAACCTATTTGTTAAATACCTGCGGTTTTGTTACAAACCTCGCAATTCAAGATCACACGAAGATGCAGTCATTAAAGACCGCTAGATAGCATTAATTTCTACCTCACGACCGTAGAGTAATAACGACGATTAATGATGACAATAACAATTGTAAAATAATATTTTGGAAAGTATGTCCGAAGGAATATGCTGAATAGTCGAGATTTTACTAGACACGATGCCGAGATAAGTTTTATGGGATACTTTACTCTTTTAATTCTTTTTGATATTATACTATATAGCTAACTAACAAATAAGACAAACACACAGAGATCCATTCAAGTCTCGTGTGACATTATATTATACGACGTCTCCTTTCTAACCGACATACTTACAACGTTTCCAACACCCAAAAAGGGGAGAGGTAGAATTCTTCGTCTTTGAGGAGATTTTACCCCAAGTATTCTGACATACAATGTGTGGCGATCGTGTAAACAGAACGATATTTAACATGTGTAAACGTACAAAGACAATTCAAGTGATTATGTACATGACATATTTTAACCGCAACGCTTGAAATATACTGGATTTTCCTATTATGTATTTGAGTAAATTGGACATTCCTGCTAATTCGTAACTTTACAGCGTTTCAGTCCAGGCTTCTGAGTAACACGTGTACATAGACTATAATCATATGCATGAAAAAATCTGCAATTTGAGCATAAGTTTAAAAAGTATAAAAACCCGATATATTAAAAATTAAGTTATGCATGCAAATGTCTTTTTTAATAACATGTTACCGAAAGTTTCACTTATTAAAGTAATTTGTCCCGAGAGGAATTTTTAGTGTACTTCTCGACTTGAAAATCATAAATAACAGGGTCGTATTCATCCAAGCGTGTAGGTTTTCTCGATAGTTTCTTATGAGATGTGGAAACCTTTGTCCATCTGAAGCAATACAGACATCTTCATGGACTTATGATAACATTATATACAATTAAATTGCATTATGCTAGTCATGTGCACCACAATAAAGTCTGCTACTTCAGTCTGCAAATAGGATCATTGGTTTCAACTTGCACTTTGCTTGTACAAAAACGGCGACAACATCTGGTTTCAAATTTTCTCATGTTATATTTTCAATTCTCAAAATTTCTTCGAGCCCCAACGTAGTGCTATACAATACATTTCAACGTGTTTCATTTGTGCTTGGTTTTATTTGATCTGGTGCACTCCTCAACGTCTTATTTGAACTCGTGTTCTTCTAAGGGGGCGGCAAGTGTCGGATCAGGAAGAGGCTTGGTGAACCCGTCCTTTCCTTGAAGCCAGAATGTCAGCATGGGATCCTTGCCCTAGATTGAACAGAAAAGACCGCACTGTCAGTATGACTAATAGTATCCTGGAAGATACCTCGTAACTTGCAACGCACCGATTTTGAAATTAATTCTGCTGAGAGTCTATCTAGTTGTTCAAAGTTACTGCATATATCTATATATACTTTCACATGTAAATATATATATTTACATGTGAAAGTATTTTGATTAACTTTCACTGCATACGACTCTTAAAAAACAATTTGGCAGGCAGACGGTGTAAAACATAATCCAAAAGGCGTACCTTCATTTGTACCTCTCCTCTGGCTTCCAGTGTGAAGCCACCTATCAGTTCCAGAAGATTGGCCGTGGTGGGACTGACATGTATCCGTAACGCTAAGTGAAAGAATACAGAACACAGCATCAATACGGAAGCCAACTTATAATAATAATAATAATAATATTTATTTCTTATATAGCGCATTCCATTTTTTACATTTCAATGCACTTAACAAATAATTAAAAAAATAAATAAAATAAAATAAAATAAAAAAATAAAAAAAATAAAATGAAAAAAATACTTATACTAAACAAGGCAAATCGATTATAAGGTGATAATGCTAATGTAAACAAATAAATATCACAGGTACGAGTACAACACTTACCTAAACCGTTAGACTCCAAACGCGAGGCGGTGTTAACCGTATCTCCAAATAAACAGTATCTAGGCATCTTCAATCCGACCACGCCTGCCACTACGGGACCTACAGAAATAAGTCACAGCTTCTAAGACGTGTTTGAAGTATCATATCACATTTGCATTATTGCTAGATTCCTCTTAATGCTCTTTTCCTCGGTCGCTTATACTGTTGCAAAGTTGATTATGCCAAGATTATCTCTTCAATCACTCCACCAACACAAACTATTGCTGTGATATATTTAAAACAATAATGGTATAATAGTAGTGGACACGCACTTTAAACATTTTAGCGAAGATTTCAGTTAGATTATCATTATGAATTATACAACGATATTTAAAATGCTAATTATGCGTATATACTTGGGAGTTAATATCTTGTATATTTGAACATACCACTTATTAGTCAATGTACCTGTATGTATCCCTATTCGAACTTGTAACTGCTTCCCGGGCCTGTGCTTGATCTTGAACCCGGAGAGAGAACTGAGAATGTCCAGGGACATGGTGGCTATCTCCCCGGCATGCTGGTGCCCGTTACGATGAGGTAGCCCGCTAACGACCATGTAGGCGTCTCCTATCGTTTCTACCTGGAATTAATGGTGCAAGGAGGTTGTTAAATGCCAATATCAATAACATACATATTGATAATGTAATTACATTACTGAAATAAATACAACGCTTTTTTATTCCTGTATTTTGTTATTCCAAACAGCCTTCTGATGTACTGTATACCTTGAATCAAGTATGTGTACATGGGACTATAAATCACGTTCCCATATTGTTGATTTTAATTCATCAGTGTTAAAGGTATGTTGATGTATTTTTACAATAAACATATGATATTGCGGTGTCACCCTTCACAGGAATTATTCAATGTGGCAGCATAAACAATAGGGAAGTTTGTTTCCTACCAACGCCTCTAGATTAACCCCTAAATGAGATTACAGTGCTACCAGATCACCTTCTCAATGTAATTATGTAATAAATGTTAACGTAAGCCTAAATTCTTAAAAGATATATTAATGGTATGCATGGAATCTTTACTGCGATTATTCACCTAATGGTTAGTTATCACACGTCAATTTACCTTATAGACGTCGTAGTTGTCTATCACGGCATCGAAACAGGTGTACAGGTCGTTCAGTAACATCACAACCTAATATATAACGAAACAATGGTCTTAATATAGACATCTGAATACTACATCTGTGCTATATCGTATTGTTTGTTGCAACATCAGAAAAACTGATCACGTTTACCGTAATAGCATACGATTATACATGAAGCGTCAAGGTGAAATTTGGGTTATATTACATAATATATAAAGCATCAATTGCAACCCAGTGAGTCTTCTTGCAACAAATGATAATAACAATGTTATATTATACATAGCCCGTTATCCATATTATTATGAACTAATTGGTAAGAACTTTGCCTCTGAAGTAATACTGTAAACATGAGGTCACGCACTTTACTGTGACGTAACTTTACCTCCAGTGGTGTACTCTCTGAGGCCAACTTCGTAAACCCCACAATATCTGAGAAATAGACTGTTACTTCCTGGAAGGCCACGGGATGGACCGGCTTGCCAAGCTTGAGTTCTTCTGCCACGGATCTAGAAAAAAAAAAGGAATTTAAAACATCGCGCTAGCACGAAACAATTGCTAGAGCATTTAATCTAGATTCGTTTGATTCTTTTCTATCGGTTTTCATGTTTGTTTTGTTTTGTTTTGTAAGCTGGTATAATAAAAACGACTTTTAATTTAGAATTTATTATTGGAAATGTCACTTAAAAATAAACCTTATTATAATTTACTGTAACAAAATAAATAAATTGAAAAACATTAAAAGAAATACCTAGGTAACATTTGATAGAGCAAGGCGTCAGTTTTCTTCTTCTCGTCCACGAGTTGCTGGGTTCTTTGTTGCACGACGATTTCGAGATCGTTGGCGTATTGTTCCATTAACTCCAGCATGTTGTCAATGAAATGCAAAGACCTGGAACGAAAAAAGTGTTTGTGCGTGCATCACTTATGTAAGTACTAATTATTCTACAGAATGAAAAGAACGCCACGCCCTTTAAATACATATCTGACTCTAACAGCTCACAAATATCGGATATTTTAGAGAGCGATTATGTTACTCATTAGGGACGACAAACGAGGCACGCTGACCAGTAAGTGACGCAAGTTAACTTCCAGTCGGAAAGGTTTTCGTCATTTGGATTGCTTTCTTTCTGGGGAGCTTTGTTTAGAGGGAAATCATTTCAGAAATATTACTCCACTGCTACTACTAATACTACTGTTACTACTACTACTTATAACAATAAGATATAAGATAAAGAAGATTAATGCGAGAAAGAAACAAATTTTATCACTGCAGAGAATGAATATAGGCATTTCATATATCCTATCCGTATCTCACGTAAAAGAACAGTTAAGTCCAAGCTGACTTTCCAATCAAAATGGTTCACGCTACCGCCTAGTTTAAGCCTACCTCCCTCCGTTGGCTTCTTTGAGCTTCTTCAGGATTTCCTCGGCACTGGGTCTGGACGCAGGACCTTCCTGCCAGCAGAGGTTCATCAGAGAATACATGGCTGCAGAACATGACTCCTGAGGAACTTTGGGACGGTACACTGGACGGATACCCTCCTTGACAAGTGTTACTATGCCTGAAAGAGCACGTTTTCGCACTGGCTGAAAAATGTTTTTTCATATGTGATTAACGTATTTTTTCTACAATTAACAACTTAATATTGAAATAATTAACATCTCCAATATTCCTATGTCTAACAGCACATCTTCATCAGGGAATGATGCTATCCAGGTGAAAAGAGTATATTCAGGAGATAAACTTATTAAGATGTTGATTAGAGAAAAATAATACTTTATTCTTATAACATAACATAGAAGATGGAATTCTTATCCGACTTTCATTCGTTTTTATTTATATATATGTAATGTTAATCTTGGTGTTTAGGGGTATTACCTACAGTAGTTAATACACATGGTGGAGCAGCTTTCTTATACATATAAGATGGTGGTAGGAAACCTAGTTGGCGTACATGCACATGCACCTTCACTTCACCTGGTGGGATTATCACTCTAAGTGCATTAAAACATTAATGTACAATCAAAATATATCAACCAAATCAGTCCACGCTAATTTTGTAGGTTTTGCCTTACTTATAAAGTAGACAAGATCGAGTTTAGAAAAAGTGAACCTTTTGCACCTTCCTTTCTACCTACGTTATACTTACCTCTTGGTTCTAAGTCGCTCTCCGTACAATATGGTCCACCTCGTAGGACGATCTCCTGAAGTATGATGCCAAAGGAGTACACGTCGCCTTTCTGGGTACCGCAACATTCAGGACTGGTATTGCGCAAGAGTTCCGGTGCTGTCCACAGAAGAGCTGAACAAAATTGAAATTGTTATTACAATCATGCGTTGTAACAACCGCAAATTCAACAAACCACAAAAGCATCGATCAGTACAACCAATATGCCTTTATTGCCTGATGATCGCGCGCGCGCGCGCGCGCCCGCAAGAAAACGCAGTAGATACTCCAGCGCAGTAGACTACTGCAATCATACTGCAAACCGCAGTAGACTACTGCAATCATACTGCAAACATGCTTCAAATCTGCTTCGATTTAGGAGCTAATTAGCATATTTGAAACATGCTTCTATCATGCTGCTAATCTACTGCATTAATGCTCCTCTCTGTACAAACCTATGTACTTTTTGGAGTAGAATTGCAGTAGGCTATGCTGCATTTCTACTGTAAATATGCTCCACACCACTGCTGCGTTAATGCTTTTTTGCTACTTCGATACTACTGCATTTTCGTGCGTGGAGTAACAGAGCAACATATTTTTGTGTTTGTCTATTTGGTGCCTTCTTCAATGAAATTGAGTAGACGACATTTTTTGTCTCAAAATGGTATTTTGTGAGACCTGCCCCAAGCACAATTGTAATTTATAATGCTTACATGCATATTTTTTGTACGTGTCTGTGGTTGCCTCTTCTCCAAGTCTTAACTTCCATAGGCCATAGTCTGTGAGTTTACACACCCAGCGGCTGTCCACAACACAGTGGGAACTCTTAAGGCGACCATGGACACGCAGCGGACTCTTGTGGAGGTAGATTAGTCCCTAGAGGTTTAAAAATGAATTTAATAAGACAAAGAGAATCATGAACGCACATGTATCAGGGAGCGTTCAGATACTTCCATCGCACTAGCTAGATGGATCCAACTCTGCGGCGATTTCACTTAAGTGCAGTCAATGTAATCGCTTTTATTGTTTAACACCACTCCTCGACCAGCAAGGGGGTAATTTACAATCGCGTGAGTTCTGCTCTAAGAAACTCTTTCACTTGAGTAGGCGTGTAAGCCAATAAATAAGCTGGTTACACTGAATGCATTTTAGCGAGAATCCCCCGCAGGGTTGGATCGATCCATCTTGTACGACGAGTTTATCTGAACGTAGTCTTTATATGTGCGTGGAGATAATCTCGAAAGTTATCGTCTTAGATTCTATAATGTATTTAAACGGTAGGTTCAAACAGACAGGGAACACCGACCTCACCTTACAGATATCCGTAGCAAGGGAAATTTTAAAATTGTCGTTCAGTTGTATATCGTCGTTTTCCAGTACGTCTTGCAGGCTACCCTTGTTGGCGTAAGCACTGACTATGAATAATTGTGGCGGTTCCAAGCATGCGCCAATAAATGAATTCAGGTTGTCGTGGTTCAATTCTCGTACCTGATGTGATGGAAAACATTATAATTTCTATATTATTTTAATGGTGTTTCAAACCAAAAATGTACCTACATTGTAAGGCTGTGATCTTTTTTATTTATTTATTTATTTTTTTTGATACGTTTGAAATTAATTATAGAACTTTTTTATAAGAATAAACAAAATTCTCAGCAGAACTACTGGTATATGTTATACAATGTAAAAAATGTAACGTAGACTGTTATTGAAATCCACCCTTGCACCACCAGCTGAGCACCTACTTGCTGGAATTCTATCAGTACGTCCCTGTCAATTTTGATGTCATTTTTCCTGAGGAGTTTTAAAGCTACGTATTGGCCCTGGAAAATTAATAATATAGTTGTAGACGGTGCGAGGATGAGAACCTGAAACGTTTAGCCCCTCTACATTGAAGACTGCACAGGAGCCGTAGGCACTGATCGCCAGTCGACTTTCAATCCGTTCACCCCCCCCCCCCTCTCACTGTATAAACAATTCTATTTTTTCAGTGTCAGAATCGTGTATAGAAAATCGATACTAGTTCCTGGCCGCCAGGTCTAGAATCGCTATTGAGAAGCGACACTAGTTTCTGGTCGCATGAAAAGTTTTCGACAACCGACACTATCGAAAAAACGAAATTGGAAACTACACAACTACTTCAGCGCCCTGTTGTGCGTTCTGTAAAAATACAATAATTTCTCTGCAGTTTCATTAGTTTATGTGAAAAGGTGATATACAACAGTTTTAATTGAAAACAAACAAACAAAATGGTAATCTGCAAACCTCCATGTGAGTATCTGGATCGAATAATTCGAATAATTTGAATGAATCATTTAAAAAGCCAAACCAGTATTTAATTTGGAAAAGAGTTGAAATACATCATAAAGGGAAGTTTGGCGTAGTCAAACGTTTATTTATGGCGACGGTCTGATTCTTCACAAGTTGTTAACATTTTTGCTCTAGCCTCGGATTCAATGCTGCATCTATCGCGATCAGACTCCCTGTCCAATCACGGACGTTTATTATGGCATAACTTGCCAAAAATTTGCATAAGCCTCGGATTCAACGCTGCATCTTTTGATCAGACACCCTGTCCAATCACGGACGGGGGTTTCACTTAGGTTCGCGCCTCAGCGTTTAACCAAATGAGCGTTACTATTCCTTCCCACTCTGCTTTATACAAGGTTCTATAGCGTATGCAATTGTAAGAATAATTTTACGTTCGCCATCTTCAATTTTGATTGTATTACCAGTTACGGATTCACAGATATTTCAAGTCGGGACTTTTGGCGAACCTGCTGATAGATCTACGCATCTCCGACTTCCCCACGAACAGAACTCCAATTTGCTACAAGTAAGTTTTTTCCTTATTTGAGTTATTGATTTCGCGAATTATAGTAGCATGGCTGTTCTTGTCATTGGGCATTCTTTTGTACACAGGCTCCAATCTTACCTCGACCAAGGTCGGGACGACCGCACGGCGAAAGACTTTGGATTCCCCGAATCAGTACACTGGCACGGAATAGGTGGCCGTACGGTCCCTAAACTAGTCAGATACGATTTGGGCATCCTTCGCCGGGTCCGCCCGGCCTTGGTCATTCTACTTATCGGTTCCAACGATCTCTCCGACAGAAACATTTCTCCTTCTAGTTTAAGTAAGGATATAGAGGAGCTTGCGCGTCGTTTTCACGACGAATTCGGGGTGGCACATGTAGTTATAAACCAAGTCCATCATAGGTTGCGCTTACCGCACCCTTCTTTCAACGACCAGGTTAACGAACTCAATATTCACCTCGCAGATTTGCCCCTTAAACATCCATTTATTTCGTAAAATTTTCTTTTGAATAGTGAATTATTTAAACAACCAATCCAATAATTATTGTGGGCAAAAGCGTAAATAAATCTGTAAAATCACACATATTATCTGTACCTAAAAGTATCTGATTTGCCCATCTCTCTTTCTTTCACACGCACACGCATGCACGCATATAAACACACACACGCGCAAACACAAGCACGTCTATTCGTAAGAACACAAGCACTCACATAATATAACACCAATCAACCAATCACACTTCAGTTTTCTAATATTACCTTATAACGGCCGACCCGGAATGTGTTTAGAGAGCTCAGCTCGGACGCTCTAATGTTAATATCGTCACTATGAACGCTGGAGTGGTCATCTCTGTTATGTGATCTGGCGTTGGATTTTGTTCTACCGGGTGTCCCGTGCGTTCCAATTGTTAAGTTACTCAGGTTGCTTTTCGTCTCCCCCTGTTAAGGCAAATTGACTCTTAATTCACTTAATAGTGCCATATTTTGTGATCCACTGAAGTATCAAACGGATACATATAGTTTCTTCTACCAAGATTCATAGTAGATTTAAAAAATCTAATTGTGTTCCAGTGGCCCATTAGTATTTCCCATTGATATTTTGAAGGCTAAACGGTGCCAAAATCAAGATGTAGGTGTAAACTGCTTCGTAATTAACGTATTTATCAATATTTATCAAGTGAACAATAAACAGCTATCATTTTTTTTTATTTTTTCTAGCAATGGAATGTGTTTTCTTACGAATAAAATGTATAAGCTATATGTGCAAACAAAGCAATCGTTGTGATATATGAACCATCATATTCAGTCCATTTAGTAATAAATGCTTAAAAAAATATCAAAGGTTATCCTCATTATGCTCGCTCCGAATTTGAGAATCGCGAATTATAATGGTATTTCTAGTGATAAAGCACCTCATGGTGTTGTGTTAACCATGCATTAAATAATTTAGGTTGCTTAGTGTGTTAACGCGAAAAAACATGTAATCTAGTGGATGCTGGGCCTGCTTGTCATTTATTGTGATAGCTACCTGCTGTTAGTACCTAGAGACCATGAAAGCCGTCTTAGTTATGTGTGAGATAATACACTGTCACCCGAGCGATATATTCCATAACACCTCGAGCTTCAGCGAGAGGTGTTCATGGCATATATCGCGAGAAGGTGACAGTGTATTATTTGACATACATACCGAGAAAAAAAACAGTCATTTCATCCTAAAACACCCCTAAAACCGAATAAAGTGACCCTATATCACGCTCTAGAGATGTTATACAGAATAAACTCGTCCACGTGCGCTGGTCACCTCCCGCCAAATTCTTACGTAATGTCTGACCAATTTGGTCAATTTTTGCTAAATACTTGTCGTGGATATTCAACTGTCTTGAGAAGTATTTAATGAACCGTCGACACTGACCATGCACGTCTCAGCTGAGCCACACCTAGCTGGGACTGCTGCGGAAACAAGGTCCCAAGGCAAAACCTCTACTTTTTAGTGACATTTCTGATAAAAAAAGGAGCGTCGGACCGAAATATAGTCAAACTTATTTTTCACAAGTGCAAAGGAGAAAGAAATTTACTTTTTGGTGATATTTCTGACAACGAGGCAGATTCGGAATATTTTCAAAATCAACGGATGTTTATTATAAGTTCACGGGAGTAATAATTCTAGTTTTTTCTTATTATTTCTGACGACGAGGCGGTTACGGAATATAGTCAAAATCAAACGGATGTTTATTTCAAGTCCACAGGAGTAATGAGTTGGACAGGCTTCAGTGATCATCATATCGCCACGGTCATATACATACCTAGGGATGTTAAACGCAAATAACAGACTATATGTAAAGGAAGAAGGAAAAAGGCAAGGCATGAAAAAAAGCGTTTCTTACTATGACCTACCCGACTGCCGAAAGCCTGCCGCTTTGATATGATGGTCAGATCCTTAGAGTGTATTCTCCAGGTCTCCAAACTCAGCTCTCTCTCGAATTTCAATTTTCTGAGATCAAAATACGTTAACTGTTATACCAGTGCATCAGAAAATACATTTATTTTGATTGGTCAAAGACATTTGTCTTTGTCATTTAATATAAAATCACTTTAATATTTGAAAACCATTTTATGATAATTTAATTTAATACAAATACAGCATCAACACACAAAAAAATCATATATACATCCATAAATGCAAACATTTATACTTTGAATATTAAATGTAATTGCATCCACAGCGTATATGTACAGGGTAGATGCGGGTACAAATTGTCCCTTATTATTCGCCATGATGTATTTTTATATGGACGTTAAGATCAATATTCACTTTACCTGTGGTAAAACAGGGCCAAGCAGATCACTGCGGTGAGAATAGCAGCCAATACACACGGCACCACGATGTAAACTGTGACTGAAAATGCGAGTCAATAATAATAATAATAATAATAATAATAATAATAATAATAATGCAAATATTAATATTAATTAATATTTCAACCTTCATTATATTGTTGTGTGTACAGCAGATTTGAAGAAAACTTAAAGAAAATATTGATACCCCAGCATATTCAAGTTAAGATGATTTATTGAAAATAAATAAATAAATAAATAAATAAATAAATAAATAAATTCATTAATCCATTATAGAATGATGAAAAAGAATAAACTTCAGATTTGCGTCTTACAGTTTGTCTTTTCTTCCACACACAATTCGTTCTTCCAGCCACAGGGCGGGTGGTCTAAGGGTGGGGTTGTCTTTCCCCCCGGGAATACCACTTCAACGTCGCTGTATGTGGTGAAGTTGTCTTTGTGATAGAAGTAGTCGGCAAAGACTATAAGTTTACCGTCTTTTATAAACTGTAAACTGTAGTCCGGATTACGGTTGCCAATCTCATCGATAGATACTACCCCGGTTATACCTGTCATGGCAATAATATATATAACTTATGTATTATTCTATTTAAGAATAACCACCAAGGATATCAATTTACCATAGACGTTTACATCGTTCAATATAGTGAATAAATATGGCACATCCGGCCCAGTCTTTTATAAACTATTTTTGGATAGGTTTTGATACAAACCTTTGATAGTTTTATTGTACATTTGCCTGGCAATACGCTGACCATCAAACTCGTTCCCGCCTTCTTCAATGACGTCATTAAGCGCATGCGCATACAACATTATGGCATCATATATCATGCCAGCATGGACGTCCACCTAAAATATAACATCGTTTCGAGTCAAACTGTACCTACATGAACCATGGATCTTTGCGACCGCGTGTTACAGAGGCATTGGTGTGTATTTATTCTAAAAGAAATTATATATATGAGGAAAACTTATAAACATTTTTCTCCCTGTCTGTTATTAATTTATCTATTCATTCATCTATTTATGCTTTTTTTCTGTCCATCTCCTTCCAAACCTTGGACTGGTCTGAGCCAATGACCTAGATAAGCCAGACTCAGTCATTCCTTATTCATACCGATAGATGTCACCTTGATCACCCTCGGTCTTACCGCACCTGTTCGCCTTCCGTCCAGTTGTGGTAAAAGGGTGGATCCGACATTCGCTGTCTGACATTTGCCTTGAAGACCTCCCATTCCTCATTATGGGGCTCATGAAGATTGACGTTCAGAACGCCGTTAAAGGCCTTGGCGGCATCCTCATCTCGCCCGTCCTCTCCCATCCACGTATTTGCGCCGATGTGCGCGTCTGTCGTTCAGGTAGAGGAAGGATATTATAAAATAAGAGTTTAAAAAAATCAAACAAAATCTAAAAATAGATAATTAGGACGAAGGAAAAAACAGACCGGGTTAAAACATGTTGGGCGATGATCATTTTAATCTATCCGACCAAGAATTTAATGACAATATTTCAGAAAAAAAATCAGAGACCTGTTCAAAGAGATCAAACAGCAAACGTTATTTGAACAAAGTTAATCACAATTCCATGCATACTCTAACTGGAGTCAATTCGCTTAGACATATTATAGGTTGTAACCATAACCGTAATATATATATTATTGTTGGGTCATTGCGCAATCAAGAACTTAACCGGTCTAATCGAACCGGTCTTTACTGGATATAAGTTTTGGTGCACCGTTAATGAATTGAAGTATACATTACTCCACAACATATTCCCCCATACATGTACCGCAAGCGTTGGAGCTTTGAACGAGCCCCAGTGCCGCTCATAATTCTTTCTTTTATTTTGTGATTTGGTTAATGGATGAGAAGCCAAAGTAACTTAGAATTACATCAATATCGCCGTTCTCAAAGGCAAAGTGACGCAGGTGTTGTTCCCACGAGTTGCCAATGATCAACAGCATATGTACGACGACGATTTAGAATTTACCGTAGGGGAGCCAGTAACCGATGGCAAATCTCTAAATTACAATAATCCGGTAATATATTTCTAAATGTATCGGGTGGTTATAAAAACGCTACTAAATTCGATGTTCAATAACTTAAACAGTTTTGAAGAAATTGCAATGGCATTTGGGAATTCAAAAAATGAAAAAATAACGTTTAAAGTAAATGCTGAAAATTTCATGACTTTTGTAGTTTTGGCACAATCTTTCGTAAAAAATACCATGCCTGGCCATGTAACTTCTGATAGGTGCCCGTGTCTGACAGTTTTTGACACGTACTTGTCAATGCGTATGGCAATATCAAAACTGTTTAACTCTAAAGCTTGAAGTTTTCAAGGTTAACCAATAATCGTGTTAACTCTGTACTGAATTCCAATTCAAAAGCTTGTGAACTACTGAAGTGATTAGACTTTGAAATTAGTAATGATATTTTCGAGTCACACGATATACAGTAACACTATACATCTACCGGTATAACAGATATGCTTATGACTAATGATGTCAAGGGGGCTCATTTATTTTTTCTCTGAAATAGTGGTCCTTTTACGATAATGGTATGCAACGTCCTACTAATCAAATTTTGACTCTTATCAGGCCTTTCCGGGCCAAAATGGGTTTTGTTTGAACTCCCTACCGCCATACATACATACACACACACGGGGGGAGAGAGAGAGAGAAATAGAGAGGGAGAAGGGGCCTGTGCATTGTATGCGTAAATGAAGCTACATGTATTACCTGGAAGCAGATCTATGGTGATAAAGGCATAATCTCCGTTCAACATGCCGAGATCATACGCGTGGAGAAGGAGTTCCCGGATGTCCCCGCCACCGGCACATAGAATGATAACTAGAAATAAAAAAAACCTGCATCTGTCGGTTTGAACTTGGCGAACATCTTGTATATAAAAAAATGAAAAAAAATTAAAAATTAAAAAAAAACCTGCAAAGTTATTGCTAAGGAATGACATTTCTATGCTCTACTCTAAACATATGGGTGAAACGCAATGTATTTCGTCTGCTTTAGGTCGTAATTCTCTCTGTATCAATCAATGGTTACGTTTTCAGAGGAGTTTCCGTTCGAGGCAGACGCGAGGACTAATTAAGATCCCCATAAAACACTACGATGGGCATGTTCATTTTAACATGTTTTAGTCTGGCCTTACTTTGCAATCAAAATTGACTCAGTCCGACCAACAATTTTCAAATAACATTTTTTGCAAATCCCTATGTGATATAATTCGCCTTATTGTGGTAACCTTTCTAATATGATAAAAAAAGACACTGATCTGGGTCTCATGTTTAGTTGTAAACTCATGATTCTGTGAACAAAAATGTTTTTCTGAACCAGTATCTATTTGATGGCGCCTGAGAAATCAGTGTAGGCGACGTGCAGGGCTTTGTTGTGAAGAAGGAAAGAAGAGCAAGTGCAGCGCATACTACACGTTGAGTAGCTTCAAGTTCAAAACAAAACATATCATTTTCAATAAATACATGAAAAGTCACTCAAGGTTTTGAGAAAAGAGAAGAAATCCTCACCTAAATAATGCTGCCCAATAAAGGATATTCCTTGACACACAATAGTTTAATAACCCATGTTCAATTGCACTGGCAGTTAAGTGAAATAGAATACCGCGAGTCAACAACTGATGTCAAAACGAAGTAGGGAATGAACCCATTCATCATATTAATGGGCAATGGTTTAAGTATTAAGATTAAGCTTTTTGTATTCTTACTTATTAAAAGGCCATAAGGAAACCAAAAGCGGCTTATTAACCCTCGTCCAAAACAGATGATTGACCTTGCAGAATTTGTCAAGGTGAATATTTATTTCTAGACTACTTCAATGACGGGTTCTATACGAGACCTATGCATGCCGAATTCAAATTAAAAGCGTGTGTAAACCGTTAGTGTTTAAGAGTGCGTATTAAATTCTCTATCCTCTACCAGAATCTCAGATAAATATGTATACTTTTTTCTGACAATACAGAAAAGTACCATCAATTTATCTAGAGACATTTTCGTGAATATATCTAGTAAAAAAAAATCAATCTGTGGTCTCGGTAGAGGGTGCACATTCTCCCTTGTAAACGGCAATCTGCAAATAAGGCTTATTGTAAACACGTCAAGTATATTGGCAAAGAACCAGTCTCATATGTCAGGGTTATAAATGTTCTGTTAGTGCCACGAGTGAAGGAATACCCTTTAATGTCGCAACATTGGGCACCAAATGAGCTTTCGCGAGTAAACACACGGGTATATTTCTTTATCAACACATCCATCCTGTCTACGATCTGTGTCATTTTTCACTGCCAAATAATGATCAAAAAGTGATAGAACTGTTGATGAAACTAATGGTCCATATCCAAGAGAAGATTAATTTAAACTAGTGGTTTTACGATAAACAAGTCTTTCTGGGAATAATGATTCGTCTATGAAGGCAACAAAACTACGGAAATACTATTTTATTGGTGACTGTTAAAATACTGGAAGTTGCTTTTTTATTTAGTGCAAAATTACTTTGAAACAAGAACCAGCGCAGGCCAAAAACCAGATAGCCGAAGTAAATATCCATACGTAGTATGATAACCACATAGTATATGTATGCATATATACGTACAGGTACATGTATATGATATTAATATTATTATTGTCGGTCATCTGTAGTTAGACCATTTTGCGTGTGTTTCATTTTTTGTTATTTACAATCAAAGATATGATTGGCCTGTCAGATCTGCCACACAGGGTGATGGTGGTAGCTTTCCATGTGGTGCCAATACTAGAAGCTAAATTATTGTTGCGATACAAAAGCCAGTGGAAATTTGGTTTGTGAATAGGATTGTTGTATATTTGTGTCTTTCTTAAAAGCTGTGCTTGTGGAAAAAAGAAGGACGGATTTCTGCTAAAACAGACTGATTCTGCAAAGCAACCTTTATATAAAATTACCTAATTGGTGAAGAGACAAAAACCTAGCATATGCCCTTTAAGAAGTGAATTCGTGGCGTTCTAAAATCAATACAGTTAAACCACATCAGTCCATTTTCACAGTCGAACCATTACAGTACAAAGCTTACATGCATATAGCTATTTTCGTTTGAAGGCAACATTTTATGGCACTGAAAACCGTGTATTTCTGGATAAATGTTGCAATAGAAAAGAACAGGCACACTGTAGTCTACAAGTAGTATAGAGTAGTAGTATATAGACGGACCTTGGTGTGTAATCTGCCTCTTAGTACATGGTCGGAAGCCAAGCTTGCAAGTGCTTTGTTGCGCAATAAATAAATAAATAAATAAATAAGATAAAATAAAACCATCATTATAAAGCAACGGTGACAGTTAAAGTTATGCTTTATACTATTATCAATTTTACACAAATAGTACTTGTGATTGAATTTTACTTTCGGTAATGTCATACAACCTATAACGTGTATTTCTTATTGATTTTTTTGCTCCAAATCAAACTAACCTCCTAAAAAAGCAATTGTGACCTTCTCACGAATCACTGCTCGAAACGTCCCTGCACATAGATTCGATGTTTGGTACGACTTCTAATTAAATTACTTAGTTCTAAACGAATCATGATTCATTTAGACCCCGATGAATCTTCTTGACATTTCCGGAGGAAAAGCGGCATCGGGTATTTTTATTTGAGGGGCTTTATTTCGTCTCTAAGTGTTGGTTTAAAAATCCTTTGTAATATTTAGACACAACAATATGAGCTTTTCAATCAGTTACAATAAAATGTAGGTATATCTTTCTCTAACATTGCAATTACCAACATTACAGCCAAAAAATCGTCGGCACAATTAATTAATGACAGAGGCAAAGACACACAATGATGTGGACGATTGAACAATGCTATCTTTTCGTGGGGCACAGGATATGCCCAACGGCTGGGGACGAGCGCGTTTTTATAATTCGAACAGATTATACCTGGTGGATGAAAAAGAAACGTACTGAAATTTAAAATTAATATCTAAAAATTAAACATGATTAAACTACATTCATCATATATATATATATAGAGGAGGTGATTTTCAAGTGTATCTCATCCCCCCCCCCCCCCATCCAACTGCCCATACACATACAGGACAACACTCAACACGCATGTTATCTTACTTCTTGAGTCTCTACCCATAGTTTGCATTATTCCTCTGTTTGTCGAGTCCTTGCTCGTCGTCGACGATCCAGGTGCTACGCTATGAAAGTCACCAATTGTAGCACTCTTGCTTTCTAGAGTCGACTTCACCGCATTGCCAATCACCTGCCAGACGCTTTCCGTGGACGCCAATATGCCAACGTGGTTCCACTTGAAATAAGCACAGATGTGCCAAAACATGCGGGCAATTTTGGCGTACGGCCCGACCGTTCTGACAAAAGTGGGAAACTGGACCTTGTTAGAGAGTTTACTGGCAGAACATCCATAAGAAACCATCGGAATGTTCATGACCCCCGCCCATAGGCCAACGGGCTCGCAGACTTCGTCGCATGCACCCCCAATGTACGCATGCAGCTTTTGGGAATGGTCTCCGTCATCTTCGTAATGCGTGTGTGGGGATATCTCAGTAAAATGGTCGAATAGGCTTACGGCAGCCTCCAAACCTTTATGCGCGTTGCAGTTGGTGTCCATCCATGAGAAGCGAACTGTTCGACCGGGTAAGATGATCAAATCTGCGTTAAGGTCCTCCACGGCGATGATGACCGCCGAAGCTGAACGGCGTCCCGCTGGCCACGAGCCAGTCCACGGTATAAGCACTCCGAGATTTACTGTAACGTTGGGATCGGGCACTTGCGTTGCATTCTGTGTGTCACCCCAGGCAAGCACGTGCAGCATGGTGCAGGCAATGAGAGGCGTCAACTTGGTCATTGCTGGATCGACTTACGCATTGCGACCGACAGACGTTTGCATATTTCTGTTCACACACCGAGAGTACTTCATCTCTTTTAAAATAAGACAGAGGCCAGGCACCATGGATGACCAAAAGCCATCGCCATAGCCGACTCAGAATAGCTACTCTAGGCGAATGCTCTGGTCAAGACGTTTTGGCAAGTTTTAATCATGGAAATCCATACACAATGCACGTATGCCTCCAAAGTTGAATCTGCCCAACAAAACCGCCTTCATCATGCAGAATAAGCAGTGAACACGAATCAAAACACAATGTGCAATGATGAAACAATACTCCATGAAGGTTTTAAGTCACGTCATGGATCAACCTACATGGTCAAATTATTCAGTGTATAAGTATGATACATCATCTCCTGTCGAAACAAATTGAAATATATCATCTACGAAATGACAACTGCATCTTCAAAATCACCACTACATCTTAAGATGCTTTAACGCAGACAACGTCAAATTAAAAGAAAGCTGAAAAGTCATTTCACTTTTATATGCCAACGAATTACCACTAAACTAAACATGGCGGTAACAAATATGAACCTTAATAGGATTTGTCTGATGGAACTTATCATTCACTTTTCAAATGATACATTAACCGCGATACTAAGACAAGTCAACTGAGGCCGTGAATCAGAGAAGAAATCACAGGTCGTGTCTCCTAGAAAGATGTCTTCAATGAACGGCGACAAAAGAATAGGTCAATCAAGTCCGTGGCGGATACAAGTGAATTTACCGTATTGAGAGGCAGGTGTCTAATGGCTTGGTCAATTGTGAACTTTATCTATCAAGCAAACTACAACCCTAGTTCCCATTTCTACCTTCCTATGTATGTTTATTTCTGACTGTCATCAAATAGGAAAAAACACATACGTTTTCACACAGCTTCGCACGTAGTTATTATAATTACAGGCGTCATTCGAGTGGGTTAATTTAAGGCTTTCACGGATGATGAAACAGCGGGTGCTCGTCTGCAATTCGATTCTGGTCGCTGTCTCCGGTCGTCACGTTCTGTTGCATTCCCCTCTTAACTTAAAAGCGAATTAACTGTTACTTGGACCTCACATCATTAGGATTCTATTTAAGTGCGCAGTCACTTTAGTCGATAAGTCGAAAGTCACGCAATTTGGATAACAAATACCTGTCCTTTTCGTCCCTTGCATCACATCTTTTCTTTTAATTTGGTTGTTTCATTACTTGGCAGATTTCTTCAGCGTTTGTTAGATAGGTTCCCAAGTCATTTTAGAATATATAAAAGACACGGTGCTGCCGACGTAAATCCTCCTCTTCCTCTGGAAGAGAAAATTACAGACTAGTCCCCTAAAGCCCCTTGACCTATTGTCTCTGGAAATTGCCCAATTTTGCCAAGACAAGAAAAAAAAATCAGACACTAAAATTCAATGCAATGAATAGGTAATAGGCATCAGATAATTACAGCCTAGCTGCCGAAAGATAATTGCCAACATGATGATTTTGCATGGTGAGCGCAAAATAACTTGCAAATAAGCCATACGATCAATCATATTGTTATTATCATTGTTATAGGAAACGTTTATGTAAGGGGAATCAACGTTTCTAACACGCAGTATGATGGTAATGGAAAAGACCTGTCATTCCGGGTTGACTTTATTGGTGCTGGTTTTAACATCAGGGCCCAGTTTTATAAAGGACGTTTAGCACTAACCAGTGTTTAACTCTAACCAGACCTTAACAGTCTGTTAGATAACTGACCTTTAAGTAATTATTTAATCCAGTGAAACACTGGCCAGTTAACTAATTGGCTGTTTTCCGTCGGAAGACTGTATATAAAACACAATTTAACCATCTTTTAGTTAATGGGTGTTAGGGGAATTTATCCACTGGTTAGGCTTATCCACTGGTTAGTGCTAAACGTCCTTTATAAAACTGGGCCCAGGTCTTTAGACGGAGTCTGTACTTTAAGAACAAATTGTTGTTCTGTGTCAGCCCAAGGTGTCTAAGGAGCATAACAAGAATGCATTGGTTTTATGTAAACAGTAAAAAAATGTTAGTTATTATAATCAGTAATATAGTATTATTTTCTCTGGGCGATGAAAAGATCATTGCATTGCAATCGGTTATGCCTGGCGCCTACCTTAGTAAAAACTGGTACTCGTTTTAAAATGTTTGAAAAAATTAGTTGAAATCTCTGGTATATACAGGAGGAAAGAAAAAAAAATGAACAATTCTGACCCATGTTGTGCACAAATATAAATACTACATGATCAGTTAATTCTTTTTTACTGATTTCGACAGATATTATGAAGGATTCAGCCTACCTTTTATGAATAATAAAATTGATTTCATGCATATGTTCAAAGCGATGGATTTTAAAATGGATTTGACAAATTGTTAATTGTAGATCCAGGAAGAAATATCCCTTTGGTTGAAATTTATCCATTTCCCCTTACATGAAAAGAAAAATAAAAAGGGAAATATATAAATATAATGATAACGGAATTTTATAAATAAGAAAAAAGAAAATAAAAAAAGTTAGCACACACACTTGACGGCAACTATATGTGGGGTCTGGCTCGCTTTGGACGGACATTTCTTATTCACAAATATTTTTTCATCAGCCACATGTCTACGATCAATCCTCAATGATAGGAGTTGTCTCTCTCATGTCGGCTATTTGTTGCAGACAAATATTGCAACTGCGAAGAAAACATTGGGAAATGAATTAATTGCACAATCACCCAGTACAACCTAGCATACTGTAAGTATCAACGATAATACGGTTTCATAAATACTCGTGACAGTTTAGCAACGCGACCTGATTATAGACTCAGTAATTGAGATTGCAATCCAGTTGGGTTGGTACGAATGAAGCACAGTGCTGAAACAAACGAACAGAGATTCTTTGCATGTCTGGAATAGGAAGAATAGTGTGTGATCCAAATGGAACCTGATATTTGTATTTCCACGTTATTTCTCAGTCTGTCTTCTGCGGGGTCCGCTGGGGCGTGCAGGCAGGTGTGTTAATTACTGGGATAATTGTATATACTTATCAACCTTTTGGAAGTGAAACAAAAATGCATTCGAACCTACGAACAGAGCTGCAGTATACATGTACATGTAACATAAATAAAGCTTACTTTTCGCTTTGGTTCCTATATGGTCTACCAGCTGTCTCTTGGTCCACATTGAGTGACCAATTGAACCATCACTTGACTTGAAACTGTGGAAGTCGTTAATCTTCACTCCGGCGCTGGTCAATTTTGCCGTTAGGAAGTGAGCCGTTGATTCCCATTTTTCTTCGGACAACGATAAGATGGCAGTGTATCTCCAGTTCCATAACCTAAAAGCCCGTATAAGAATGTTATGGACATTAATGAGTGGTCCCGCAATATTACTCACAGTATTGTAATTCTGTCGATCAGAAAGACGAGGGGAATTACAGCCCCAGGACACATAGGGAGTGTCCCATTTTGACGCAAGGAGTCCAACTGGAACGCAAACATCATCACATGTGCCACCGATGAAGACATTAACTCCAATATCCTCCATTGATAATGCTGCAGAAATTCCTCCTCTTGAGGTACATTTTGTATCTCTCCAGGAATATGACAGTTTTCGGTCTCCCAGTAGAAAGTTGGCCTTGTTAATTTCATTGACTGCAACTAAGACTGCGCCTGCCTGTTGTGTGCCTTTTCCACCCTTACCAGTGAATGGAATTAAAACCCCAATTCGAATGTTACCACTGTTTGAACTGCCATTAACTAAATCACTGACGTAATTTGGGGAAACTGCAACTGTCAATGTACAGCTTGTCACAATTAAGGCAAAAAATAATAAATACATGTGTCTTTCACTTACAGGAAACTGAAAAAGTTCTTTTCTGGGTATCAATGTCCACATCAAACCATCAAGAAGTCCTGTTTAGATGTTAAGTATATCGGGTTTTATATGCAATTGTTGTTTCGCCGCATCAAACCATTGTATTAATATACCTAGATTCTACTTGGAATCATAACACAATCTTGTTCACTGATAATGAAGTACGTAAGCGCAGCAGGCGGTTTTCTTGGAAAACACATACGCTCTTAACTATTCATTAGCATGCGATTGTTCTGTCCAATAAATACAAGTATCAACTCTTTTCAACGACACCTCTAGTCCTAGTAATTTATACTTTAATTGAAAAGCAATTGCATATATAGCGCCCGTAATTAGAATTAGATTGCTTCCCAGTGTTTTCCATATCTTCAGTACCCCTACAATATGTATATGGTGGCAAAATTGTTTTTACCTTCGGCGTTTTGAGATAATCCGAGGCGGCTGCCATTTCCAATAAAAATTTGTGGTTATCAGCTACATGAATATATGCCTGGGGAAAACAGTGCTCATTATTGAACTAAGTTTGATTGGCATCGGTTTCGCATCTTTATTACCCGTCTAATTTATATGAGATTGGTATCAAGCAGTTGTCCTTGCATGGACGTTTTGAGAAATTCCAACATGGCCGCAATTTGCTGTATAATTACTTTGGAATTAACTACTGCCAGGGATGTATTCTCCATTAGCGAATAAAAATCGATCTTTAATATTTTCCACACTTTTTACAGAATAACTATATGTGGAGAGGAACAAGTGTGTATTCTTAGGTATTTGAATAAAATCTAAAATGCCCCAATTTACCATAGGAATTAAAACTGTACATACTGTAGGCTTTAACAACTGCAGGGAGATGCCAAATCCATTCTGAAATTAAGTCAAAGTTAGTTTGTTTCTCAATGTTTATCATATCCTTTTGAGATATTAAAATACCCATATTATATGTATCTGGTGGGGAACAAGCATGTTACCTTGGGTATTTGAACGTAAAATTAAGCCCCCCACTTTTTCCTAGGAATACTGGTAAATGGGTTTCAATTACTGCCAGAGAGACAAAAAGTCCATAATTATTTCAAATAAAGTTCACNCCCCCCCCCCCCCCCGCAATATACGACATACAGTAACATATAATCATGAATCATGTAAATTGTCTGGACTAATTAAGCTGTCTAATTATGTGTTTTCCCTGCATTGTCAGCCACATGTCTACGATCAATCCTCAATGATAAAAGTTGTCTCTCTCATGTCGGCTATTTGTTGCAGACAAATATTGCAACTGCGAAGAAAACATTGGGAAATGAATTAATTGCACAATCACCCAGTACAACCTAGCATACTGTAAGTATCAACGATAATACGGTTTCATAAATACTCGTGACAGTTTAGCAACGCGACCTGATTATAGACTCAGTAATTGAGATTGCAATCCAGTTGGGTTGGTACGAATGAAGCACAGCGCTGAAACAAACGAACAGAGATTCTTTGCATGTCTGGAATAGGAAGAATAGTGTGTGATCCAAATTGAACCTGATATTTGTATTTCCACGTTATTTCTCAGTCTGTCTTCTGGGGGGTCCGCTGGGGCGTGCTGGCAGGTGTGTTAATTACTGGGATAATTGTATATACTTATCAACCTTTTGGAAGTGAAACAAAAATGCATTCGAACCTACGAACAGAGCTACGGTATACATGTACATATAACATACATAAAGCTTACTTTTCGCTTTGGTTCCTATGTGGTCTACCAGCTGTCTCTTGGTCCACATTGAGTGACCAATTGAACCATCACTTGACTTGAAACTGTGAAAGTCGTTAATCTTCACTCCGGCGCTGGTCAATTTTGCCGTTAGGAAGTGAGCCGTTGATTCCCATTTTTCTTCGGACAACGATAAGATGGCAGTGTATCTCCAGTTCCATAACCTAAAAGCCCGTATAAGAATGTTATGGACATTAATGAGTGGTCCAGCAATATTACTCACAGTATTGTAATTTCGTCGATCTGAAAGACGAGGGGAATTACAGCCCCAGGACACATAGGGAGTGTCCCATTTTGACGCAAGGAGTCCAACTGGAACGCAAACATCATCACATGTGCCACCGATGAAGACATTAACTCCAATATCCTCCATTGATAATGCTGCAGAAATTCCTCCTCTTGAGGTACATTTTGTATCTCTCCAGGAATATGACAGTTTTCGGTCTCCCAGTAGAAAGTTGGCCTTGTTAATTTCATTGACTGCAACTAAGACTGCGCCTGCCTGTTGTGTGCCTTTTCCACCCTTACCAGTGAATGGAATTAAAACCCCAATTCGAATGTTACCACTGTTTGAACTGCCATTAACTAAATCACTGACGTAATTTGGGGAAACTGCAACTGTCAATGTACAGCTTGTCACAATTAAGGCAAATAATAATAAATACATGTGTCTTTCACTTACAGGAAACTGAAAAAGTTCTTTTCTGGGTATCAATGTCCACATCAAACCATCAAGAAGTCCTGTTTAGATGTTAAGTATATCGGGTTTTATATGCAATTGTTGTTTCGCCGCATCAAACCATTGTATTAATATACCTAGATTCTACTTGGAATCATAACACAATCTTGTTCACTGATAATGAAGTACGTAAGCGCAGCAGGCGGTTTTCTCGGAAAACACATACGCTCTTATCTATTCATTAGCATGCGATTGTTCTGTCCAATAAATACAAGTATCAACTCTTTTCAACGACACCACAAGTCCTAGTAATTTATACTTTAATTGAAAAGCAATTGCATATATAGCGCCCGTAATTAGAATTAGATTGCTTCCCAGTGTTTTCCATATCTTCAGTACCCCTACAATATGTATATGGTGGCAAAAATGTTTTTACCTTCGGCGTTTTGAGATAATCCGAGGCGGCTGCCATTTCCAATAAAAATTTGTGGTTATCAACTACATGAATATATGCCTGGGGAAAACAGTGCTCATTATTGAACTAAGTTTGATTGGCATCGGTTTCGCATCTTTATTACCCGTCTAATTTATATGAGATTGGTATCAAGCAGTTGTCCTTGCATGGACGTTTTGAGAAATTCCAACATGGCCGCAATTTGCTGTATAATTACTTTGGAATTAACTACTGCCAGGGATGTATTCTCCATTAGCGAATAAAAATCGATCTTTAATATTTTCCACACTTTTTACAGAATAACTATATGTGGAGAGTAACAAGTGTGTATTCTTAGGTATTTGAATAAAATCTAAAATGCCCCAATTTACCATAGGAATTAAAACTGTACATACTGTAGGCTTTAACAACTGCAGGGAGATGCCAAATCCATTCTGAAATTAAGTCAAAGTTAGTTTGTTTCTCAATGTTTTTCATATCCTTTTGAGATATTAAAATACCCATATTATATGTATCTGGTGGGGAACAAGCATGTTACCTTGGGTATTTGAACGTAAAATCAAGCCCCCCACTTTTTCCTAGGAATACTGGTAAATGGGTTTCAATTACTGCCAGAGAGACAAAAAGTCCATAATTATTTCAAATAAAGTTCTCTTTAGTCTGTTTCCCACTCTTTACCATATGTCTACTGCCCCTAAGAAGCCATGATTTACATCTGGTATGTAATAGGGGTAGATCTTTGAGCACTTTGAGAAAAACGAAGATGGCCGCCATGTGCTTAAGAAATACTAGTTTATGGGTATTTATTAGTATTCCCAATACAAATGGCAGTCACCTCGTGTTTTATTTAAATAAAACCCAAGTGTGTACATTTGATACAACACGGTGTTTATCGTGGTGATAATAAGGATGTGAGAGGTACTGGCATAACGGATCCAATTGATTAAGATCACATACCCCTGTATCCTTGTGACAGTTATTGAAAAACAACATACTGGTATGAATTCCTGCGGTTAATGACACCATCTTGGATTTTTCTCATTTACAAAATGATACACACTTGTTCCTCACAAGGCAAATATCACAGGGGGAAATAACGATGTGATAAACACTGACAACCAAACTGAATCCAATTTTAATTGTATAACTAACTCTATATTTCTCTAGCAGTAAAACAAAATCCAAGAATCAGTATCCCTATGCCAATTGCCAGCTATCTCGGATTTTTCTTGTAACCTACTCTCTATCTATCTATCTATCTATCTATTTACCTATCATATATATATATATATATATATATATATATATATATATATATATATATATATATATATATATATATATATATATATCCTAATATTGTCCGGTAAGACTAGGTCAGATACCAATTGGGTCTTTGCATTGTTAACAACCATTATGAGCATGTTTATGTCTCCATAACAAGTTCCATCACGAGCTCTTTGAAATAAAAACTTTGATTCAATGGTTAACCTAATATATATATATATCCTAATATCGTTACCTAATATATATATCCTTATATTGTCCGGTAAGACTAGGTCAGATACCAATTTGGTCTTTGCATTGTTAAAACCATTATGAGCATGTTTATGTCTCCATAACAAGTTCCATCACGAGCTCTTTGAAATAAATACTTTGATTCAATGGCTTACCTAATCGCTGCATATGGAGCAGACGTGTAGCATCAACCAATTCACAGATACATGTTTGTCTCCAATAGAGCAACTGCATCTCTAATTTTGTTAGCAGTGGATATTTGTACACTGCACAAGGTATTAAAGTTATTTAATGTTATTACATACTGGACACAGATTCTGAATTTGGATGATGTAATCATAGTTAAACAATCATATTAAGATGAAGTAAAACACTTTGATCTCCTTTCAAACACCAGGCTTGACGACACAGGTCATTGTTTGTCATGGAGTGAAATGGTAAAAAAATTATTGTGGAAAATGGCTTTGGAATGTGTGGATGAGTCAGAAAACAGATGGAAATTTTCTCAGGACATTTAGTGGCATAGCAACATTTCAGAAGATAACGTTTAGTCGAGAAAGTACAAAAATTTGAAAAAGAAAAAACACCTAGGAGCAATAAATTTTGAGTAAAAACGTATTTACCCGATTTCGAGTAATTAGCCACAATGTGCATATTGAAATGGGTAGACATGCCAAAGGCAACCCAAAGCCAGTTGAAGAAAGAATACGTCAAAATTTCAATCTTGAAACCGTTGGGGATGAACAACACATTTTAATAACACCAGATAGATAAATGAACTTTTCAGGAAAGCTCGAAGTAAAACCTCTTGTTTGAAATTCACATACTGCAAATGAATAACACTAGCTGGGCAGGGATCATGTCATTAGCACAGTTTCTTCATCACTCCTTTGAAAAAAGAAAGAGTGCGGCATCTCTCGCTTAGTAATGCAAGGAAAACTGAATGATTTCTATATTGCAACTCATTGTGAAGTGTTTTTAGTTTTGTGTACTGTATAAGCACATGTAGTACAGTCACAGGGCAATCTTTTCTATATTTATTAGAATGTCAGTGTACCATCTCAATGCGCTGTGAGATGAGGCCAGGATATAAGTACGAATGTCACCTGCACAAAATCACGGGCGGATTAAGGCCGTCTTCTTTGTCTTCCAGAAGACTGTCAGATTTTAAAGTTTACATTGATAGGTATCTACGTTTTCTGTTGGAAGACGTCAAAATTGGAGGATGGAACAGCAAAGATAATTTGGAAAACTGTCAGAAAATAGCTCTGAATCCGCCCCTCCAAAATAATGGGAAGCGAACTATGGTTCATAGCGGACCTCCATTCCTGTTACACCGTCATATCCACCCTCCAAAATAATTTTTCAGAGATTGTTACAAAAAAAAAATTTAAAAAAATTAATCGCTAATCTTTGAATGTCGGAACAGATTCATAAACCGTTGGAAAGTATGGGGAAATTTATCGTTTAACCCAGGAGAATCCGATTATGGCACTTTTCCAAACAAAAAGAAGAGTTGTGATCCTATTAATTTTCAGCCTCCCCCCCCCTCCCTTCCAGTATCATCTGATAGGCAATTACACGTAATCATGTCAATTGCCTGAACTAATTTAGCGGTCATATCGCATGCTTGCCTGCGTTGTCAGTCACATTACTATGTTAACTCTTCATTGATAGGCGCTGGCCTTATCATCTGGGTGATTTGTTGCAGAAAAATCATGACGACTACTGGTGTTTACCTGTACAAGACACTGTGGAAGGACTTTATTGTACAATCACCCAGTGCAACCTAGCACAAATTTCAATGCAAATACATTGTCATAAATACTCGTGATTGTTTAACTATACGCGACCATAATTATGGACTAAGTCACTGAGATTGCAATCCAGTTGGGTTACGTTAGATAGTCAGTGCATGTTTGGATTAGGAAGAACCCGTATGTTCTAAATGGAGCCCCATAAACACGTTGAATCCCGCGTATTGTACGTTTAAGACCAGCCTATTTTTTTTGGGGGGGGGGGTTCCACTGGAATGCGCTTACGGGTGTGTTAATTACTTGGACAATTTTATGTACTTACCAACCTTTAGGAGCAAAACAAAAACATTCGTACATGTACCTACGCACAAAAGCTACGGAGTACATATAACATGCGTATATGGCTTACTTCTCGCTTTGGTCGCTATATGCTCTACCAGCTGTCTCTGTGTCTCCATTTGGTGATCGTTCCTTAAATATGACCCATCACTTGACTTGAAACTGTGAAAGTCGTTAATCGTCACTCCGGTGTCGGACAGTTTTGCCGACAAGAAGTGAGCCGCCGATTCCCAGCTTTCTTCGGCCAATGTTAAGATGGCAGTGTATCTCCAGTTCCATAACCTAAAGGTCCGTATAAGAATATTATGGACATTAATGAGTGGTCCCGCAATATTACTCACAGTATTGTAATTTCGTCGATCTGAAAGGCGGCGGGAATTGCAGCCCCAAGTCACATAGGGAGTGTCCCATTCTGACGCAAGGAGTCCAACGGGAACGCAAACGTCATCACACTCGCCGCCGATGAAGACATTAACTCCAATGTCCTCCATTGACAATGCTGCAGAAATCCCTCCTCTTGAGGTACATTTTGTATCTCTCCAAGAGTATGTCAGATTTCGATCTCCCAGCAGAAACTTGGCCTTGTTTATTTCATTGACTGCGACTACGACTGCTCCTGCCTGTTGTGTGCCTTTTTCACCCTTACCAGTGAATGGAATTAAACCCCCAATTCGAATGTTACCACTGTTTGAAGTGTCATTTCCTAAATCACTGTCGTAATTTGGCCACACTGCAACGGCCAATGTGCAGCTCGTCACCATTAAGGCAAATATTGACACATGCATTTGTCTTTCACTTACAGAAAACTAAAAAGTTCTTGAGTTTTTTTTTCGGTAATTAATGTCCACAGCAAACCACAAAGGTGTGTGTTGAAATACACAGTATATCGGGTTTTATACGCAATTGTTTTTTTGCATCAAATCATCCGATTAATATGCTATATATTAATTCTTCCTGGAATCAGCTCATAACCTAGTTCACGGTTTTCCCGATCATGGTGCACGCATCACACGTTTTTCTCAGAAAACATATTACTACCCTTATTTATTTGACAGCATGCAATTGTTCTGTCCAATAGATACGCACTGTCTGCTGCGCGACCTTAATAAGCTGACTTTAATAATGCGTAACAAGGGCTCATAAAGCAAGTCAACGTTACTTTTATTGGTATAGTTCAGTTCTTGCATGTGCACATTTTAAATGTGACCTTTCCTTGATTCCTTTTGCTACATCTATAATATTCTCCTACAGTCCCATCAGAGAAATTAATAACAGCTAATGTCTCCCATTCATTGCTTTTACTGATGATTTGATTCCAATTCTGAGTTTGACCTTTTGTTCTGCTTTCTTGAACCAAGCATCACAGTCACAGTGAGATTTCTACAAGAAATAAGTATCTTTAATTCAATTAGTGTATAATCAAATCCTTGCCAACGTCTAACTGCCAGCCCACGTTTCCTGGATCTTTCTTGTTCGCGACAAAGTGAAAGTGCAACGGGACTGTTTTAGAGTAAAATACGGTGGGTCATAGGCAATTAAATTTGTTATGGGTCTTCCCTGGCACATGTGTAACTCATTCCAAATAAAACTTAAACCCTTTCCCTGAGTTTGAAGGTCTTAAGTGATTCAGTTACCGTATGGACTTGTCTGTCTCTTTTCCTCAGATATTACTGGTTAAGTTCTCTTCAACTATCTCTGAAACCATAAGTCATCCCTCACTACCCTCTTTCTCAATTTCACGTATAACTCCCACCCAAAAACATCTACAGCTATATTTTTTCAAACGCTTTTGACAATTTCCACCATCTCTAATACGTCCTCTTTAACGGTCTGTCTGTGAAGATGAATCCCTGGTAAGTTATACACATCGTTACAAAGCAAAATGAATTCGAACAGCCAGTAGCTCACTTAAATTAAATTAATGAGGCATATCTGTGTTGTTACCTTGCCACTGTGGCATTTAAAGTGTGTGTGTTGGTAATTTAGAGTCCAGACTCCTTAGTGAAAATTTACACTGAGACCCGTCCCTGCTTGATAACGTATGTGACAATAAGCCAAGCAATATCTACTGAAAAAAAATACCGCTGATATATTATATAACTGTGTGCTTTATTCCAGAAGTCTGGCTTAATTTACCTAGCTTAAAGAAATGGTAATAGAGATCTTGCATGGATATGAGATGTGATATTAAGGCAATATCAACTTCGTTATGTTATGTTTGTTACCCGCATTCTATCTGTTTGAGGGGGGGGGTAAACGATTTCATGGTCTATTATGTTTTTCAGTTCATATTACAGATAACATCGGCGAACTGATAACAGATCAGCTTATCTGAAATGTTGAGTAGTCTTAGTTTATTGACAACGCAGTGACAACGCACATTAAGTGCCGCTTTTTTCTTCAATATCATCCAAAAGGCGTCCAACACGAACGGCCTGCATATTGTCCTCTTATACTTTATAGAAGGGTGATCCGAGTACACATTATATTTTCAACAGTTACGTTTTCATAAAAGAAATAAAGAAAGAAATAGACTGTTAAGCCGACTTAAGGTTAGACATACAGGGTGTCACAGAAAAGAGTTCAACAGGTTATGATAATTTGCTAGTCAAGTAGCTGATCTAGTTACTGGATACACTTTCTGTTTTGTTTTGAATGTCTACATGGTTTAATAATGGGCGCAGGAAATGGAGACGCGGACGATATGTTTATCTATCACTTGGTGACTGACTCTCATATCCTTTGTGCAATAATGGAAAAGGGATTAAATTTACAAGGAGTGGCACGATATATTTGCAATTGTTTCAGTTAAGGGTGAAGAAAAGGAGGGGGCAGGAACATCTCGTTTACGGGCCGAGATATACCAACCAATTTAGCGATATGTATCCTTTCTCAATCATATTACAATAAAATAATGATAGGAAAACGATAACCGTTATATAAAATAAGCATTTTATTGATATGCAACATGTTGGTATATCTTGCTTGGTTAAGAAGATAACCCCCATCGTCTTCATCCTTAATGTATTGATAAAAGTGTTAGTCAGAGATATAGAGATGGAAGACAACAGTGGTGAGTGACGCCGAGTGTTGAATAAAATACAGTTCAAAATGCTTTGCACTTTTAACAAGTTTAATTTTTTACAGGCTTGAATATGTCTCGCATTTTCCAATGCTCAGATGTGTAGATATGTACTAATATATGTGTTACCTTCAACACAGATTAGAATATATGTGAGTATAATTGCTACACAGTATTGTCAGGTCAAAGCCCCTTCTCAAACAAATGTGCCAATAAAGATAATCGATACACATATGGCACTCAATATCAGGTAGAGAAAACAAGCGTAAGATTACGTTTTTATTAGTATATCGTGGACAGCGTGAACATGGACCAGTGACGCTGGACTTGCACAGAGAACCACGAGCGTTTTCTGGAAATTTATAGCAGCTTCATTTCCATGTAGTGTCATTTTGTAATCATCAATTCAAATTAAATAACTGAAATTCTTAATTAAATCGTTTGTTTTTTGATTATTTTATAAATCTCTGACAATGAAATTAGAAACATATATTAGTTGTAGACCGCTCATGTCCTTGTTTATCAGCAATTATGTTGTAATATGGAGATTGTCTTTCGACCTTTTCATATAGTGCTGGAACATTGTAAAACTCAAGGATGCTGGAACAATACGGAACATGAACACGCCCGGCGCTGGCTAGTTCAGTGTGACGTAGGACCTCCTGTGAAGTTTTTTATAACCGAGATAGCCGACTATTCCTCCCAGAACGACACATGCTCCCACAACACCCACCACAATACCGAGTACGTTTGCTTCTGGAATGGAAAAATATAGCAAATATATGACAAAATCCAGGGATTATCTTTATGTAGTACGTTTGTGAACATTACAGTTATACTCAATTTCGACAGTTTTTACTCTATTTTGTTAAACTTATTTCAATCAATAAACCGATTAATTTATGTGTAATTTAAGTAGCCTAAAGTTAGTACATCGAGAAAAGAATGCAATGGTTTTACATCAATAACTGCGCTTACTGTGATATCGATATTGTAACAGTAAAAATAGTGCCCACTATATCCACATGTATGTAAAATGTAAAATAACAAGAACATAAAAAATTAAATATAATGTTTAATTGTAACGATGTCTATATCGTACAAATTAAAGAAAAGATTCCGTTACCTTGTCCCGACTCTACACGGTGCGAGGCGGTCGGGGGCGTGTCTACGTCACCATGGTTACGCGGTGTCACGTGGGATTCAGTCGTACCCTCGTGCTCACCTGACAAAACGTGGTATATCTTTGGTTGGCCGTTCTGTATATTAATGCTCACTTTGCCTCCGTTTGCTGTGATCTTATCACTCGTGTCCAGGATGTTTTGGAGAGCTGGATAACGATATTAACGTACGCAGAATGTTATTCAGTAGAATGTTTATAAAGAGATCATTGTGTTCATTACTTTTACTTGATCGTGGTTAATAAAAAGTGATTTATGGTTTGGTAGGGACTGAATGATTTGCTTTAAAAAGTCATTTCTACACATGGTTCTTATTGTGATTCCCTTCATTCCTCTTTTATGCTACGTATATTCTAGATACATTTCGTGAGTGAACTTCCTATCAGGCTTTTTATGTGGATATCCTTCTAAATATCCATAATAAGAAATGAATTTCATTTCATCTGTCCTTAAAGGTTTCAATCGCAGTTATCACTTACTGGTTCCGTCGTGATACGGGAGGTCTCCAATATCTCGTTGCTCAGTCGATCCTGATCCTTGGTTGGAAACACAGACAAGGACCTGTATAAATGACAAAAACGCAATCATTTGTCAACCGAGATTGTTCAAAGGGCAGTAAGATCTTTGCGGCGTCACCGTTAAAGATGGATTTATGTAATTTGATCGTCCACTTAAGTCAGTGACATTTATGTGGTCTCACCTAAAGTGGTATTTATGTTATTTTGTTGTTCACTAAATTTGGTAAAATTGATTCCAATTTTAAATACTAATATTACCGAGAATGTATTATGCGTGATCTCCAGACATTTAAGGGTAGAAGTTGCGTTTTAAAACTGTTTTCGGACAGCAGTTATGACTAAAACGATTTCAAATTAAACTGCTACATACAGTGTATAAGAAACGATGAACTGAATTGGTCCCTATCACTAATGGCAATTTACTTGGTCTCATTAGAAGTTGCATGTCAAATTTCTCAATTTTTTTTAAATAATGCTAATAGAACCTGTGAATACAAACAGAAATTCTGGGAATCAAGTGGAGAAACTATTTCGAAACACGTGAAAAAAAATGTGCATAGGTACTGTGAATATAATAATGTGAGTTTAAGGGTCTTCTTACGGCCAACGTGTATTTCTAAATAGCCGTCATTTTAAATGACCACATAACCTTCGTATAAACTTGGACAAACACGAGTGCTATTTTCGTAAGTGCATGCCAAATGCAATAAGTGTAGATGCCAATGTTTTCAATATATAACAGGTTCTTTTCAAATAAAATTTTTACTTAAAAATGGAAACGGTGAGACTGACAAGGTGACCGTTGTATGATTTTCTAATATTCCTGACTCACTGATTCCCCATTTCCTCTGGTGAAGGCATAAAAGCTGTCATCCCTCCAACGTTCGTTCTGAGCCGAGTCGTAAAATGCGCTACCCAGTTTATTTCTGAACGCGTTCACCTGGGCGATAAACTGAAAGAAAATGGTTAACGTTTCTCATTGTAGTGTTAATTTAACACATCACACATCGAGAGAATTATATAATTAACAACTGACTGATGCCCTGTACATACCCTTAATATTGATTTATTTATTTATTTTTTATTTTTGAAAACGATTAATGACATATACAGTGTAATTGAGGGTTAAGGCTTTGATAGACATAATAACATACATATAAATGCAATTTTGTAAAATTGGAATTTCTTCATGTCATTATATTTTAACCTTAGCAAAAAAGACCGGCAAAAACAATGGGACTCTCTCATCCTGGCATTCACCTGGTACATTAAATGGTTGGTGTTGTAATTTGGCCACAGGGACTCCCTGTTATACGGATCGTTACCCCCCGCATACGCCTGCTCTGTGCCATAATACACAATAGGGATCCACTGAAATGAATACATATAATGGATACTATTGCTACTATCAGAAGTCATGAATTTATTTTCATTAACCTGATTGTACAATGACGGCATCACCATAAAATAATATTAACCGATTTTTGAATAATCAGAAAAATAGGAAAAAATGTTATCAATCTGACGACAAAAATGTCGGATGCCGTCTGTGCTTGGGTCGATACCACTTTTGTAACAACTAGCTGCAGAAAAATATATCAACTGCAGCCAAAGTCCACAGTGTATTATTGTTTTATGAACAGCGGAATAAAGTGGCCACGTGTAACTTACTCGTGCCATCAGCGTGTATGCCAGAGCGTTCTTCAGGCTGGTCCAGTCTTTATTGATGCTAAGGAAACGAGGATTGTCATGATTGTCCACGAAACCGCCTAGTACTGTCATATCTTTGAACTTCGCAGCCTAGAAGGAAGTTGTTTAAAGGCATGTATACGCTACAGATAAATGAATGTGACAAGAATTAATAAGAATTGATTTCTAAGATTTGATTTCCCTTTGACACCAACATAAATAAATCAATAAATAAAAAGATAAATAATAAAACAAATAATAATAATAAAAATTTAGCAATCAATAGGTCTTTACACTATTTGTTTTAAAGGTTTTGGATAGCTTGTTCCTGCTTTTCTACCAGTGATTTATTACATATTGAAACTCGGAGAAAACATGAAAATCCCTTTCAAATATACGAAGATAGTACTTTTAATGAGCAAATTTCATTAAGAAAAGCAAACCAAAAGTGAAAGGAATTATATTTATTTATTTATTTATTTATTTTGGCATACCACATAAGCCTACCTCTTCTCTCAGCCTGTCCCCAATGGTCCTCATTCCTGCAGATTTCTGCTGGAACACATTTCTTAGAGTCCAGTACATGGGGTAATTGAGGACGGAGGTCAAGGGACCCTGGAAGGGGGAGTCGTAGTCGGGGTCACCGTTGTCAACTTCACCGATTTGGAAGACCCCCGACGACTGACCAAACTCGTTCCAAAACTGTGGTTTGACCTGAAAGAAGCAGCTAAATTTATGGTAAGTTTCTTTTTGTGTGGTTATTTGTGGTTTTACGTTGGAAAAATTGCTTTATTTTCTTTGAGAAAACTGCATAGTGAAACTGAATGAATGAGCGAAAAGGACTACATGCATCTCAGCTTTGAAAAAGTAAAGTATGCAGCCATTTCGTGCTGATATCAAAGCATATGCATATAATCACGTAGCTATTTTAGTATAAAATCACCCCACCCCACCCCGAGAACAATGAAACGTTATTAAAATGATTGGTGTTTTCTTCAACACCATTGTAAACATACACTTATAATGACGCACAACAAATGATTACACGGGTAATGACGCCACCCAGATATTTGAAAAGATGACTCTACTTATCCAACTGCGATATGACGTCACATACTTCCGGAATTGTGTCAATCCTAATTCCATCGAATCCGTATGTCTGTACTAAGTTGTGGATCCAGGCTTTTAGGGTTTCTCTGACGTAGGAGTTGTCCTGGTTTAAATCTGGTAGCTCCGCCAACCGACAATATTCGACCTGAGTAATATTTTTTACGTGACAACGGATTTTGTTTATTTGGCTATATAGTATTTGGGAAAATTGTTTTTTCCCTAGAATTAAAACAAATTTCTCTCTTTGAGTTACAATTTGTCAAGCGACCTTATCACACAATTTTCTGACAAAGCAAACTTTAAAATAAAATGAAAAGTCCCCTTCTCATAGTGGACATATTCTCGGTGAGTTGTCAAATCCGTTATATTATGACTGATTTATACTATACCAACATTTTAAATATATAGAAAGTATAAAATACTTACCTCATGGGCGTCACCCCAATTCTTAATATCACAGTAATTATGGTAGTGTTCCGCTCTGTTGAACGGCCACAGCGAAGAGAAGTCGGTCTCTTGCTGCATGGAGCAGCCGGGGCAGCCTGGGGGGTACCCCATATGATTGCCAACCCTGAAATATTAGAGAACGTTGACATAGTATGCTGTTTCTAACTCCTTAAATGTTCTGTTTTGTGCTTACTTTTCGAAACTAAAGAAGTTTTTTTATTTTTCTTGTCTTCTTTTACCAAAGAATTCAAGGCGATCATGTATTTGGACTTCATCAGCTGTTCTGAATTGATCTGATTATTTATTTATATATTTATATATTCAATAATTTCGTGTATGGTCAAAATCTCAGCAAAATCATACGTGCCTACCAGGAAAGCTTTAGTCGATATAAACAATGCATTCTATATGGTAAAAAAGCAAGTTAAAGCAAGGCTTACACGTCTACCATGACCCAAATACCACGTGCATGACAGGCCGAAACCAAGTCTTTCAGGTCTTGTGGAGAACCAAACTTGGGGTTGATGTTACTGATGTTCTTAGCCCAGTATCCATGGTAACCGCCTGGGGTATTCTCAACGACGGGAGATATCCAGATGGCATTCACACCTGAAATGTTTTGGAAATGTGAAACGTTTGTCGCATTTGATTCTACTTCTAATTTAGTCGCCCATTCTTTGGACCTCGCCCAGTCTTCACAGGCTGCACAATACTTTATAAGTATTTTCCTTCCAACTAAACTTTTTTTTTCTTGTTTGAAGCACGATGTTGCCTTACTTGAGTTCCGGTTAATAATACAGTAGGCCTACTCCACCAGAATACAGGAACTATCGGTCTCAAACAGAAGGTTTCAAACTTACTTGTAAAAAAAATGAAACTTAATACAACTGTACTTGTACTGGATATTGAGACCAACTTTAGGGCAGTTGCCTCAGTGTGTGTGTGTGTGTGTGAGAGAGAGAGAGAGAGAGAGAGAGAGAGAGAGATGCACCAGTATAGACTTCAACAGAGAATGTGTTTGGTTGTTCTTCGCTCTCCAACCGCAATTAACGCAACCACAACAGCACACAAAAGCATTACTGTTTAAACAACTATCTATCCATACCTAAGCCTTGTATGTAGTCCAATTTCTTGATTACTCCCTGAAAGGTGCCCCCGCAATAGTCTCGCAGGTTGCCACAAGAACCACCAGCACTAGGGTTGTGGAATCGGTCCGTGAGGAGCTGTGAGAAAATCCCCATTCAATGTATTAATGTGAATGCGCATTCCTACGGCGCTCGTATATAACAGTAACCAGTGGTAACCTGGCTTTTTAAGATTCTCCTCTTACATGAATTCTAATTTATCATTTAGGTTTTATGACATTATACAATTTACAATTATATTTACATTAAGCGAAAGATAATCATCCTGGTGTTATGCAAATAGATTTTTTAAAATCGAATTTTTGGAAAACTTATACCCTGCAGGACTAGTGCATTTTTTAATACATAAATAGGCACATTTACTGACTTTTGGGGCATATTTAAATGTTGGTGTCAAGTAATTTTATATTCAGATCGCGTTCAGAACAGTTTATCAACACAGTTTAAACAAAGGGCTAACTCCCCGTAAGTAGGCACCTCGTTAGCAAAACATAGCAATACGAAGCTTGATTCAGGCAATAATGCCAATATGATAAGCTAAGTACCACGATTCATAGATATTTTATCACCTCATTATACCTGTCATTTAACTGAGCGATACTAAGGACTTTGGGGAGAGGGTTTAGGGACGCAATGAATCTTTTGTTAAAACCATAATGAGCGCACCATTAGCTAGTACTGGGAGGTTATCACTCTGATGTCTCCAAGACTATCGCGAGATTTGTGTACAACAGCATCCATATCAGTATTCGGATATACAGTTATGGGACTGTCTCGTTTGATTTGCAGATAAATTAGCTTTCTGTTAACTGTATGCACATTGTACACATGTGCATGTGCAAGTTATCAGAAATCTGCTAGGTTGCAGTAATAATAAGATAACGCAACTTACGAAACTTTTTGATAATAAATCAGCTGACTTGAAATGCGACATGCTTGTCTTGGGAAGTGTACATTGTACACGACTATCTTTTTATCAAGCTCTAGTGTAAGGTACAGCAGAGGTCTGGACAGTATTTTCTGATGAGTTTGTGGGAAATACTTAACGGTAATTAGCTGTTTCAAGATAGAGATGGGAGTCTTTTAATAAACGTCTTCAGAGTTGTTTACCCTTCCATAG
The DNA here is from genome assembly GCF_001039355.2 of Lingula anatina. The sequence continues at coordinate 479,957 of NW_019775069.1, read as the reverse complement.
AGCGCCATCTTCATTTCAGTCTTCTAAAGACATGTTTTATATTTACATGTACATATACATAAAACCCCAAGAGAAAAAATATTTTAACCCACGAATTTGAGCCATCACATTCCTACGATTTAGTAATAAATATTAATCAAAATTAATAAAAGTAAAAATGGCTGCTTGCTTAAACTTCTGTGTATAATTTTACCGATAGAAATGATAGAAATGTTCCCTTACCGATAGAAATGTTTATTTGCAAAGGATATTTGATTGATATTCCAGTGAATGCACATAGGCCTACAGCAAAGGCAAAGGTCTAAGGTAAGGTTAGTCTGGGATCATACGGCAAAAGGGACACTTTCTCTCATTGTAACGCTCATACAGATAAAAACAGAGAAGAAATATATTTTATTGGGAAATGTTAAATAAATGAGAAAATGAATATCGAATAAAAAAAAACAAAAACAAAAAACAGTCCCTTACCTGATATATAACCCGCGATTTCCACTCATCTGCAGACTTAGCATCCGAGATAGCTAGAAGGGAGGCAAGAACCGCGAACAAGACTGCATGTATCATTTTATACATTTCTGTTATAAAGAAGTCGACCAAACCAGGCTTTTGTAGTTTAGTTTCCTTTTTAATACTCCTCGTTCTAAATATACCGAGTTCTATCGGAAGACAGACATGTGCAACGTTATCGAGTAGTCTTGTGACTTGGTGTAGTGGGTCGTTGGATATATGTAAAAGTGATATGAAATTTATCATACATGTTGCCCTTCTAACAGTTATCTACTAGATAACATGGACAGACATGATTTCTGATGAGATGTTATTAGACTGAAGTCCGAGGAAAAGATAGCGACAGCGTTGTGTGTGTGTGTGTGAGAGAGAGAGAGAGAGAGAGAGAGAGAGCGAGAGAGAGAATCCATAAACAAAAAAGCTCATAAAAAGGCAGAAAGTGATATAACGATTACCACAAAGCCGTTATTACGCGCTACGACACTGTGCTAAAATATATCATTGATATATACATACTAGTACTTGAATTAAATCGGTTATCAAGTATTTGACCCATTTCTGTCATAGCTGATCGCATTGTTTTTATACTCATTAGATATGAATGTTTACTGCACTTTAAACAATAGCACTTAAAACAGTAACACAGTTCGCGATCTACTACAGCGCCAATTAAACAAATTTCATCAAAGAAATCAAACATTAACGAAAGTAGCCATGCATTCTACAAATGGGCTTACTATAAAACATTCTTGAAACTATATATTAAATGATGTCGACTGGCCACAGCTTGGAGCGATCGGAACACCATTTTCCTCATTATCATTTTATTTCAGGGGCAGATCCAGGATTATTTGAAGGGGGGCTCCGCGGATACGAAGCCGACCCTCCCCCTCCCTTGGGGTTCGGGGCCCGCTAAAGGGACCGGGAATTTTTATTTTAGACGGCGAACGGTGCCACTTGTACGGTTGGAAACTCTGATTCAGCCATTCAAAATTCTAATTTCATGAGGGGTCCATTGATGCGATTTTTTCAGAAATCGATGGGGGGGGGGGGGGGGGGGGTCAGGACCCCCTGACACCTCCCCTAAATCTGCCACTTTATTTTCATTACCACTGATGCACATATTTCTATCTCTAGAACATTAACACCCATAGGATGTTTAATTACTCATCGCTAGACTTACAATGAATAATTACTCAAGGCTGATTTCATGTTTAGTAACGATTACGGTTATACTAATATAATTTTAAATAAAAGAGAAAGAAGCTGATGAATCCCATTACGATAACTTGTATGCGCGCTGTGTGCCTTTGAAATCTAGCATTGTACCTCAAACCTCAACCTTCAACCCTCGGGGGTCGCGTCGCACAACTTTCCCATACGAAACTCAGCAAATTTCAAATTTGACGTTGGACGATAAAAGTCAGTGGTGAACAATGGCAGAGTCGTTCAGGCTTGATTGCCTGCGTCTTCGCGGGGAGATACGGCGGACAGACGCTGACACCGTGTCTATTGTTCTTCCGTCGTTCATTCTGGGGCAGGACATCCAAATTTAGACAGGTGGTTGCGCACACCCCTCGGGGTAACAAGCAATATTGTTGTTGAACAAAGGCGAATGTTTTACGATCGAGTTGGTGAAGTAGGGAAAAGTCACAGAATTAAGCGGGAGAGCGGGAAGTTAACTCTTATCGCTGTCGTTACCACTAACCATCGAGAATTGCTGAGAGATATTTTGTCAACTTCTTGACTTCATTGCACCAGTAACTTGGTTGAATCATTCGGGAAAATCTCTATATTGTGAGGACAGCTTAAGCACTTGAAGTGTCACTTACATATCCTCTTGAGGTAAAGATCGCACTGGCATCACGTATTACCGAAATAGTGAAATTTTCGTCAGTGAGAGAGAGAGAGAGAACTTATTGCCCAGGTTCACTGTGACTCAGGTCTTGCCTAGCTGTAATCCTTTACATGGAGTTTCAGTCTGGATTTTAACGCAGGTGTCACGCTTACGGATCTAACTTTGGAACAGATAATAACATACAAGACTTTCTTCAAACGTTGTGGGAATTTTCGAGCCGTTATAAGTGCATATACTTCACAAAGACGTAGTCCAATCGTACAAGAGGGTTACAAACAAAAATCAAGAAGGAAAACCAAACGGCTCGCTTCTGATAGTACTACTGTGCGTGCGAATGCTACAAGTTATTTTGTACTCTATTATCGAAGGACTGATGATTAACTTGGCCATGCACTCCTATTTATTTGTGTCTTTCGTTTGCGCAATCCTTTCAAATGGTAGGTAATTTTCATAATTATCATTGATATTATTCATCAATCTTTTAATTTAAATATTAAGTAAGATATATAGAAATGTAAATTGTCTGCGAATAACTTTGCAGAATGTATCAAACAGCCGACTCCCCTCTCCGGAAAAATAGGAGAAAAATAGGAGAAAAAAAGATTTTTAAAAACACCTACTACACGAATGACATCAGCATAATTATAAACGACATGCAAATTTAGTGTCTGGTTATCTGTTTCATCTTCTTATTAAAAAATAAATTGATTAATCAAATATTTATTCTTGTGTAAATGTTATAAAAAACGTCCACGGAACGGTAACTGTTGTATATATATATAAGCGCGGGTGACAGAGGTTATATTGAAACTGCACGGTTTCCCCAGTCTAAATCATTAAATTTACAATGATAATCTTGATAGAAAGTCAAAACCGGCCATGGATGCATTCTCGAGATGTTATTTTTTCCTTAATCCTTCCAGTCGACGCAGAGTGCGTCCCAAAAGTAACAGTGTTCACAACCGCCCCGGGTGAGATCAATTTTAACGATGAACCTCAAAGCACACCCCTGGGGCAGGGACAAGTTGACGGGGGAGGTACCACCCCCGGGTGCGACAGAGAGTGGATACTAATACCCCCTAAGGACCGCTACGTCGCCGTCACCGTGGTTAGCGTTTATAACATTACCTGTGGGGACCTATTATACATTTCCTCACACCTTTCCGACACCCGAAGCCCAGGTTGGAGCGTCTGTGATTTTCGCGGGGGAAATACGCCGAGATTGTTCGATCAGCCGAGATATCTGGCATCCCATCGTGAAGAAAAGATTATCATCCAGTACCGAAGAGGTTCATCAAATTTCAGTGGAGGTCGGGGATTTGAGATTGTGTACGATTTTAAAGGTAAGTCATATTTATTTTATCGTGAAGGGAGATTAATTTATTGATTGATTAATTGTATTAATTAATCAGTTCATTTTGCAACCCATTATGATTTAATGTGTTATTCTTCCCCTCGTCATTCTTTTTTTAATCAAGACCTTTCTTCATTTTTATTTATCGGGAAAAATTAGGCGAAAGCGAAGTAATCAATATTATGTTGATATTGCAGGAGTATCGAGGTTCTTGGTTTATCAATTATACAATTAACTGATATATTAGTTGATCAATTAATTAATTTCAACGCAGGTGCTTAGAGTTTGAAGTGTCTACAGTCAGTTTCAGGTGTTTCACAACTAGTCACTGCGTGAGAAAAAAAACAAGAGTGAACAATAGATAACTCGGAGCAACAAAATAATAAATTTCCCCTTTAATTATCTACATTGAAGGTTGAAATGGACTCGCACCTTCAGGGAAAATATAACCCAATCATTTTAGTGTTTTTTCCATAGGAATATATGCTGCGGTTTAAATGATTTAAAATTCAAAACTTAATAAAGCGCGTAAGATTTTGCCTTATGCGGAGGTAGATAAGAATTGACATAATCCTTCCATTTATTGAACATTTCGTATATGTTGCCCTCTCTAGTGTTTTACGGTCGAGAAAGAGAGAGAGAGAGGAAGCAATTTTCTCATTCCCTTTGTCTCACATTTTCAGTTACCTATAGGGACCTTAAAGCAAAACTGAAAGAAACAACTTTCTTTTCTTGCGTATCTTTGAAAAATACGCCGGCGGGTGTTTTGACTTTTGCCCTGCGTGACAATATTCATACGGATATGTGCAGGTGTGCAAGTCAGCCTCCAAGGGACAAACTGTCGTCTGCTTATGAATCATACCTTGGCTGATTTAACGACTTCTTCTAATTTTTGAAGTTTTTGTCTTAGATGAAGAATTGACGCCAAAAAATAGATATAAACACGGTTATGATTTTGCGCGCTATTGGAAAAAAATTTATTAAGTCCATTTAAAAGTAATAGAAACTTTATTGGAATAATATTCTGTAAATTAGTTAGCTTTTACATTGTTCAGCTTAATTAATTCATTTTTAATCTCTTTCACCTAAGAGTAAAAACATTTCAATATACAACATATCATGTTACTCGTATGATATGTTGTATGATATACAACATATCATACAGTAACATGTTTACCTTTAAATTTATATTTAATATTTGAATGTGATCAAGTGATCTTTATTTGCTCAAGGAGGTGTCCTTGATTTGCCGAAGGCTATAATGCACTTAATTGCTACCAGTAATGTGAATATTTAACTGATACGTGAGAGCGGTGGTGTCTTTGTATAAAATACGCACCCAGGAATTTCCATAAAACTCTACACAGAACTGTTAAAAGTAAAAAAAAAAAAAAAAAAAAAACACACACACACACACATACACACACACACACACCAAGTATAAAAGTTGAAAAAGGATCAGTTTTAATGCAAATACCATAAAAGAGTAGTTAGAACAAATGTTGAGGAGTGTCGATGTCGGACTATGACACCGCCGTCGGTTCTCTTGTCAATTGTTCATTTTTTTTTTTTTTTGCCCTACATGTATATGCGGTTGTAGGTGTCACATATAACATTATAATATACGTGTACGTAACCTAAAAGCGCTCTCTGACCTCAGGTAGTAGTCTATTACAAAATCAGTGTATTCTTTAATTTTGTATACTATTTTAGAGGCCCCTCATACCGTGTATCAGATGGTAGATTTTTAGTGAGATTTAGTATCATAATTACAGCTGGACATGCATTATATTTCAGAACCCGGCTGCAATGGCCAGGCAGTCTTAACAGGCTCTCCCTCGTGGCTCGCCACGCACCCAGGGGCAGGGGCATGGGCGGTTGAAGCTGACCTTCACTGCGCATGGCAGATAGTGGCGCCCCCTGACCAGTTCGTTTCCATACACTCTCACAATGTCTGGCTCCACTGTTCGTCGAAATGGCAAACCCTTGAAGTCTACGACGCGCCAAAAGAATTGTCGTCTGCTTTGATGGCAAGGGTAATGAGTTAAAGTTTCTGTAAATTTAAATATGTAGCCTAAATCTTTTGTTAAAAGTGAACAGTCGACTTTAAGGTTTTGTGCCATCTTGAGTGAGAAAATACTGGCACAGATGTGTTACACCAAAATTATTTTTGTTTCAATAATGGAGAAGCTCCGTTACATAGAACCTTATTCATTCAGCAATGGTTGTTTAAATATAAATGATGTCCCTTATAACACCTTTAATATTATACCTATTCGTATTTTTTCTTTTTAAATATGACCCTTAAAATATAAGATTTGAATATCTGTTTGGATTGTTTCTTCTTTGATTTTTTAGATTTACTGCACAGATCAGATGGTGTCAGTGGCCTCCTCAGGGAGATACATGTTCCTTAAGTACGACGACCGCTGGGCAAGTAACTCACTGGGATTCAACCTAACTTACCAATTCCGTACGTTTGATCAATTTAAAAAATAACAAACAATGAAATGACTGCACAGAGTGATGTTTGTTTTTCTATTTTCATTAAGTTGTAACTTCAGTGTTGACTAATCATAGCAGTATTATACCCCAGATAACGCGACAGTATTGGCCCAACGTAATTATGTAAGGCGATTTTTTCCCTCATAAAGACGCGCTTTAAATGTTTTTGCTTGAATTGATAAGAACTACAATGCTGTTTGCAGAGGTAATTCTGTTTCTCAGGGCCTTTGCTAGATCCGATGTCAGATTTTAAATTGTTGGGGATAACATTTCGTAGATGCACCGTACCATTGCTTTGCTTTGACGACCTGAAATAATCTTTTAAATAACGAAACCTCTTGATCTTTCTGCTAGATAAACGCCGCCAGTGCGGGTGCGGAGGTGACTATGAGCTCACGGCCCCCACGGGGACTCTCCTCTCCCATAAGGATTTTGACAGCTCGGACGGGATGTTGGTTCGACAGAAGTATCTACCTTGGTCTCGGTGTCAGTGGCTCATTCGTATGCCTGCAACTGCTCTGGTGACGCTAAGGTAAAGTTAATTGTAATTAACACTTGTTCATGTTTTATAATACACATGCACTTACAATATATGGACGTAATGACAGTAGACAGATTCTGCCAACATTTTCTCCCTAATTTAATAGAAGACATTCGGATCGGATGTACAGTCCCGCCGGAAAGTCCCCTTACCAAAAGGCTGCATAGTCTCCCAACCCTGCCCCGTATGGTCGAACAATAGAGGCCGCATGATAATTACAGGGTAGGGGAATCGGCAAATAATCATTATCGGACACCCTAATAACGTGAAGGTATTGTTTTCTGATTTCATTGTTTGTTCTCTGTTGTCGAGACTCTGGTTGCGTGCGACGTTGTATATGTGCGCACGCTTGTTTTGACGTCGCTTATTCTTCTTTGTTACGTTAAAATGATACATACGTTACTGATACATACGTTACCATGAAGCGTGTCAATATTTATTCTATTTTCATTGGTTTTCTTTCGCTTTGTGAGCCAACACTTATGTCTTTTATTTGTGTTTCATTAAAATAGTGTTGGCGCACAAAAGGAAAGACAACCAATGAAAATAGAATAAAAAATATTTACACGCTTTATGGTAACGTATGTATCATTTTAACGTAACAAAGAAGAATGAGCGACGTTATAACATGCGTGCGCACATATACAACGTCGCACGCAACAACAAATTCGCTACAACAGAGAACAAACTATGAAATCAGAAAACAATACCTTCACATTATTTGGTTACGTATGTATCGGTGACGTATGTATCATATAAACAATTTCAACAAACGGTTTCAAGACAAGTAATCTTTACTTGCTCTGCTTTTCCTTTTATTGTAATGTAGTATACCGTAAGAATAAGGCGGACGCTCACAAAACGGACAACAAACAATAAAAAATATTTACACGCTACATGGTAACTATTTTCATTGGTTGTTTTTCGATTTGTGGGCCAGCACTTATGTCTAAATGCTACATTAAAATGAAAGAAAACGAGACGAATGAGATTTCTTGCCTTCAACTATCTGTGAATTGTCCATTTGATTCATACGCTACCGATATGTACGTGACCAAATAATATGAAGGTGTTGTTTTCTGATTCCATTGATATTTTTCTGTTGTCACGACTTTGTGAGTGGGTGTGACTTTGTATATGTTCGCACTACGTTTTACAGCGCTCATTCTTATTTGTTACGTAAATATGATACCTGTACATACGTTATCAAATAACGTGAAGGTATTGTTTTCTAATTGCATTGTTTGTTCTCTGTTGTTGTGACTCTGTGGTTGCGTGCGACGTTGTATATGTGCGCATGCTTGTTTTTACGTCGCTCTTTCTTCTTTGTTACGTTAAAATGATACATACGTTACCGATACATACGTTACTATGAAGCGTGTAAATATTTATTCTATTTTCATTGGTTTTCTTTCGCTTTGTGGGCCAACACGTATGTCATTTATTTGTGTTTTATTAAAATAGTGTTGGCGCTCAAAAGGAAAGACAACCAATGAAAATAGAATAAAAATTATTTACACGCTTTATGGTAACGTATGTATCATTTTAACGTAACAAAGAAGAAAGAGCGACGTTATAACATGCGAGCGCACATATACAACGTCGCACGCAACCACAGACTCGCGACAACAGAGAACAAAAAATCAAATCAGGAAACAATATCTTCACATTATTTGGTAATGTATGTATCGGTGACGTACACTGTATGTATCATATAAACAATTTCAACAAACGGTTTCAAGACAAGTAATATTTACTTGCCCTGTACATGTACCACTTTTCTCATGAGGACAATGAAGTGAAATGTCCCTTGTGATGTTATATAAAATATAAAAATAAAATAAATAAAAATATCCAGGGTCTTGGATAAAATTGGAAAAATGACTCTTTTGGACAGCATCAATAAGAGGAAACTGTCCTTTATGGTGCATGTAGCCAGAAGCACAGGGTTGGGAAAGGGAATCCTGAAAGGCATGGTCAATAGAACTAGAAGGAGAGTGAGACCGCAACGGAGGCTGCAAGATGATATATACAGAGCAGTGGGCTTGACAATGGCTGAACTTTTCAAGGTTGCTCAGGACCGGGACTGTTGGAGGCGTACCGTTGCATGTGCCACGGCGGGTCAGTCTTGACCTTCCGTCTCTGATGATAATGATGTTATATAAGTCGTTGAAAGAAGAGAGATACCTTTGCATCCAAAATTAGCGAAAATTGGTGGGGTTACTAGCTAGTCTACCGTTTAAAACATAGTTATTGGTAACAAAAACGTTTTACATAAAAATAACGAACATTTCAATTATAGATTTGACCATTTCGATGTTCGAGGCAAGTCTTCCGCCGGCCTTTGCTATGGGGATATGTTGGTTGTCCACGACGGCAGTTCCAATCGAACTATTGGACAAACTTTCTGCGACAGTTACCAGGAGCCATTTTCCCTGACGTCGACAAGCAGTAGACTCGGTGTGAGGTTCTTAACCGGACCAATGGAAAGTATGGATACCAGAGGAACGGGATTTATTTTGACCCACTTTGGTTAGTTTTTTATGTTCAAAGTTTTCATTTTGATTCTAAATGTCTAAATGGTTTTCATTCGATGCAAGCTCATCTGAAACGCACTTCTGTTAATCAAACCAATTTAGATAAACGTTTTGATTTTACACAAATATGTGTTCTATTCAAACTGTTAGAATAAACAGGAATTTTTAAGTATAGGTAAAGCAAATATCAATTCAAGTAAATTAACTTTGACCATTACCCACCCATCTTTTTCGAGAAGAAAACCTGTTATTTTATCTTAGTGCTTTATACAGGTTCAGTATGATTACCAAAAAATTATATTGCAACATAGTATGACTTTTGCTGTATAAGTACTGGCAAGAAGCATCTTAATGCATTGCGAGCTTAAAACGGTTTAGTTTCGACCAAAAAGCTTGTGTTAACACACTGGTTCAGTGTTGTATTTAATACCTTTCGTTGTTGTAGCAACTTGCACCATGCCACCTCGTATCCCTGGAACTAACGTGACGTTCATTGATAGCAACAATGATGGCCTTGACATTGTGACGTACGGAGAGTCTATCCTGTTCACGTGCCAGCCGGGATACAATATGGCCGGTGGTGACGTCATCAAGACGTGTCTAGGAAATGGAACTTTTTCGGGCATCGATCTTCAGTGCATGCGTAAGTTTTAAAAAGGTTTTCTAATATTTTGCGATACCTTAAATGTTCTTTCTTGAGTGGGTTAAATCGCGATTTCTAGACCTTTTACTTTTATAACTATATCAATGCCAACTCTGTTATACACTGTAGCTGGCGTATGTTGTCAGTTCCCTGAATCATTAAAATGTGCACAACAGAGTATATTATTATAGAATTACCATCTGCCTATTTTACTCCAAGTACAATGTACATGTACAATGTACCTTCTCATACACAGAGGTCGTTTTCAAAATGTGACAAACTCATTAGTGGCTAATCGTTTGTGTTCTATAATCATCTTAATATGTCATATTTAATCACCGACGTAACCTGTGAAGACGCACGAAAACAATATCTTATACTGTCACGAGTGTCGTGTCCTCGTCATGTTTTGTTTCTCACCCTACACAGCCGTACGTTGCCACGACATCCCAATCATTGCCAACACCCAGTCATACTACACTGATGTGAATCTTGATGGCGACACTGTTGTCTCGTTCCGCGAAGTAGTCACGTACGAGTGCACCATGGGATACTTTCTGATGTCAGGGGACCAAGAGCGTCGGTGTCAACAGAATGGGAGCTTTAGCGGGACAGATGTCGTTTGTGAAGGTAGGTTAATAACATTGAAGTGTTAAGACAATATCTGTGTTATTCAAAATTGAAGCTGAAACGCAATTTTGAACATCAAATGATGAAAAAGGATTAAATAAAGTAAAATAAAAGTATATTATTTAAGTACATGTATATTTAATAAACAATCTCGCATTAATCATTTTGTTATGTTCTCAAAGAGTTATGGTGGGCACAAAGCGTATGTAACCAAGTATGTAGGGTATTTCACTAGTAGAAAAACGATGAATTTTTATCTACTGATGAGTACTCCCACTTTTAAATGTCATATCGCATACTGTACATGTACATGCAGCTCATATACTTTTAGCTCTAATGTGCCACATCCCGCCTATTCCTCATACCACACATACATTTCTGATGCACAACGAGAACCTCACATATCTTCACGAGGTAGAATACGTTTGTGACTATGGTTACCGGACCAATAGTGGGGACTCAGTGCGCATGTGCCAAGCCGACGGAAGTATCAGTGGCCAGAATCTCGACTGTAAACGTATGTTGTTTTTGATTTATTATCTAATTTGATATTGAACACGCCTTTTTAATTATCTTAAACAAAAAGGTGATTTGAATCATTAAAATTTACATTTAAAAGCATTTTCTTTGTCAACTTTTAAATATAATTGTTTAACGAAGGTTAGGACATCACTTAATGACCATTTTTTACACCATCTCTAAATTCCAATTTTATCTGCTTCATGAAATGTTAGCTTCTCATGCACAGATTTTCATTCACAACTTTTTTTGCATTGTTTTTTTTTTTTTTTTTTTCAGCTGTAACCTGCGCATATGTTCCTGATATTCCACAAACAAACATATCATACGTTGACCTGAACAGAGATGGCAAAGACATTGTGACATTTGGTGAGACTGTGACTTACCATTGTCAAAAAGGGTACCTGCGAAGTGCCGCTGGTAACGAAACCCGGTTTTGCATGGCCGATGGCACTTTAAATGGCACGGATGTAGCTTGTTATGGTAAATTGTCACTTTATGAAAATTCTTCAGTCGCCTGCTGTTCGATCTGCATTTCAGATGTGCAATATCTGATATTTGGAACCAGTTGCTTGCCTTCGAAATCTAGAAAAAAGTACAAAAATTCTTATAGCAAGCCCCACTACCCCATACTGCCGTATGGCACTCCTTTATTAATTTACTAATTTTAAAGGGATAATAACTCTTCGTATGAAATCTATATTTCACAATAAAAACATTGTGAATAACTCATAGAAATATAATATATTCTGTTTTACGACGAAAACAGCAGTTATAGCTATTATTCTGATATCTGAGCTTGTCTTCAGATCACGTGACCTCCATTGATGGCTATACTCTGTTATAATCTCTTAAGAGATTTTAACAAAAAACCAAACTTTTTAGAAAAAAACCAGGGACTAACTTTGAATGTAAAAATGGATTCATTAACCATTGATAAGCATGGGAAAATTGTTGTTTACTCCAGGAAAATTCATTTTTTGGCCAAAACGAAGAGTTATTATCCCATTAACAGTATATTCCTGCCCCTTTTATATTATAACCCTTTTCTTTGTACGAATTAAAAATACCTAACGTTGTTTCTCATTGTACTAATTACTGCTACAAGAAAGCAAATAAGAATAGCCAACTATTTGCCTGCATATACTAACAGAATAATTGTTTTTATTAATGTGTATTAAACTGCTGCCTAAAAAAATAATTACCATGATTGTTTTTAGCAATACGCTGTCTTGACGTACCACTCCTTCCCTACTCGACCATGACCAGCACCGACAGCAATGACGACGGCGAGGAGATCATATCCTACAGAGAGGCAGCAAACTACCAATGTTTGCAAGGTTATTATAGGAAATCTGGCAGCGAAAGGAGAATTTGCCAGAGCAGCGGTTCTTTAGACGGCGAGGACCTCGTTTGTGCACGTGTGTATTTTATGGCATTCATTTTTAACAAGTTGAATGCGAGGTCATTGGGAGGCATAGTTTCAGTTTTGAATTGTTTTTGGCTCGGAATAATTTATACATGACAAGGGCGTTACAGCGCAAGCAATAAACCTCCACTGTTTTAGCTCGGACAGGCCGAGTAAACTGCATACACATACCGGTACCTTAGAGTGAACAGAATTTCAACTGATTCATGTTAAATAATATATTTAGCTTAACTGTCCTCCTAGTCTCTAGTCTTCCTGTCTTCCAAGTCTCTTTAATGTGATCTTTGAGTGAGATTAAAATATCACGAATTATTTTCTTATAGCTAGACAATGTAACATTATCCCAGTGCCGGAAAATACCGAATACTTTTCTGAAGATACTAACAACGATGGTCAGGATACCGTGACGTTTACGGAAGTTGTGCACTACGTGTGCAGAAACGGGTTCTTTCCAATGGGAGGAAATTTGAAAAGGACGTGTCAGCATGACGGGCAATTAAACGGGACAGATCTCTACTGTAAAGGTAATGCAGTTGCTTGTGAAAAAACGGGAAAGTGTTGCCCTATGCTTCATAGCCCTTTCATTTACTTCAAAGACAAGACTTAAAAGCAAATGTAAATAATTCCAGTGTCAATTCTAAAATTCCAACCGTCATGCCTTATTACCATATATTTGGTAAGCTTAGACAACATCATAACGATTATCGAACCATAGGCACAACAAGGCGTTTGGATGAAGGCACCGTATAAGTTGCAACCATTTGAATTTATCTGAACTGCGTGTTTCCATTTGGCATATTAAGTGCTTTCAGATCCTACATGTCTCCTACATGTATATATAGCCTGAAATGGTAGTGTGAAGGTAAACTCAAAAATTGTCTTTATAGCTGTTGATTGCAAAGCGCCACCTAAGGTTGAGAACGCCGTTGTCATGGTGATTGAAACTTCACTCGGTTCTGTGGCCCATTATTTCTGTAATGCTGGGTACCAAAGTCAAGGCCGGCATACTTTCAGTGGCGAATGTAGTAAAAATGGGGATTGGATTGGAGAATTTACAGACTGCTCAGGTAAATAACTGATTACTTGTTTTCAGACGGCTGAAACAGTCTCGAATGAAAACTACTCGTCTCGCTATTCCTTTTATACTAATGCGCAATACTCAGTCTGCGCATCTCCAATTCCCCCCCTATGAACTCATTTCCTCACCTGACTTGCTTCGCTAACACATTTACGTTGACTCGTTAAACGGCAATAAATTCATTTCTTTGGTGGAAACACAATCTACGGGAACAATCATTTTATTTGTGGAATTGGCTGGCTAAATTCAAATTTTCCAATGTATATGCTCATAAATTCTTGTAGCAGCTTCATTTGATCATCCTCACCAAAAATATTACCAAATAGCCGACTGTGGTTCGGTTTCCTTTTTTAGGTGTATTCTGCAAGCCTCCAGCACCCATTCCAAACGCTGTTACTTCTGTTGGGAACCATGCTGCGAAACCCTGGGGATCATACATCAATATCACGTGTCTCCCAGGATATCTCATGGAACACGTGACTGGGGGTGTGGTCACGTGGACATGCCAGGGAAATGGCTCATGGGAAGGTTTGAAAGTCAGCTGCAAGGCCATCGGTACGGTTCTATTGTATTACTTTGTAAAATGTTTCAAGGTGCATAAGTGTATGTGTTAATTCTCACCATCGGTGCACTGTTAAAAAGCAAAAAAGCAAAGAAAAGTTAAGACTGAATTAATTAAGCATGTACTGGTAAACACAAGAACAAACATGTTCATGTACAATGAAGGGCCCCAATGCCATATTATTCCGCCAAGTCTCTTATGCAACTTATGTGTTAAAATCTTTTGACAATTGTTTTAGATTCATGGAAATAGTTTACAGTTACCATTTGTCCTAAAACATATTTCTTTTAAATGTGCTAAAATTCCTAAAAAGTAGATTACTGTATTTTGCTCACTGTCTTCCACAGATGACAGGCCTTCTCGGTCGAACGGGAACCAAAGCTATGACTGGATCATTTTTGTCATCGCAGTCGTCTGCGCAACGGTTTTGATCGCCATCATGGTAGCAGCAATAGCAATACTGACGGACAAAAGAAGGCGGATATCAACCAAAATGCGTCGTCTACGACGTGAGTACGAATCCTCTAGTCTCAGCTCTCCGCCGCTCTCTAGTCGAGGCACGCCGTCTTGTTTGTCAGATAGGAATCTCTTGGCTGGAGGGCTTCCACTAGCGTACCCTGGCGGGATGTTTGTAAGTGAGGCTTCAAAGGAAATGTACGAGGATATTTGGCGGTGGTACAAAATCAGCGACGCGGAAAATCTAGCAGACGACAGGAATGATACAGGTACGCGTGCGCACTTCAATCAATTTGCTGAAGCCCCATTGTATATGCATAGCGTAGACGGACTAAATCGCGATTTGAATGAGAACGATTTCATTGAACCGACCAATACAGAACAAAGAATATCGCAAGTTCGGGACTGGGGAAACAGTATGCTACAACAACGTGGAACAAATTACTCCAGGGACAGTTCGCCGGGTAATCAGTTTCGTTTGGATGACGCTGTTATCCCAAAGCAGTGGGAGGAGGAAAGCATGCGACCAGAGGAAGAAATAATAATTTACGAAGACTTGTCATGTTAACAGGTTATACAGTTGCATGTAACCAGAGGCCTTAGGAAACACACACACACACACACACACACACGCAAACGTACGATAAAACGTGACAGCTAGACAGTATGCTGCAGACTTAATTGGTGTAAACAGTTTTCCATGGTGCGTGACAGTGCGGTTTAAGGGGTAAATTAATGTAAACAATAATAGTGTGCAGCGTGTTGATTTTAGAGTGGTTATCATTAACTATGAGTCTCACTTATGGTTTGGAGAAATAATGCTTGTAGGTTTGAGTGTACATTTATAACACAGCAGATGAAATAGCTGGATTAGTGTGTGATCCATGCATTATTATTATTATTATTACTATTATATAACAAACTTTTGACCAACAATAACCAACTTATGATATATCATGTTTGTGGTACTTGAATGACATAATATAAGAGGACATAGGCAACTTACATTTCTACACGAAAAAAAACTTGTGAATTGTTTATGACTTTGTGCTTCAGGGCGGACTGAAATACACCGTCACATACAAGTATATTAATCATCCGAAAGACTTTTAATAATATAGCAGGCTTAATAATTGTTAAAGTTTTGGCGACTGCCCTTCATATCTCATTTACAAATGAAAAAAGTTGGTGAATGAATATTCTAAACCTAAATTAAAGGAGCGAAGACGGTACGAATATAATGTGGAGGTGAATAACAATCTCAACTATTACTATTACATGCATTTTTCCTTTAACTGTATAATACATATAAATTAATAAATATTTTTCACTGCACACTGGTTCATACTCTCTAAATACAGCGAAAAGCACAGCTATACATGTTTCTCTTGCATATATCTTAAGGATGTTGTCTTATGTAAAATTTGCTTTGCAGTCGCCATATGTTGATAAAAACATTCAAATTCAATGTCTGTTTATTTACACAACGTCAGCAAGTTCGAAGATGTCTGAGATAATCTCTGTTCGAATTTCTAGATTCCTTGATCACATCATATAGTTCAGTGTGGTGTTGGAGTTCCAGACCAGATGTGTACGTTATAAGAGTCAGAGCAGATTGGTCATAACGATGGTTTCTTAAGCTCGATCCTGCTGGGGCTATGCACTCCTTGGTCAGTGCACATTTGACCCATGGTTTCAGGATCTTCTCATACGTATCATTCCTTTTGGTCCAGCCATTTAGATTTCCTGAGTACGATGGTTTCAACTTAAAGGTTTTCTTGTCTAAACCCATGAAAGTGCACATTTTTTCATAGAGGAACACCGTTGTATCACCATCTTGTCCTTGGACAAGCAGATATCCATCATGTTGGATCAAGTTATCAATTTGTGTTATTTTACCACGGATGTGACTACCGGCATCAATCCAAACAATGTTACCCACTTCGTCTACCATTTGTTTTATTATAACTGGTTTCCAAGCATACTCTTTTAAATTCTTTAAATGCTGAGGGTATTTTTCGAAAGGAAAACGTCGATATGTCACATTACACCATGTTTGAGTTTCCTGCACTTGCTCTGGCGTCAAACCTAGATCCCAAACCACTATATTCAGTCCTGGTGCCCAGTAATGAGCTGATCCAACAAAGTTCCTCAATCCAGGAGAATAATATCCGGAATTTGCCCCCGTTACAAGAGTGAAAGAGTAATTTCGAATTCGGTTTGGCATCGGTCCTGCAATATGTGTAAAGTGAGCCATTACCTTTCTTGTGCCAATTTATGCAAGTATATAGAGGTATCTGGGTTCAGCAACCATCCATGAGCTTCTGAGGTACACCCTCCCCAAAACAGTACCCTCACCCCAAACCTATTGTTATAACCCTGGTCAGCCACTACATAGGTATACATCACTCAACGTGCCATGGATGTTATCGTCGACACTTCTGTGCAGAGATAAATTAAGTGCGGCTTTAAATGTAAGAGTTTACTAAAGATTTTCGATATTAAGGAATAGACACAGAGGCAGGCCAAAAATGACCCATTTATAAGCAGGAACAGAAAGGAAAAAAGAGGAATAGAGCGGAACGCGTTAGCTTTATTTATAGAATTTAGGAAAAAACATTCCATTCTGGAAAAAAACACCTTCGACCGAACGAGCGTCCGAGCTTACTAAAACTGAAATAAATTAAAAGGGTCGGTATTTTTTCTCTATTAGATACTTGACCAGTGGTTAAATCGCATGTACACATTTACATTGCTGCTTCAGTCAATACCTTATCATGAAATTAGAACAGTTCTGTAACTGATATGGAGTTCTTAGCGTGGTATATGGTCATAAAATGTAGAGATAAGCATCTTTCAGTACTTGAAGATATTTATCCTAATCGTTATCGATGCGTCTGAATATGAGAACAAGGACGCTTTAAGCCGTGTGCTAGCTAAAGGAATACTAGTTAAGCTGCATTCCATGACTGACGCAAAGATATACTTAAATCATTTTTTTCTCAATATTCAGGTCAATGCCAAATACTGTGGGCCATAAGGGGTCTATTGGATCATCAAAAGAATACATGTAAAACGTGCCTTGACGATTGCGAATTTTTAACCTTTAACCGTTTTATTTGTTTTACGTATACATGTAAATGTGAACACTTTAACATGTCATAAAGAGGAAAAGTTTGATTAATTGTTCTCTGCTCTTCTCCTTGTAAGAAGCTGATACCTCTCTAGTAAGATTTTTTGTGTTATTTTTATGTGGCACTTAGCCACGGCCATAATTAATGGTATAGGCGAGGGATATGTCAGCCTGGAGTGTAACACTATCCTTTAATTGAATATAGTTATCTTAGTACAAAGTTATAGACTACATAAAAATCCATGTATCCAATGAATTGTTCAAACAGGACACGTGATGTATCGAGAATACATTACCCTGGAAAAGCTTAGGGCTCATTCCGAACAAGCTGATTCGCGGAATTACGTATATATCCGAGGATCAAATATGGCGACCCATTTAAAAATCAATGCCAACCAATCTCTTGATGGTCTCCCGCCTCGACACGGGGTACCATTTTTGTTTTGAAACTATTCATGGAATTTTTGGTTGACTTATATGAAAATGATCCAGTTTAGAGCTTCAAAATAATAATTATTTTGAAAAATATGGCCTCCAAGATTTTAGTGGCTGTCAGTATATATAAATATATAACCAAAAGATTTGTAAGATGTTTTGCTTATTGACTCTTTAAAATGTAAAGTGAAAAAAGTGCAGTAATAAGAAAAATTAGAAATGCTGTTATATACTGATGAAATATTCATACACGTGCCAATCTCATTAAAAAGAATGGGAAGTTTTAAAGCTACATTTTACGTACATACTGAAAAAGTTACGATAAAGATATAAAATCAAAATATTAAGGTATGATCAATAAAGTAAACAAAAACGAAAAAAAATTATAAGGTTAATATTTTGACAAAAGTTAAAATTACATTCCCCTCCCCATCCCCCGTCCCCACCAACGGACTTGGTTGGACTCCATGTGAATATGAGTCCCGAATTTGGACTCCCTGTGCCCGAATTCCTGCAGAACCCCCTGTTGGCCCTTGATAAACTTTTCATCAGATTAAGCCTGTATTAAAAAGAGAACTTACGTGATAGTCAGCCCTATCAATGATCCTCTTTTATAGAGTCTTAGTATAACTGTACCTTTCAAGTACACTTTGTCAATAAATAAAAGGGTTTGATATATATTATACGCCGAATTATCAGTTTAAAACGTAATTTAACTGATTTTTTACCTTTTTGGGCATGTTTTAATGGTCATTTGAAATGCGGAATACCATGCACTTTAAACCCGACTCTTTGCTATGTTACATAATCATTTATTTATAATATAATGATATTATATTTTTTATATTATTGACGGCCATCTTGAATTTTGAAAATTGATCAATGTGCCGTATGTAGCCACTGCCAAGAAAGCCCAAATATAATTGGCTTTTATACCCCCAAAGTATTAAATTCTTTTTAAAATTTCAGGGAATAACATTCTAAGTATTTGACTATGGGACCCGGGGAAGTAGCAAACAGACTCTTAAGGGATTATTGAACTGTCAGATAATCTTATTCCAAGAGTTTAGGGTCATGACTAACAAAATATTATAATAAGCATAAATATAAAAAGGGGATATGGTTTTAATAAAACTAAATATGCAAAAAAACACACTGATTCTGCAGCTTTTATCATTTTCTGCCTTATGTTTTGACGGCCATTTTGGTTTTTTGCTAGGTGGTACGCGATTAAGCTTATTCACTAGTACTGGTGTGCTCTCCTGATAGGATACACGTTCAAAAAAGCTGTCAATAAAGTTTACCCGACGACTTCTTGTCATTTTTCTATTTTTCCTCATAAATTGACGGCCATATTGAAAAATGCTCAAGGTCTCGCAAATAGCAACCAAGCTAATTTTACTTCTCTCGGCCTGAAGAATGCATTTCAACAAAAAAAAGTTTACAGGAAAGAACATTGCAGGGTTCGACTATTGGGCCTATGGGAGTGGCGACTCGACTAGTGGTTTAAGTCGCATGAACAAATTTACATTGCTGCTTCAGTCAATACCTTACCGTGGTATTTGCTCATAAAATGTAAATAGAGGTAAGCATGCTTCAGTGCTTGAACATATTTATCCTAACCGTTATCGACGCGTCTGAAAACAAGGACAATGTAAGCCGTGTGCTAGCTAAAGGAATATCAGTTAAGCTGCATTCCATGACTGACGCAAAGATATACTTAAATCATTTTTCTCAACATTCAGGTCAATGCATAATACTGGGCCATAAGGGGTCTATTGGACCCCCAAAAGGATATATGTGAAACGGACGTAGGCGATTGCGAATTTTTAACCTCATACCTGTCTGTCTTATCGACACATTTTATCTTGGGCTTCGTTCACATGCAATGTCTATTTTCTAAATTCTATTTTTTATTCGCGCTATCTTATGATCACGGTCTGTGCCCTGAATATCCCGCCGCGTAATTACTGGCAGCGCGAGCCAGTTACTTATAGTAACTTATAGTAACTGGCTCGCGCTGCCAGTAATTACGCCGCGGGACATTAAGGGCACAGAGCGTGATCATAAGACATACCGCGAATAGAAAATAGAATTTAGAAAATAGACATTGCATGTGAACGAAGCCTTGGTACCATATCTAGACATCTCCCACTAGGTGTTTATTCTTGGTTGGGGGAGGGTTTTTGCTGGCTTCTTTACACCCAGGCTCTCTAACAGTTGGGTCTAGAAATTCATCTCTGAAAATCCTTCGGCGTTTTGTTTTTAACATTGTGAATTTTACCATCAAAACCCAGGAACAATTTCATCACTCTTCAAATAACCTCTGATGTCTTGATTTGTTCTTTACGCCCTAATATAAAGATCGAAGTCTTCCTCAAATATCCTGTACTTTGAAAACGTGGAACAACGGGGAGGGGGGTAGATTTTTTAGATTATCATTTGCTGCACCTCATTTATATTAACCATTGCCTCAATAGTCACAACGAGCTACAATATTGGTTCTCATCTCAAGGGCCTTGAGCAGAACTTTCTCCCAGAAGGGTGAGATTCGGAGTATTATATCTATTCTAGGGCCCACAAAACAACATGTCTTACTGGAGATAATTGCCTACAAATGTCAAAACTCGTTTATGGACACATAACTTGATTCAAAATCAAATCTGCACATAAAAAATGTTGTTGGTAGATCCGTGCTCCCCAGAATGGTTTGTACTTATCAAAACGTATAAACATTCAACTAAATACTTTTTAGCAAGGGACCACTGGTAGTCAAACGAGGATTACATTAAATATCACTTTAAAAACCCCATAAATGGTCCCATTGTTGTGGTTCAAAGATGTGTGAATGGATCTTATGAGGCCTGAATAGGATTAATATCCCGAATAACAGTATATTTTAAATGTTAAAACAAAACTTGTACAAACGTCTGTCCCATCATTCATTTGGATGAGCCTTAGTACATGGGTAATGTTTCAACATTTGCCTCCATTTTGTGGGACGACCACTTACCTGCATTAACTTGAAACGTGAGCGTTGAACGGAAAACAACCCCAGCGAATATTGCTCCAACCACCACTAAAATAAAAGCAGCGACCTTTTGCTTTCTGGATATTGTCGAAATGTTCATACTCATTATTAGCAAAAAAATTGTTGACGCTCAGTATACAAGAGCCTCTCACCAGACCATCCGGGTTTTTTGTGTGTGTTAAATAGGACAAATGTCCACATCAGCTGTAGATTTGAATTAAGGTCACTGATTCCGTACCAGTCTGGTATAATATGACGGAAATAATAAAACAATTAATGTACAGTTAAGAAACAGATATTGTGATATTTGTTTTACGTATACATGTAAATGTGAACACTTTAACATGTCATAAAGAGGAAAAGTTTGATTAATTGTTCTCTGCTCTTCTCCTTGTAAGAATCTGAAACCTCTCTATTAAGTTCTTTGTGTTATTTTTATGTGGCAACTAGCCACGGCCATAATTAAGGGTCTAGGTGAGGGATATGTCAGCCTGGAGTGTAACACTATCCTTTAATTGAATATAGTTATCTTAGTACAAAGTTATAGACTACATAAAAATCCATCTATCCAATGAATTGTTCAAACAGGACATGTGATGTATCGGGAATACATTACCCTGGAAAAGCTAAGGGCTCATTCCGAACAAGCTGATTCGCGGAATTACGTATATATCCGAGGATCAAATATGGCGACCCACTTAAAAATCAATGCCAACTAATCTCTTGATGGTCTCCCCGCCTCCACACGCGCCGTTAGTCCCTGCAGGTGCCTAGCAATTAAAATATCGGAGTCGAGAGTTAATCCGTTTAAACTTAAAGCCTACATTGGCTTGGTGACAGGTTTGAAAAATGTTATGATCTGGGTGGAAACTGTCGCTCGATCATGTCAGTCACTGTGGTAGTTGTAGTTGTTAACCTTTATTATCACCATGATACCGAAATTGAGGTGTTTCCTGCATCTAATTACTTAATAATGCATCTATATTTGTGCTGATTTAAAAGAATAAAAAAAAACCTTCGAAAATGTAAAATATTGGCGTTAACATTTGCGTTGCAGTGTATAAGAATAGGCAACTCAAGGTTTTGAGTGTCAATTTAACACCTTTCTTTTTTGAGATGAGATACCAATCGGAATGGGGCGTAACTTCATCCCTGAACAAGATTTGTTCACAAAAATTGGCAAAGTTGACGACGAGCGTATAAACCACGATTCCGTGCCGTCATCTTGGTTCAAACGTTTTTGTTAAGGGGTTGTGAGCCCCTAATTATAAAATTTTATTTAACAAAGGCATTATTTTGTTTTATCAACGATAAACTCCGAACTAGGACTTTTAAGAAGAATCACTGACAGAGTTTTGGAGTACTGAGAAGGGTCACAATATCCTTCAAAATTAATTATGGTTTTCATTTATTATTATTATTATTATTATTATTATTATTATTACAAAATATTAAAACCAAGAATACCCAACTCATGACATATCATGTATGTGGTAATCGAATGCCGTAATATAAGAGGATATGGGTAACTTACATTTCTAACCGAAGAAAACTGTTGAATTGTTTATTTTGTGCTCCAGGTCTAGAACGGAAGGAACATACCGTCTCATATATTAATCGTACGAAAAAAAATTAATAATATAGCAGGCATAATAATTGTTTTAGTTTTAACGACTACCCTTCCTATCTCATTTACAGAAGTACGAAAAAAGACGGCGATGTATGAATATTCTAAACCTAACATAAATAAAAGGAATGAAGAGGCTCAGAATATACTTAGAGTTGAATAACAATCTCAACATGCACACTAGCATATTGCCTTTAACTTTACAATACAGTTATATTTATACAATTTTCGCCACATGCCTCAACTGGTTCATACTCCCTAAATAAAGCAAAAAGCGCATCTATATATGTTTCATTTACATGTATCTAAAGTATGTCTGTTTATTTATAAAGTCAGCATGTTCGAAGATGTCCAAGATAATCTCTGTTCTCATTTCTTGATTGCTTGATGACAGCATATAGTTCAGTGTGGTGCTGGAGTTGCAAACCAGATGTGTACGTTATTACAGTCAGCGCAGATTGATCATAACGATGGTTTCCATGGTTCGATCCTGCTGGGGCTATGCACTCCTTGGTCAATGCGCATTTGACCCATGGTTTCAGGATCATTTCATACGTGTCCTTCCTTTTGGACCAACCATTTAGATTCCCCGAGTACGAAGGTTTCAACTTGAAGGTTTTCTTGTCTAAACCCATGAATGTGCACATTCTTACATGGAGGAACATTGTTGTATCTTTATCTTGTCCTTGGAGGAGCAGATATCCATCCTTTTGAATCAAGTTATCTATTTTGGTTATGTTGCCTTCGATGTGACTACCGGCATCAATCCAAACAATGTTATTCAGTTCGTCTACCATGTGTTTTATTATAACTGGTTTCCAAGCATACTTTCTTAGATGCTTTACATGGCGTGGGTATTTCTCGAAAGGAAAACGTCGATATGCCACATTACACCATGTTTGAGCTTCCTGCACTTGCCCTGGCGTCAATCCTAGATCCCACACCACTATATTCAGTCCTGGTGCCCAGTGCTGAGCTGATGCTACAAAGTTCCTCAGTCCAGGAGAATAATATTTGGAATTCGCTCCCGTTACAAGAGTGAAAGAGTATTTGCGCGTTCCTGCAATATTTAAAAAAAAATACACATTACCTATTCTGTAGCAAAAGAGAATTGAAGGGTTGTATAGGGTGCAAGAAGCACGTGCTCCGTGCGAATCCTCCTTTCAATCAACTCACAAATATCTGTTTCCAATAATTTATTTTATTTTAACAAATACAAAAAAGTAAATAACGCTTATTAATATCGCATAAACGATTTGTGTAATGAAACCCTGAACTTCTGACAAGTACTTTTGCGTTGCATTTAGGATAGCTAATGCATGACTGGAGTCGTTAATTTGGGTATTTGCGCTCACAAATCTAGGGCTCGAGTTAAAAAACGCCTCATCCGTTTATAAGACCTGTAAATCACGTTAAGTAAATCACGCTGTCATACACATGACAAGACCTTACATGACCTTGAACATTTGTCATATGGTGATGACTGAATATTATAATTTCATCTGTTATTCAGGTGTTTCATACGTAGAACACGTTTCAAGCCACAAGTGAAAGAGCCAGGTGTCTCATACTAAGTACAGCATGTTTAAAGGAGAACTCATATAAATGTCTGACCTGGCGATTGTGATAACTACTGTAAGACAAAATCTAATCACCATATGAGTAAAAAAAATATGAAAAAATGGGGGTAATCTAGCTCGTTTTCGAGAGGTAGCGTCCCGAAAAACGCCAGGGAGTATGTAAAAAAGTCGCAAGTGGGTCCATTAAATCGTAAAAGATCCAGCTTCACCGAGCGTTCTTCGCTAAATGCGACGTTTTGATGACATATTCCAATTCTTTGATCAAAATGACAACAAAGCTTTCATTAAATTACGAATGACATATTTTTTGCATGTTACATTAGATCATTAGTCGCTGTCGTAAAAAAGTACTCCAACCAATATGAGAGGGCCTTCTAAGCCGTTCGTTTAAGAACCACCGCTTTGGGCGGTGGTCATCATTGACAGTTATCAATTATAAACAGTCAGTCTTCTAAGAGGAATTTCTCATATAACATATCTATCTAATGCAAAGCGAGAAGAAATTAGTCCTTTTAGGTAGTCCTAGTACAAAGATATGAAAGGTGAGGTCTATATATACCTCCGTTTTGTAGGACAAACGCTCACCTTCATGAAGCGGTAAATGTTCTGTGTTCAGCCTTGCATAGAAATTAGTTACAGCAACCATCGCTCCAACAACAGCTAAAATAAAAACTGGGTTCTTGCGCTTTCGCGATAATCTCAAAAAGCTCATAATCCTAATAAGTAAAACGTCTTAACGCTTCGTTCAGTGGGGCATTCGCCAGGCTCAGCCTATTGTCATATTTTGTTAAAAATTGAGGTCAATGAATTAATTCTTTAAGTGACTAAGAGTGGAATGTTCTAATGAAAAAGCAGGAAACTATATTAATACTAATAATAAAATTATGTGGACGTGCATATATACACAGTACTGGGTAACAGCAACGGGACAAGGACGTCAGTGCGGTAGGCCGAAAATTTATTTAATAGGGGTAAATATACACAATACTAGTGTGCAGCGTCTGGATTTTAGAGCGGAATTAAGCCATTCATCATGAGTTTCACCTATTGTTTGGAGAAATAATGCTTGTAAGTTTGAATGTACTTGTATAACACAGCAGATGAAATAGTTAGCTGGATTAGTGTATGATTCATACATTATTATTATTATTATTATTATTATTATTATTATTATTATTATTATATAACTAACTATTGACCAACAATAACCAACTCATGACATATCATGTGTGGTACTTGAATGTCATAATTTAAGAGGACATAGGCAACTTACATTTCTAAACAAAAAAAAACTATTGAATGATATACACCGTCACATATATGAGTCATACGAAAGGATTTTATTAATAAAGCAGGCTTAATAATTGTTTTAGTTTTGGCGACTGCCCTTCCTATCTCATTTACAAAAGTACGAAAGAAGACGGTGAATGATATTCTAAACCTAAAGTAAAGGAGTGAAGACGCTACGAATATAACACTAGCATAGTTTGCCTTTAACTTTGTAATATATGCATATTAATACATAATTTTCGTCACATACGTCAACTGGTTCAGACTCCCTAAATACAGCGACAACTGCATCTATACATGTTTCTCTTGCATATATTTTAAGTATGTTCCCAGCAGACAAACGACATTGATTCACCGTTGAATCAACGTTAATTTTGGTGGATCAACGTTGAATCAACGTAGAATCAATGTCGTTTGCCTGCTGGGTTGTTTTATGTAAAATTGGCTTTGCAATCACCTATGCTGATATAAGCATTCAATGTCTGTTTATCTATACAACGTCAGCATGTTCGAAGATGTCCAAGATAATCTCTGTTCCCATTTCTAGATTCCTTGATGACAGCGTATAGCTCAGTGTGGTGCTGGAGTTCCAAACCAGATGTGTACGCTATTAGAGTCAGCGCAGATTGGTCATAACGATGGTTTTCAAGGCTCGATCCTGCTGGGGCTATGCACTCCTTGGTCAATGCACATTTCACCCATGGTTTTAGGATCTTGTCATACGTATCATTCCTTTTGGACCAGCCATTTAGATTTCCTGAGTACGATGGTTTTAACTTAAAGGCTTTCTTGTCTAAACCCATAAATGTGCACATTTGTTCATAGAGGAACTGTGTTACATCATCATCCTGCCCTTGGACGAGCAGATATCCATCCTGTTGGATCAAGTTATCAATTTGTGTTATTTTTCCACAGATGTGACTACCGGCATCAATCAAAACAATGTTACCCACTTCGTCTACCATTTGTTTTATTATAACTGGTTTCCAAGCATACTCCTTTAAATTCTTTAAATACTGAGGGTATTTCTCGAAAGGAAAACGTTGGTATGCCACATTACACCACGTTTGAACTTCCTGCACTTGCTCTGGCGTCAATCCTAGATCCCACACCACTATATTCAGTCCTGCTGCCCAGTGCTGAGCTGATCCAACAAAGTTCCTCAATCCAGGAGAATGATATCCGGAATTTGCCCCCGTTACAAGAGTAAAAGAGTATTTTCTGCTTGGGGTCGGTCTGCGCCTTCCTGCAATATTTGTAAAAATACACATTACCCAAGAAGTATAACTATGACTGCGACTTTCAGCATTTTAGACAAATTTAACCGAAATGTCGTCGAAATTATCTAGACTATATTGAGGTTGTATCTGAGATCTTTTCCGATGGACGCTACGCAAAATGTTGAGAGAAGCGAGATATTTCTGCGTAGGGGCTCGAGGTTGCCCTCCATACCTGTATATTCACTGAAGCATGTCTAAATGGACAGGGTTCAGTGTTCAGCATATTGCCACGGCCGCATAACTTCCTTAGGTATGTACTGCATTAACAATTAAGCCTCCTTATATCCATGACTCCTATTTACATAGGCTCCCTACGAGTTCTTTATTTCTAATGCGTTCTCGACAAACTCCGGCCTATACGAAAGGTGCCGAACCAGTATAGATATAAGCATATAAACAGTTTGTGCAATCAAATCCTGGGCTTGTGGCAGGGAATATTGCGTTGCATTATGGAAAGTTAATGCGTGGCTGGAGACGTTAATTTGGGCATTTGTGCTCATAAATCTAATTAATTAAGGTTCGACTTAGAAAACGCCTAATCCTTTTATAAGACCTGTAAACCACGTTAAGTAAACCACGCTGTGCTACCTGTATACATGACAAGACCTGACCTTGATCTTGAACATTTATCATAAGGTGAACACAGAATATAAACACTCCAGTTGTTATTCAGGTGTCTCAAGTGCTCTGGCGCTCAAGTGCACGTTTAAGCCGTTCGTGTAAGAACCAGGTATCTCATACTATATGTACAATTAACGTACATTGTTTTAAGGAGGCTCTTTCATAGTATAGAAACACCATATCTGCCCTAGCAATTTTGATAAAAATTGTAAGACAGAGTCTGCTCACCATATGAGTAAAAAATATGAAAAAAATGTGGGTAATCCAGCCCGTTTCCGAGAGGTAGCGTCCCGAATAGCGTCACGGGTTTTGTGACAAATGGGTATAATAAGTCGTTTTTTTAAGTGTCACCGACTATTCTTTGCTAAATGCGACGTAATGTTGAAGCTTTCTTTAAAAGATTAATTACATATTTTCATGCATGTAATATTTCGCTGTCGTTAAAAAAGTACATGTTGGCTCCTCGTGCTAATATAAGAGAGCCGTAGGCTCCTCGTGCTAATGTGAGAGAGCCTCCTTAGCCGTGTAGGCCTATGAACCACAGCTGACAGCTTTCATTTATAAACAGTCACCCTATTTTTAAGAGGAATTTTTAACTAATATAAAACTAATGCAAAGCAAGAAAAAATCGGTCCTTTTAAGAGGTCCTATAGTACAAAGCTACGAACGTTTACTTGCGTTTTTAGGGACGAACACTCACCTTCATAAAGTTGATCATGCTCTGTGTTTAGCTTTGAAATGAAAATAATGACAGCAATTATCGTTCCAACAACTGCTAAAATAAAAACTTCTATCTTTTGCATAACAGATGATCTTGAAGAGTCCATAATCCTGATGAAAAGAACGTGTTGGCGCTTGGTTTAGCGGAGCATTAGCCTGGCGCAGCATTTTGTCATATTAACCATTAGAATGACCTTGAGGTAGAAGTGTTGTTAAAATTGAGGTCAATGAAGTAATTCCTCAAGTGACTATACGAGTGGAATGTTCTAATGAAAAAGCAAGAAATTGTATTAATACTAATAAAATTATTATTATTATTATTATTATTATTATTATTATTATTATTATTTGTTTTTTGTTTGTTTGTTTTAAGGTTAAAAATCCGTGAAAAGTTAAGTAGACTACAGCACATCAAATGTATAAAACGTTCAGCTGAGAATGATTAAGATTTATATAGGTGCATTTATATGTACCGGTATATAATTCAATTATTCATATCAACGGTATAAGCTGGGGAGTGATTTCCTCAGGTGTTTGTATCCGTTGACACCAGTTCTTTTTACCAAAACAGGTCCATTAACCTCATGTAAATGTTTAAATGGTGCATGTCTTTTAGAACTTAAGATGGAGTAGCGCGTGGGCCTTGTAAAACACATTCAGCTAATGTGCGTAATAACTATAAGGATATGCCAGACGTTCCTTTTATGCATTGTTTAACTTTATGCAGTTGGGTTTCAGATCGTGCAGCCACAGCTTTTTGTGCATGCAAATATATTAGCCATATGCGTTAATATGTTTATCCCTCCGATTACAAGTTGACTGTTTGCTTGGTTTTGTTAACATTGTAAAAAAAAAAATTCCGCTCAAATGTGTACATCTGCTTACTATCCAGAATGAATGAAAATCAATTATCTACACTGTAGAAAACGGGTGTATTTTGTTTGGATTATTTTAATTCAATTTTTCATGATTGTATTTTCCCGTTTTACTGTTTGCACTAAAAGTGCACTTGATAACATCGACTCACCAGTTGCATCAGGAGTAGGCCTACGTGCAAAATGTTGATTTAATTGCCTTTAATCTTATTCCAGCTTTTGGCACTTACCATGGTATCAGCTATCAAAAGAAAGAGTTATGGTTTCTTCCTTCACATTATCAGTTTGAGAAAGGTGCTGAAACTCGAGCTGCAGCCAAGTTGCAGTCTAGAGTCGTCTTGTGAAATACTAACGCATGTTAAAACCTTTTCTTTAAAGCAGTAGAGTTTATCAGTGTAAATTAATTAATCACAAGACATTACACTGTATACAAAGGTGTTGAGATAAAGACATTTTTTAAAATGCGGATCACCTCTAGGCAAGATTCACTTTATTTCTCTCCGAAGCTAAATAAAAAAAATGGAACGCAAATAATCAAGGATTAACGTACAGAATAAAAACAGATTTATTGTGCTATTTGCAGTCATGATGTACACACATTACCATCTTATAAATACTTAAGTTTAATTACTTATGATGTATGGGAGGAATATTGCAACCGAGCGAATACGCGCCGGGGGTGAAACACCACCCCTTAATTCCATTTATCTTATCAAAGCACAAGTATAAAGATTACATAAAAAATTCATGTATCCAATTGAATTGTTTAAATAGAAAATGTGAGGTATCGGGAATCCATTACCCTGTAAAACCTTAGAGCTCAGTTAGAACAAATTACAGATCCAAGGATCAAATATGGCGACCCAGCAATGCCGACCAATCCCTTGGTGGTCTCCCCGCCTCCACACGCACCGTCCCTGCAATATGGCCTAGACATTACACATCGGAGATGAAATGTAATCATTTTAATGACGCGTGTGGAGGCGGGGTGAGCATCAGGGGATTGGGCAGCCTGCTTTTAAGTGGGGTTGGCCATATTAAATCCACGGATCATCTGTTCTGAATGCGACCTTAGTTGTGTTACAAACCGCACAAAGCAGTAAAGATTGACTTAGTTAAGGAATTAGTGTTTAAAAAGAATCCTGCTGCTGGGTAGAAACAAGAATCTTTTACATTCCGTAAGAACCTAAAGCCTACAATGGCCCGGTGAAAGGTTTGAAAAAGGCTATGAGCTGGATGGCCAAACGGCCACTCATGTCAGACACTGTGTTAGTTGCACTCATTGACTTAACTGTTGATTGTAAAGTGCCGGGAATGGGAAGGATCTATTGTGTACAACGTAGCGCTGTTGTGACGATAAAAACCTCATATTGCAGTGTCGCATGTCCATATTTTTTCTGAAATGTACAAGAAAACGTGTCCATGATCAGTAAATAAGAAGACAAAATGTCTTATTTTCGAGTAAAATTCGACTCGGCAGATAGGATACATTTAAAATCATGTTATAACAAAAGACGGACGACTTTTGATATTAGAGGATAGTTAAAAAAATATCTGAAACTCAGGGAAATAAACACGTTCGTAATGAACATTAAAGGGATAATAACTCTATATTTCACAATAAAAACATTGTGAACAACTCATGGAAATATAATACATGTATATTCTGTTTTACCACAAAAACGGCAGTCATAGCTATTATTCTAACATCTGAGCTTGTCTTTAGACCACGTAATCTCCATTGATGGCTATCCTCTGTTATAATCCCTTAAAAGATTATAACAAAAAAACAAAACTTTTTTATATAAAAAAAACAGGAACTAACTTTGAATGTAGAAATTGATTCGTCAACCATTGGTAAGTATGGACAAATTGTTGTTTACTCCGGGGAAATTAATTTTTTGGCCAAAACGAAGAGTTATTATCCCTTTAATATTTTACTCCTGTCACAACATAAATCAGACATAAAATTAATTTTAAAAATTATCAAAGGGACTGCTTATAATATTAAGGAAAGATTAATAACAGTGTAATAAATCATTGGTCGGGTGGATCCAACGGGATCTGGTTGACATGAAGTAAACAAGCTGTATTAAGTTCCGGGAACAGTCCATATATAAATAAAAGCGCAACCCCACATTATCAATTGCCGTTAAGAGGGAAGATCATCTTTAAGATGGGCTCCGTAATGAAGTATGTCCTACTTGTTGTCGCATTAGGAGGATTCGTTAAAGGTAAGAATATACTGGGCCCGGTTGCACCAACGGGTCGTAACTCAGGAGTAGCAGCTACGCCCGAGTTACTCATCGAAATACATACTCAACAGAAAAGCCAATTGCGCCAAAGTGGGGTAGTGTTTGCGCCACGTACGCAGTTTATGTCGGTTCCAAAATATTCATATTCTGCTGTTTTTCCACGTTTGTATCATCAATTTCAGAGAGGGAAAATGGGGGCAGGTACTTGTTATGAAAAAAGTGAACTTTTTTTATCGGTTGACCCGCGCTTTTATTTTCTTAAATGCCATTTAAATCCTAGTTTCATTTTTATTAGAAGTAAATCCAAAATGGCAAGTATATTAAACCCTGAGTACGGGCCTTGGGCTTTTCTTATAAACAATGATCATTTGTAATATATTTGTAATATCATTTGTCATATATCATATAGAGATGTAGGTTTGGGCTTGATTATTTTTAACCCGAAAAATGTTCTCGTCATGGAACGCGTCACTTTTATATATAAACTGTTCCTATATTTCTGTTCTAGGACTTTGTGTGTCTGGCCAGTGGACGATGCTATATGAGCACGATGCTTCAGGAGCGGTGATAAGCGGAAGCCTTGCGGCTCTGAAAACTGCAGTCAAAAATGGCGCCCGTATTCGTATAGTGATGCCTTCTGGATATGCGGCAGAGGCGGACTATATTTTCATCAAAGATGGCGGTAGCGTTTGTGGACAATTCCTCTGGCACGTCAGCAAAGCTAGTAAGTTATCAAAATTATTCCGTATAAACTTAAGTGTATCATGTCCGGGATTTCACCGTCTGGTCGAAATTTCCTCGAAAATTATTCTCTTTCTACCCCTCACGAAGCATTGTTCGGCCCATTCCTACATTTGGCTTCAATTTTTCATACCATTTCTTATTTTATGATAAAGTTAAGTATTTAGTTTGGCCACCCACCTTTAATTTTAGACTGTTTAGAGGTGTCATATACTACATCGAGTTTTCCTAAGGAAAAGCAAGTTTTCCTGCTCACGAATCATTGCTTGAGCGTCCCTGCACTTAGTTTTAATGTCTCATACCATTACCAATAGAATAATATAATTAAAAATGACTGGTCAGTCAACTAGGATATAAAGATAGGAAATATAACTTTGGAAAATTTTAACATTCATGTGTGCTTATCCCTGGTACACTTACTTATTTATAATTCTTTACTCGACCCAATCAATTTTTTTTTCTGATGGCAAGTGCAAGTTAAATATAAACGTTTTAATTAGTATCTGTACTCTCCGTATTTGTCAAACCACTCTAGTAACAACCCTTGAATACCTTTATTTTTATATGTTACATTTTATTCAACAAAAACACTCAATGAAGAAAATACATATTTGCGGTATATTCCAGTAAGCACTGAATCAAAACAGTGTCAAGATTGCTTCGGGTACGTTTCAGGTTGGAACTCCTTTCAAGGCGACGTCTTCTGGTGGTGGAACATCTTCTGTACATCTGGAAAATATTACACCACACGCTACAACATCGGTTCTCACGTCCATCGGGGCGACTCAACGACCGCCACGAGACTGAAATGGTTTGCCAGGAAGGACTGGGCCACGGTGAAATATTCCCATGATAGCAGTGGAAACGGGGATCAAACTGGACACGAAGCTTTGGCGCAGCACATTAGAGACGGTGCCGAGGTGAGGGTCGTATCCCAAAGTTCTTCAGGCCATTTGGCATATGCTCCGTTGCAGAACATGCTTGTCAAGCCGCGAAGAGAGAGTGGTGGTGGATCACAGACGTGTAGTAAGGTTATGGGACAGTGCCTTACCGTCGTCAGTCAAATGATTACCGGAAATGACGTCAAATTCCAGAGTAATGCTTACTGGTGGTTCGTTCTTCTGTCTACTTCCGGATCACGTGACATGTCGCGTTGGAACGTCGGAGAACACGTCGATAGGGGGCACACCAGTGACAACATACCCATGGACTGGATGGTTGACCCATCGTGGAAAAAAGTATATGCAAATGGACCAACGGGGGAAGGGATTTTTGGCAAAAAATCTGAATTGATATCGGCTGTCCAAGATGGACATCGAGTGCGAATGGTCATGTTATACCCGGATGCCACGTGGTACGCAACCAACGTAAACAACGTTCGCGCCAGAAATGGTCATGTTACAGCTCAGTCCATACAACACGTCAGCATGGATGCAAATGCCGAGCGTTTCCAAGACAACGCGTACTGGGTATTCATGATGGCGTCTACCACCGGGACTGTTACACGTGCCAGGTAAGATCCAAAATGATATTGTGAACTCTATTTAAACCTGATGCAAAAGAAATCTTTTAAATACTTTGCAATTTGCGAAAAGTGTGTAAGGCTCATTTTTCGTGAAGCATCCGTCGCTTCAAATTGAACGCCCTTATGTAAAATATTTTTAAAATGCTTTTAAGTTTTGTATTTACAGCAATTAGGCTACAGAAATTATATCTTGTTTAAGTTCATATTTCATTAACCTTTTGTTTATTTACTGATATGGGTATTTTATCACTTGTATTTGCTGTCATTGCAGATATAACGTGGGAGATACCACAGCAAGAGGAAGCGACGTGCAACACTGGACAATTCACTGGTTTGTGGACACTCAGAATTGGAAAAAAGTTCTCTCTCATGGCACAGATGGAACCGTAATAGCAGGTAAACTTTGACCCATGACCGAGCAATGTTTCTTCCCATTACCTGTGAATAGTTGTTTAATATACCTTAACCCTGGGATTTCATCCAATGCCGTGATCCGTAAGGGGTGATATTTATTTGTTATTATTGTGTTTATTTATTATTATTTACAATTTTCTCTATTTTCGTGATCCTGTGATTTGTAGGGATATCAAACGACAAAGTCAATGACAAGCAAATAAATAAATGTTCAAAACAATAATAAAAATAATAAAATGCAGATGTAATTTATCATGTACAGTACGTGGCTCACGTAAATAGCAAACGCACCATTCACTTGATCAATTAACGACTAGAATTCATTGTCAAATCTGGTTACCAAGATGTAACTCCAGTATAATTTAAAAAAAAAACACTTATTCAAGGAATTATAAATTATTTTCAGGTTCAAGAACTGCACTGACATCAGCTATTAAAGAGGGCGCCTCTGTCCGATGTGTAATGGCCGATGGCCGTTATGCTTTTCCAGCTGAAAATGTTGCGATAAACGGAGATCACGTGGCCGCCCAGACTATCCACAGCATAAGTGTTGCAGTCAGCGGAAGTTCGGAGTACGTCTTGCAGAGCAACCCCTATTGGTGGTTTACCATAGTAACTACGCAGGGCGACCGAAAGATGTCGCGCTGGACGGTCGGGAGTCATCAGTCACGTGGTGACAGTGCCGACAAGGTGGCGATGAGTTGGTTCGTTGACGTGTGAATCACCCACTGATGAACTTCAAATTACACGTTTTAAGCAACCAGATTCTAACGTGGCCATTTTAGACTTGATTGTGATGATTTTTTCTTCGATAGGGAAATTTCTGTTTTATTTGGTTGAAATAGATTTGCATGATTAACCTGATCCGTGCGACGTCTGATATAGTTACATTTAGGCCTACGTGCACGTCTCGACTTTTCAGACGATGAACAGACGATCAAAGTGTGTTCCGTGTAAAGGGAAGATATTATTTATGTATCCTCTATCCTTTCCTTGTGCGCACTGCACTCTAAATTTTACTATCTATTAATCCTACTGTATATGAGTGTCCCTTATACACAAAATTAGATATTTTTATGGGTAAAATATTCTGAGGGCATTGCATCTTTATATATTAATTACCATTAAAACCAAACTTAGCCTTGATACTAGCCTTGATACATATTCAGATGTACACACAATGGACGATAAAGGTGTCACCCCCAGAATCAGAGTAATCAAAGTAGGTAGATCTTGAGTATATAGTTATAATGCCTGGTCTACGTATAATGTGACTAATGAGTATAAAACCGCTGTACCATGGAATTGTATTGTTGGTCTTTTTGTGAAATTTGATGTTAATAAAATGATACCAGGAGCATATCATTCCACAGTCATTTATCTCCCCCAAATTATTGGTTCGGTAGGGGTGATACTTCTATTGTCCAGTGTGAGTATATGTGCCGAACACATCTAGTAGGGCTATAGGACGCAATGTATAAATGTTTAAAAAAAATACACCGTACGCGATGTACATGATGGCAAAATAAAACGATTTGGCCATGAAGTAGTTGTTGTTCAATAAGAGTTTATTTCGGCAACTACCGGCAATATGCACCCCCCCCCCCCCCCCTTCAATTTCTGAAAAGAATTACACCAATAGTCCCCTCTCGAAATTAGAATTTTGACTGGTTGAATCATAGTTCCGTACAAAATGGCACCGTTCGCTTCTGGGACCTTCATCTGGCGCCGAACCACACACCATGGGTTGGGGGGGGGGCGGCTTCACATCCTTCAAATTATCCGTGATCCGCGGTTACAAACCTCACAAAGGAGTAAACTAAGATCAACTCAATTTAGGAGTCTGTGTTAAATAGGGATTCTGCTGCTGGGTAGAAACCTAAAGCCTACAGAGGCTTGGTGATAGGTTTGAAAAAGGCTATGAGCTGGATTGCCAAACGGCCACTCATGTCAGGCACTGTGTTAGTTGTACTCCTGTAATAAACTGTTGCTTGTAAAGTGCGGAAATGTGAAGAATCTATTGTGTGCATCGTAGCGCTAATGTGACGATAAAAACCTCATATTACAGTGCCGCATATCCATATTTTTCTGAAATGTACAAGAAAACGTGGTCGTCTAAGTGAGTGGTCATACGTTGATTAGAAACGGTATAAAACATCGAATCCAAGTGCAAGGATGAGTCGATCATGATCAGTAAATAGGAAGATAAAATGTCCGATTTTCGAGTAAAATTCGACTCGGCAGATAGGATACATTTAAAATCATGTTATTACTGTTGATAATAGAGGGAAGTTCATAAAAATGCATATATCTGAAACTTAGGGAAATAAACATGTCAGTATAATTAACATTAATATTTTAGCCCTGTCACAAAATAAATCAGATATATAAGTTTTATTAACAAAACGAGTGCTTATAATACTGTGGAAACGTTAATAACAGTGTAATAAATCATTGCTCGGGTGCGGCCAAACAGGATCCGGTTGACATGATGTAAACACGCTGTATTAAGTTCCGGGAGCAGTCAATATATAAATAAGAGCGCAACCCCACATTATCAACTTGCCGTTAAGAGGGAAGATCATCTTTAAGATGGGCTCCGTAATGAAGTATATCCTCCTTGTTGTCGCATTAGGAGGATTCGTTAAAGGTAAGAAAATAGTGGGCCTGGTTGCACCAACGGGCCCTAACTCAGGCGAAGCAGCTACATGTACGCCCGAGTTACTCCTTTGCAATACATTCGCAACAGAAAAGCCACTTGCGCCAGAGTGGGATAGTATTTACGCCACGTAGGCAGTCTATGTCAATTCCAAGATATTCTCATCCCGCCGTCTTTCCATTTCTGTACCATCAATTTCAGAGAGGGAAAAGGGGGGGAGGTACTTGTTAAGAAAAAAGTGAACCTTTTTACCGTTTGACCCTTGTTTTTATTTTCTTAAATGCCATTTAAATCCTAGTTTCATTTTTATTGGGAGCAGCTAGATCTTGCACCAGCCAAATTGGCGGGTATATTGAACCCTCGAACATCCCCAAGTACTTATTAACAGTGACCGTTTGTAATTTTAGTACAATGAGTCATATCATATAGAGATATGGGTTTGGGCTTGATTATTTTTCATCCGAAAAATGTTGCTCTCGTCATGAAGTGCGTCACTTTTATTTTTGTACTGTTCCTATATTTTTGTTCTAGGACTTTGTGTGTCGGGTCAGTGGACGATGCTATATGAACACCAAGCTACAGGAGCGGTGATAGGCGGCAGCCTCGCGGCTCTGAAAACTGCAGTCCAAAATGGCGCCCGTATCCGTATAGTGATGCCTTCAGGATACGCGGCAGAGGCGGACTATATTTTCGTCAAAGATGGCGGTAGCGTTTGTGGACAATTCCTTTGGCACGTCAGCAAAGCTAGTAAGTTATCAAAATTATTCCGTATAAACTTAATGCATCATTGCCGTGCGGTTGAAATTTTCTAGAAAATTTTCTTATTTATCCTCCCCCCAGGAAGCATTCGTCATACCACCCTAGTTACAGCCTTAGAATACCTTAACTTTTATATGTTACATTGTACTCAACAGAAACACAATATGTAGAGAATACATATTTTCGGTATATTCCAGTAAGCACTGAATCAAAACAGTGTCAGGATTGCTTCTGGTTCGTTTCAGGTTGGAACTCCTTTCAAGGCAACGTCTACTGGTGGTGGAACATCTTCTGTACATCTGGAAAATATTACACCACACGCTACAACATCGGTTCTCACGTCCATCGGGGCGACTCGACGACCGCCACGAGACTGAAATGGTTTGCCAGGAAGGACTGGGCCACGGTGAAATATTCCCATGATAGCAGTGGAGGCGGGGATCAAACTGGGCATGAAGCCTTGGCGCAGCACATTAGAGACGGTGCCGAGGTGAGAGTCGTGTCCACGAGTTCTTCGGGCGATTTCGGATATGCTCCGTTGCAGAACATGCTTGTCAAGCCGCGAGGGGAGAGCGGCGGTGGATCACAGACGTGCAGTAAGGTCATGGGACAGTGCCTTACCCACGTCAGTCAAATGATTACCGGAAATGACGTCAAATTCCAGAGTAACGCTTATTGGTGGTTCACTCTTCTGTCTACTTCCGGATCACGTGACATGTCGCGTTGGAACGTCGGAGAACACGTCGATAGGGGGCACACAAGTGACAACATACCCATGGACTGGATGGTTGACCCATCGTGGAGGAAAGCCTACACTAACGGACCAAAGGGTGAAGCAATATTTGGAAAGAAATCAGATTTGATATCGGCTGTCCAAGGTGGACATCGAGTCCGAATGGTTATATTATATCCGGATGCCACGTGGTACGCAACCAACGTAAACAACGTTCACGTCAGAAATGACCATGTTACGGCACAGTCCATACAACACGTCAGCATGGATGCAAATGCCGAGCGTTACCAAGACAACGCGTACTGGGTATTCATGATGGCGTCTACCACCGGGACTGTCACACGTGCCAGGTACCTGTAAGATCCAAAATGGTATTGTGAACTCTATTTAAACCTGATGCAAATGAAATCTTTGCAGTACTTTGCAATCTGCGAAAACTGTGCAAGGCTCTTTTAGTGAAGTATCCGTCGCTACAATTAACACCCTTAAGTTCACAGTTTTTTTTACTTTTTATTTATTTGTTGGTATGGGCATATTATTTCCTTTATTTACTGTCATTGTAGATATAACGTGGGAGATACCACAGCGAGAGGAAGCGACGTGCAACACTGGACAATCCACTGGTTTGTGGACACTCAGAACTGGAAAAAAGTTCTCTCTCATGGCACAGATGGAACCGTAATAGCAGGTAAACTTTGACCCATGACCGAGCAATGTTTCTTCCCATTATCTGTGAATTATTGTTTTATATACTGTAGCGTTGTGAATTCATCCAATGCCGTGACCCGGAAAGGGTAGTATTCATTTGTTTTTAATATTTTCTTGTAAATACGTTTTTTCTTTCTTTCTTGTTTTATTATTATTATTCTTTTCTATTTTCGTGATCCATTGATTTGTATGGAAACCAAACAGACAACCATACCATTAATGACATGCAAATAAATAAACGTTGAAAGATAGTTATAAATAGCAAAATAATAATAATCATAATTATATTACGCAAATGTAAATGATCATGAACAGTGGCTCGCGTAGGTCCTATATACTATAAACGCGCCAATCACTTAATCAATTACCGGATTTGTAACTACTTCATGTTCTAGAATCCATTGTCAAATCTGGTTACGAAGATGTAACTCCAGTATAATTTAAAAAAAAACACTTATTCAAGGCATTATTCATTATTTTCAGGTTCAAGAACTGCACTAACATCAGCTATTAAAGAGGGCGCCTCTGTCCGCTGCGTAATGGCCGATGGCCATTATGCTTTTCCCGCCGAAAACGTTGCGATAAACGGAGATCACGTGGCGGCCCAGACCATCCACAGCATCAGCGTTGCAGTCAGCGGAAGTTCGGAGTACGTCTTGCAGAGCAACCCCTATTGGTGGTTTACCATCGTAACTACTCAAGGCGACCGAAAGATGTCGCGCTGGACGGTCGGGAGTCATCAGTCACGTGGTGACAGTGCTGATAAGGTGGCGATGAATTGGTTTGTTGATGAGTGAATGAACTTCAAGTTACACGTTGTAAGCAACCAGATTCTAAAGTGACCATTCAATTTTCATGTAAGCATTATTTTTACACAAAAGTATGTATAAAAATAAAAGAATGGGAAGCATACTGGACCCCTCAATAAAGTATTATTTGTCGGTATAGCTCTAGAAAAAATAATAAACTGCTATTTTCCAGCCAACATTTCGACAAACTTCATCAGAAAATGAGGTTTGTGTACGGTGCTATAACCTATCCCCATCAGGTGCCCAAATAAACTGTGACTGTAAGCAGTCAAAATATTGGCAAAAAATTGAGTTTACCAACACAGTCAGTTTATCTAAAAGTTAGATAGCCTTGTTTCATTTCGGCATCGATTCTTTTAAAAATTCAAATCCTCACCTAAATCATTTCTTCGAACACAATCCCCAAGTATTCTTTTACAAATAAATATGAAAATTCTCAGACACAAGCCTAAAATTTTCCGTACCGTTAGCTTATTCTTTTACAATTGTTATAATCACCATTAATCATTGTTGGTACTCAATGGCAGTGTGGTCGAACTCAATGCCATCTAGCGGTCTATAATAACTGTATCTTTGTGTGATCTTGAAGTTCGATATTATTCAACAAAACTGTAGGTATAAAAAATAGGTTACAAATTCTATCAAGTAATGGCTTTCAATTGCAAAACACAATTTAGTGTCGTTATAAAGAGAAATAAACTAAACATACCAACATTTGTGTGCATTTATTTTATTTATTAGCAGTTGAATTACAAGACAGAAATAACACGTTTGTTTTATAAATCTCACATTTAATTTTACAAGTGGAATATCGCTAATGAGAGTTAGAGGAGCCCCTTAAAGTTATCCCAGTAAAGCTAGATTTATGCGAACCAGCTGCTGTGCTAAAAGATCAGGATCCTCGTGCACCCTATAAATACTTAACATCAAAAGCAATGATTTTAAAACATTGTAGACCGTCACATATTTTTTTTTTATGCTGCAGAAGAATATCTTGTTGAAACGATAGTTCACTATCATAAACCTAAAGGTCCCAACATATCTGTGTATTCTGGTTCTGGTTCGTTTGAAGTGCTTGTGAATAAACACTACGACAGTAATTGTTTATACCTAGACTTCGGCTAAGAAATTCCTAATATAACTACTGTAGAAGTTCTAACCTCACTACTGGTACTTCCTTAAAGATATCACCAAGAAAAACTATGACAATTAACTATTAGAAACATTGAAGGCAAACCATATTTCAAGGAAGATATTTAAAGAAAAGTTTTAAGAAGCTACTGCGGTCATCTAGTACTTTTATCGTTCATTCGCAGGATGTTTGGGGTTCAGGTTTACGTATTAAGGCACATGGTTTGAAGCATAACATTGTTGTTGTTGGTTGACGGGAGTCCCCTCACTGTACCCTTCTCTGCAAACTCGATGATGTTATAGTTGATGTCATCAACAAGGCTTGTCGACGGAACGCTATAATACCCAGCGTCGCAGAAAACCTGCAACAAGCCCGCGACTGCACCGGCGACGAGAGGGGACGCCATTGACGTCCCATCAGACTCAATCCCACCGTAGTTGTTCGCGTAATCGGCGGCCGTTATTTTCGTCCCTGGAGCGTAAATATCGACGCATGGTCCAATGTTACTAAATGAAGCCACGTAATCATTCATCTGGGTGGCACCAACTGTGAGGGCTCCTTGTACGCTTGCTGGGGTTTTATAACATGCATTGTCCATGTCGTCATTTCCAGCGCTGACTACCACTGGGATGCCTGCATACAATGCTGCGTATACGGCATCATTTACGTAGGATACATACGGACCACTGATTGATATATTAATTACTGATAGACGCTTGTATCGTTGAACCCGTGACTTTATCCAGTAAAGTCCTTCCACCATGTCCGAATAATAGCAACTTCTTTTATCAGCGCATACCTTGACTGGGATGATGTTGACCTCCTTGGCTACTCCATAGGTGGCGCCTCCTAAGGTACTGGCCACATGGGTACCATGGCCATCGTAGTCTCTACTATTTGTAAAACGACTTGCATACCAGCCTGTAATAAAAAAATGTATATAGGCCTCCTTCCTTCTAATTTTGCATTTGTTATCTCTCTCCCCACCCCCTTGTCATGTAATTTCAGTTTAATGTCACATACCTGACGACACTCTTCCTCCGAAGTCACTGTGATAAGGGTTAATTCCAGTGTCCATAACGTATGCGTCTATACCAGAGCCAAGCGCCCAGGTAGCAAAGTTATAATCCCAATAATAATAGTTGATTCTGTCCAAATTCTGAATCAAAAAGAAGATACGTCATTTGAACAGAATCCCTTTCTCCGCCAACTAAGGATATCGTTTTTATAGGCTTCAGTTAGACGGTTAGAGATAGACGGTTAGGAGAAAAAGAATTGATAGCAATATAAAACAATCCAGGTCTTCAACATCAAAATAACAATTCGTTTGTTTTTGCCTATCCTTGGTGGAGATCTGTAGTCTTGTATCTCTTTTTCTTAAAACACCTTTATGCTTAATTAAGATGCCATATAATCATCAGGAGAGAGATTGGAGGAAATGAACAGAGAACAGCTGTTCATAGTCTCTTGATAAGACAAATGAAATATGAAACATTGAAATGTTATACAGGCACATAAAACAAAATATGAATTCTCTTAAACTGACAAAATCTCCACCACAGTCCCCTATAGCTGTTTTAAAATGTTTAATGACCTTCAGCCAATTTGGGAACTAATCGATACAACAGCTAGGAGGGTCCGTGGAAGGGAGTAACAATTACCCATGTCTCATCAGCCCTGAAGTACCCTTCACAATGACTCAGGTCCAGCGAAATTTCTCTATCTTGTCCTCAATGACGTCAGAAAGCTGGCGAAGTTTTTGGAGGTCACTGGTTATAAAGTGAGAAATACTTCAGCAACAGTAAAACATAACACAAATCTGCATCTTGCAGCTGTATCTCATGGGAAAAAAAGCGCTCAGAGTGGTATTGTCATGTTTTTGGTCGCCTCAGGGATCATTTACGGCACACACAAAAAAAAAACAAGCAAAATTGCTCTTCGTCGCAAATTTTGATGGGTGAAGAAAACGGGTTGGTGTGTATTACCATCGTTTCCGCCGATTCAGGATCGCAGCATGCTTTCCTAACTTTGTGATCTTAAGGGCACCCATTCCTGATAATTTTTGTATGTGTCAAATTTTACATTTTCCAAAAATTATGAATATAAAGCAAAATGCGATGCATATTCTAAGCGGAAAGCGTGCTCCCAAGATCGGCGCCATGTTGCCCATGCCCCAGTGTTGTTACCCAGTATCGTGGACGTGCAGATATATATATATCGATAAATTTTAAATGTGATATCTATAAAATCAAATTGGATAAAAATATAAATAAAGATAATATGGACATCGTATTGAAGATAATATAAAACCAAATTCTGAATAACAGTTATTTCGAAAATAAAACAGCCTTTATAATCTCAACCGAAGCTCTTAGCTGATAAGAAATGAGTTGCATATCATACCTAGCACTTATATTCCTAAGTATGACGTAGCTATCTTTCCTGCTAAACTTCACTCTTTTTTGGGAACCTCTCCCTTTCAAGATTCTGCGAACTGAAATGGGTGTAAAATCGATATTGTAATTGTAAATGTAAAATTGGTATATTGAATATATATTGATTATTAGAAAAGTTATAATTAATCGATTCTTGTTAACCCTAGCCCGTTATAATCCTACAGGTATTGGGCTCGACACTTCCATTCCTAGGACTACCATTCCTATCACAAAAGCACTTAAGTATATGTCATAAAAAACACACAGATTAAACAGGTATTAGAAATCATGTGTCTTTACAGACAGACTTAAAAGT
Source organism: Lingula anatina (assembly GCF_001039355.2). The sequence goes on along the minus strand of NW_019775069.1, from coordinate 436,260 downwards.
TTTCATTTACTTCACTATTGCCAATTAGCATTTTTATATTTCTTTTTTAAAATTTCATTTGTAAAATTCTTCATTTTTTAAATTAATCAATGCAAAAATTGGTGATTGTAATTTCACATGTCGTGACACAAAAATTGCGTTACTTCAGCTTTTTTTTCCAACCAAAGCAGTCGAAAATGGTCTTCCGCATGGTTTTTACACAATGTTTTAGTAGCCCTATACTTTTAAGCAATTCTCATGAAACCCCGCGATATTTTGGTTTACACAGAGAGATTTATATGTATCTCGGTATTTAGGGGATAAAAACAATTCCACAGTAACATTTTGAGGTGGGATCAACTTTTGAACGATAGAAAAAATTGTGTAAATTGTATCCTAGTAGTTTTAGGGAGCAAGAGCCAAAACACATGAGCAAAAAAAAGTTGATATAATAAAATCTAGTATCCATTCTCACACATATGCAGCATACGGTACTAAAGTTTGTTTTGAATGATAGGTAGGCCTCAGGCCCTAAATACTTATCACATAAATGTAGTTAAGACATTTACATTGAGTTCAATGACCCATCAGTTTTTCTTTTTCATCTTTTACAAAACGTAGGTAGTTGGATTTTTAATGCTTTTCAAATCATCGTTGTACACAACGATTAAGCCGAATTTTACTTATTGATATATATATTGCCATATTCATTGGGGTGCACCTACTTTTTCCGTACTTTCCACCAGGCAGAAGACGGGCAATGTACTGATTGGGAACGTTAGAACCATCCTTAGCGGTGATCAGGGGCACTACAAAGAATATTTAGAAGGCATCAAAATGCAACGGCACAAGAAATACGGTTTAACATTGATAAATAGATTACACAAAACAGCACGGTCATTAGAAATGAAAAGTAATAACAAAAACGTTCATAAATATAGAAAATATCAAATACCAGTCATATTAGAAATATAAAGTGATGACTCAAAACTTTGATAAGTAAATGGTATAAAATTCTGAAGCACGAGAAATGCACAATAATGACAGAAGTGTAACAAAACCTCTATCTAATTAATTATATCATATACCAGGTCTTATTCCATATGTAAGGGATAATAATGGAAAATAAATACATACCTTGTAAGTATTTGTAAATATCAGCGACGAAAATGCAATATAATTGATAAATGTATTTATAAATTTTAAATAGTCCAACTGTTTGAAATGCAAAACTGTGCTAAAACCTTTAAAATAAAGGTCAAAGGTCAAGTCCAAGTACATATTTGAAATCTACGCATGTGACTTTCGGGCGGACATCTATAGTAATTTTCCAAAATTCATCGGTTTTGGGAGATATTTAGCATTTAATTGTGCAAATTTCAGACAATGATGCATTGCGACGACAACGGAGCCAGTGGAGCCAACGAAACGGAGACTGAAACCATGTGTACCGCCAGCGCCTTGCCGGTGGTGCAATTATAAACACCTAGTAGTGCTTAATTTAAAGGTGGATTTTCAAAGCGATATGAGGAATTGTGTTTCAAACAGATCCAGTTTTTCTTTTAACTTCTCGCTTTATATAAATTAGCATAGGTATAATGTTTGCAACAGCAACGATAATGGTGACCAAAATATCAAATGAAGAGGCACCGCCCACTCTCCCAGTGTGACAGACTTTGCTTAACTTTGCTGTCAGTTTGAATTAGACTAGTTGAAATATGACAAAAATTTCTTTCACATGACACATGTTTGAAACTTACCTAAACCGTCTTCCTCGGAGATGTCTATCAGCCCTTTTTCCCTCATCATCTTTTTCATTTCTGCGGGATTTTCCTTCTTCATGTTCTTAAGTCTTCGGTTCTTGGGGATTTTTTCCTTCTTCAACTTCAGTCCAGGTGGCATTTTGTCTGTCTCATTGGAATCATTGGCATCATTGGCACCCACCTGCTCTAACGCTAAAAGAGCCAAAAGCATGGAGGCAAGAAACAGAGACAGTTTCATGATTGCGGTTCGTCTCTCAAATCGGCCGTCTCACTGTGGTCAGCTTTGAAGAATGTGTTCAACCTGCACAAATCAAGATCCGTTGATCACTCCTTTCAAGAGGCTCGATATTCGCTTGAGTCCGTTTAAGTTAAAGCTTCGGAAACGACGATTTATGTACACCATTCAAATGTCACCTTGTTAAATAAAGCACGAAAAACGTGTGGTTTCAGTCCATTAAATGACGCGTGGAAGAACCGTAAGTTAGACATGAGGTCATTAAGTGTGTGTCGTGATTAATCTTTTTACAGCTGAGTTACCAATTTTGTTTAAAAATAAATCAAAATAAAATAAAATAGGCGCACACTCCTTTCTGATGGCAGTCTTTCGTTTGAAGGTGGATTTCGATGTTTTTTAACTATCGGTAGGGGCACCAAGTAGTAAACGATTAGATTTGACTGGTTAATTGTTTGTAAGTTTATTTGTTTTCCTACCCTTTAGGAACATTTGCTGAATTGCGTACTGTTTTATTCTTCATCACTCCCGTATATTTTACCCAATCCACTCGGTGCAAATGTTATGAAATGAACAGCTATATTTAAAAAATTTAGAGGACATTTATCCATAGCGTGTCTCCAAGGCGTATCCTTGCAAGGCTAATATGATGAATAAAAAATATCTGCTAAATCTCTATCGAGTACAAAAAAGCCAATGAAATAATGAGTGGATGAATAGGTATAAAGCAATTTGGCCAGATTATCTGATCTAAGCACGTTTAGAGAAAGAAGCAACCTCAGAAAAGAAAAATAATTAATTTTAAGTTATACATTGTACGCTTTATAAGGAAAGGCCATTACATCAATTCGATCTCCATTCAAAACAGAACCATTCTAACTAGAATACGTCTATATCTGCCGATATTGGCATCTTTTCCATTCCCAGGTGGTAATTCTATTGAATGAAAACATCGGGAATTTTCTCAACTTTTATTCTGTTGCAAACTTTTCAAATTACTGAACGCTGCATTAAAATAACGTTTTTGCGTGTTAAAACACATACAGTGAGGTAAGGTTTTAGACGTCAATGTAGTCTACATCATTTGGTATGCATCCTTAGTTTGAGGTAAACTTCCAGACTATACTTACTTAGATCATTAGTTCGTAACGAACCAGCTTGTCTACCACCTGTTATGTGCTGCAAGATCTACTTACGACATACAGGGTATGCTTCCATTCAATATGTATGCTGAGCTGCACCATTTTACAAAAAAAAACTGATTTTCTAAGCCACCCCAGCTATGCTCAAATTGTCTGCTTTGGTCAATTATCCAAGTATCGGATCAATAAATCTCCGAGACGACTTCACCCAAAGTCAATATTCGTATAATACAATTTTTAAACTACTGGTCACCGGATAATTATTGTGTTCTGTGATCAAGTTAAGATGGGCCATCGCCAAATTGTAACAAAAAAGTAAGACCGTAACGCAAATGGCACCATTCCTGTCGCTGTATTTCATATAATTCAGCAGCTAGCTTTCTCTGAAGAACACCAAACTAGAACAAGCTTAAGCTTCACAAGGAATGGCAGCCCAAAGGTGGACCGCCCTGTGCAACAGTTCCCGAGTCACAGTCTTCAGGTAATCTCTTCCGAACTTGACATAAATTATGGAGTCTGCTCACAGCACCAAGAAGAAATTCAGAAAACCAGACATGCCTCCAATGACGCTTTTCGTGACAGTGAAATCGCCGGGTCCATTCCTAACGGCAGTTGTACCTCTGTTGGTTAAAAATACTGTTCCTATGGGTATACCTTGGCCCAGGCCAAGAATCAGGACTCCGCTTTTAACTGGTCCTCTGGAACTGGGGTTTTGTGTGTGTGTGTACATGTGTGTGTGTGTGTGTGTGTGCGTGTTTTTTTTTTTTCACTGCTTGTAAAAGGTCTGATAGCGCTCCTACCGGAGATCCTATCTAGCTGTCTTTTTTGTCTTTTTTTATAAGCCACATTTCTTGCGCCCTTTAATCTACTCTACATAACTCGTATACCAAATATCTCACATTAAGACCACGTTCATCTAAATGTATATACAGTTTATACAAATGACAAGTGAGGTAAAGCCTTTTCATCTTCCATTTTATTTGGTCATTTTGTTGTGCAAAAACCTTTTATTTCAGCAACTTATAGACCCTATGCATGTTTACATGTATGTGTCCAATGCATGAGCAAATAGAAGAGGGGCCCAGAGAGAGAGAGAGAGAGAGAGAGAGAGAGAGAGAGAGAGAGAGAGAGAAGAGTGAGTGTGGACGTGTGCGCAGGCGACAAATTTAAGGACTGAAAGAGTGAGAATGAGAAAGAGAGGGGGAAGGGGATGCTGGCATATTGCAGTAACGGCCTCGGTGAACTTGACACAAACATGTATTTTTAAGGACCCTCTCTCTCCAGTCTTTAACCACAGCAATAACAAAGAACCACGACAGTCCCTCACGTGAATGTTTATACTAGTACATAGTTTAGACTGCAATTGTTATTCTTCCTCTTATCTTTCTCCCCACACTCATTTTACACACTTATCATATTAGCAAAGGACAGAAACGTATCACAACTTCATTTCACAGGTTAAAAGTATCTCCTATTTCTTTTAGCTGACAGGTATTGAATACCTACTTATCAGTAGGGCACGTTTTGGATCATGACTTTGTCTTTTAAAATGTTGATACATATACATGCAGTTGTCTGTAAATCCTTGGACCAAGGACGCCTTCAACTTCCTTGCTTAGACATAACAACGAATATGCCCAAGGTTTATATAATCCAACTATTGACAACACTTAATTTATATCTCATATAATAACCACGTTAACTGATCTCAAATGATTGATTTATTGTACATGTATAATGCCTGTGACATTTCGAAATGAAACGATTACTTATAAAATACATTACCGGTAGTATACTGTCTGTACCGGTATATAGAACCTTAAGTCGTAATAAGATAAGAATGAACATTAAAAGAAAACATCATATTTCTTTGGCTGATAAACTTTTGGTATGGGTCGAGTTTCTTCCTTCAGCGGTGCATGTTATACACTCGTCATCAAATTAGATGGCAGTAATTGTTAGACGTATTTCCAGGTACGCTGTATTCTTGGAAGAACTTTACAGCAGTTATAAGGAAAATTATTGAAGTACTAGATACAACACGAGTCGTCCACTGTTGCGACATACAATAGCGTCATTATATCGAGGCGCAGACGAGATATAATTACCTCCGCCAAGGAGGTTATGTTTTCACCCCTGTTTGTCTGTCATCAACATAACTCAAAAAGTTATGGACCGATTTTGATGAAATTTTCAGGAACTGTCAGAAGTGGGCCAAGGAAGAGATGAATAGTTTTTGGTAGTGATCCGGATCAATTATCAATCAATAATAATCAAAAATTGCTGCCTTGGCGGAGATCTGCGCTCTCGGAGTGCTTTTCTAGTTCTCTCTTGTATGTCGCATACAGTGGACGACGAGTTGTTGTAAGTGACTTATACTACCCTCTACCAGGGCCGCTGTTATTATTGTGGACATTTTTGGCTGACAGCAGACCAAAATGACTGTCTATTTATCTAGAGTCATATCTATGAATATAAGTGAAAAATCAATCTGTCGCCCTGGTAGAGGGTTGACTTATACCACGGCTGGCGCTTTGAACAATAGGAAGAACGCACCGAAACGTATGAAAATAAAGGCAAACCTGTATGCGAAATACAAGCCCATTGTCCTATTGTTCGAAGCGCCAGTCGCGGTATTATCATTCTTCCAAGAAAGCCAAACAAACGCACCTTTAGATAAAAAGATGACTGAAAACTGATCCACATGAATTGTAAGGTTTACTTTACTTTTATTGAGGTTGAGGAGCCGGGTGAATCTATTAGCTCATCTAATGCAATGGCCATTCATTTGCATAAATGACAACTTTTCATTCAGGGTGGTGCACCATGAGTTTGCACTTTATTTCATTCAGCACAGTGTCTCCGTTGAAGGAACACATAGTATATTCTTCTTTTTTTGATTAGTTATTTACACTTTTGCTACTTGAAATTTATAGTTAAAGGAATGGCAGAAATGGTGAGTTTTTTTTAAATACGCACTGTTTATTGATAATTATTGATTATTGAAAATTATCAGTTTTTGTGTAAGTAAATTTAAACACGTAAATAACGGGTAGTGAGCGTATTTTTGTAATTTTCTTTTTTTTTTTTTCCTCTTTTTAGTTTTTACGTGTCTTGTGAATTTCTACGTGGTCCAAATAATTTCTACAAGGTCTAGTAAACAACTTATGCTTTTCCTTGACTTATCTATATAGCCCTTGCGTGCTATATGAATAATAATTATGACTGCCCCCCCCNTTTCATGTACGTCCGCCATTTTTAGGTCACCGGCTTTGTAAAGCCTGGCTTAATTCGTTGAGAATGCGCTCATAGAAGTCAGTTAGAACAAATTACAGATCCATGGATCAAATATGGCGACCCAGCAATGCCGACCAATCCCTTGGTGGTCTCCCCGCCTCCACACGCACCGTCCCTGCAATATGGCCTAGACATTACACATCGGAGATGAAATGTAATCATTTTAATGACGCGTGTGGAGGCGGGGTGGGCATCAGGGGATTGGGCAGCCTGCTTTTAAGTGGGGTTGGCCAAATTAAATCCGCGGATCATCTGTTCTGAATGCGACCTTAGTTGTGTTACAAACCTCACAAAGGAGTAAAGATTAATTCAGTTTAGGAATCTGTGTTAAATAGGGATTCTGATGCTGGGTAGAAACATAAATCGTTTACTTTCCGTAGAAACCTAAAGCCTACAATGGCTTGGTGACAGGTTTGAAAAAGGCTATGAGCTGGATGGCCAAACGGCCACTCATGTCAGACACTGTGTTAGTTGTACTCCTTTACTAAACTGTTGCTTGTAAAGTGACGGAAATGGGAAGGATCTATTGTGTACAATGTAGCTCTGTTGTGGCGATAAAAACATCATATTACCCAGTTACGCCCTGATGTCCCTATTTTCTGAAATGTACAAGAAAACGTGGCCGTCTAAATGACGGGTCATGCGTTTAGAAGTAAATTATTTGATTAGAAACGGCATAAAACATCAAATCATAGTGCAGGGATGAGTCGACCATGATCAGTAAATAAGCAGATAAAATGTCCGATTTTCGAGTAAAATTCGACTCGGCAGATAGGATACATTTAAAATCATGTTATTACTGTTGATAATAGAGGGTAGTTCACAAAAATGCATATATCTGAAACTTAGGGAAATAAACATGTCAGTATAATTAACATTAATATTTTAGCCCTGTCACAAAATAAATCAGATATATAAGTTTTATTAACAAAACGAGTGCTTATAATACTGTGGAAACGTTAATAACAGTGTAATAAATCATTGCTCGGGTGCAGCCAAACAGGATCCGGTTGACATGATGTAAACAAGCTGTATTAAGTTCCGGGAGCAGTCAATATATAAATAAGAGCGCAACCCCACATTATCAACTTGCCGTTAAGAGGGAAGATCATCTTTAAGATGGGCTCCGGAATGAAGTATATCCTCCTTGTTGTCGCATTAGGAGGGTTCGTTAAAGGTAAGAAAATAGTGGGCCTGGTTGCACCAACGGGCCCTAACTCAGGCGAAGCAGCTACATGTACGCCCGAGTTACTCCTTTGAAATACATTCGCAACAGAAAAGCCACTTGCGCCAGAGTGGGGTAGTATTTGCGCCACGTAGGCGGTCTATGTCAATTCCAAGATATTCTCATCCCGCCGTCTTTCCATTTCTGTACCATCAATTTCAGAGAGGGAAAAGCGGGGGAGGTACTTGTTAAGAAAAAAGTGAACCTTTTTACCGTTTGACCCTTGCTTTTATTTTCTTAAATGCCATTTAAATCGTAGATTCATTTTTATTGGGAGCAGCTAGATCTTGCACCAGCCAAATTGGCGGGTATATTGAACCCTCGAACATCCCTAAGTACTTATTAACAGTGACCGTTTGTAATTTTAGTACAATGAGTCATATCATATAGAGATATGGGTTTGGGCTTGATTATTTTTCATCCGAAAAATGTTGCTCTCGTCATGAAGTGCGTCACTTTTATTTTTGTACTGTTCCTATATTTCTGTTCTAGGACTTTGTGTGTCGGGTCAGTGGACGATGCTATATGAACACCAAGCTACAGGAGCGGTGATAGGCGGCAGCCTCGCGGCTCTGAAAACTGCAGTCCAAAATGGCGCCCGTATCCGTATAGTGATGCCTTCAGGATACGCGGCAGAGGCGGACTATATTTTCGTCAAAGATGGCGGTAGCGTTTGTGGACAATTCCTTTGGCACGTCAGCAAAGCTAGTAAGTTATCAAAATTATTCCGTATAAACTTAATGCATCATTGCCGTGCGGTTGAAATTTTCTAGAAAATTTTCTTATTTATCCTCCCCCCAGGAAGCATTTGTTATACCACCCTAGTAACAGCCCTTGAATACCTTAATTTTTATATGTAACATTGTACTCAACAAAAACACAATATGTACAGAATACATATTTTCGGTATATTCCAGTATGCACTGAATCCAGAACAGTGTCAGGATTGCCTCTGGTTCGTTTCAGGTTGGAACTCCTTTCAAGGCAACGTCTACTGGTGGTGGAACATCTTCTGTACATCTGGAAAATATTACACCACACGCTACAACATCGGTTCTCACGTCCATCGGGGCGACTCAACGACCACGACCAGACTGAAATGGTTTGCGAGGATGGACTGGGCCACGGTGAAATATTCCCACGATAGCAGTGGAAACGGGGACCAAACTGGGCACGAAGCTTTGGCGCAGCACATTAGAGACGGTGCTGAGGTGAGAGTCGTGTCCAGGAGTTCTTCAGGCGATTTCGGATATGCTCCGTTGCAGAACATGCTTGTCAAGCCGCGAGGGGAGAGTGGCGGTGGATCACAGACGTGCAGTAAGGTTATGGGACAGTGCCTTACCCACGTCAGTCAAGCAGTTACCGGAAATGACGTCAAATTCCAAAGTAACGCTTATTGGTGGTTCACACTTCTCTCTACTTCCGGATCACGCGACATGTCGCGTTGGAACGTCGGAGAACACGTCGATAGGGGGCACACCAGTGACAACATAGCCATGGACTGGATGGTTGACCCATCGTGGAGGAAAGCCTACACTAACGGACCAAAGGGTGAAGCAATATTTGGAAAGAAATCAGATTTGATATCGGCTGTCCAAGGTGGACATCGAGTCCGAATGGTTATATTATATCCGGATGCCACGTGGTACGCAACCAACGTAAACAACGTTCACGTCAGAAATGACCACGTCACGGCTCAGTCCATACAACACGTCAGCATGAATGGAAATACTGAGCGTTACCAAGACAACGCGTACTGGGTATTCATGATGGCGTCTACCACCGGGACTGTTACACGTGCCAGGTAAATGATATTGTGTACTCTATTTAAACCTGATGAAAATGAAATCTTTTCGGTACTTTGCAATCTGCGAATACTGTACAAGGCTCTTTTCGCTTCGAATTGAACGCCATTAAGTTCAAAGTTTATTTACTTTTTGTTTATTTATTTTGATATGGGTATTCTATTTCTTTTATTTACTGCCATTGCAGATATAACGTGGGAGATACCACAGCAAGAGGAAGCGACGTGCAGCACTGGACAATCCACTGGTTTGTGGACACTCAGAATTGGAAAAAAGTTCTCTCTCATGGCACAGATGGAACCGTAATAGCAGGTAAACTTTGACCCATGACCGAGCAATGTCTCTTCCCATTAGGCCTATCTGTGAATTATTGTTTTACATGTATATACATGTACTGTAGCTTTGTGAATTAATCCAATGCCGTGACCTGCAAAGGGTAATATTCATTTGTTATTAATATTTTCCTGCAAATAGGCCTACATTTTTCTTTCTTTCTTGTTTTTTATTATTATTTTTTTAAACTTTTCTTTTTTCGTGATCCATTGATTTGTATGGAAACCAAACAGACAAACATACCATTAATGACATGCAAATAGATAAACGTTGAAAGATAGTTATAAATAGCAAAATAATAATAATTATAATTATATTACGCAAATGTAAATGATCATCAACAGTGGCTCGCGTATATACTAAACGCGCTAATCACTTAATCAATTACCGGTTTTGTAACTAGAATTCATTGTCAAATCTGGTTACGAAGATGGAACTCCAGTATAATTAAAAAAAAACACTTATTCAAGGAATTATTATTATTTTCAGGTTCAAGAACTGCACTGACATCAGCTATTAAAGAGGGCGCCTCTGTCCGATGCGTAATGGCCGATGGCCATTATGCTTTTCCCGCCGAAAATGTTGCGATAAACGGAGATCACGTGGCAGCCCAGACTATCCACAGCATCAGCGTTGCAGTCAGCGGAAGTTCAGAGTACGTCTTGCAGAGCAACCCCTATTGGTGGTTTACCATCGTAACTACTCAGGGCGACCGAAAGATGTCGCGCTGGACGGTCGGGAGTCATCAGTCACGTGGTGACAGTGCTGATAAGGTGGCGATGAATTGGTTTGTTGATGAGTGAATGAACTTCAAGTTACACGTTGTAAGCAACCAGATTCTAACGTGACCATTTTTTCAAAATTATTTTTTTAATTATAGAAAAATTTCCGTTTTATTTGGTTAAAATAGATTTGCATATTTGAGTTTGTATGGCTCACCTGCTCCGTACATCTTATACATTTACATATACATGTACATGTACTGTATATGCCTATTTCAGATAAATGTAGCTTTTTTCATCATTTAAATTGATTTTTATCGAATGTAATACCAAAATGAATAATTAAGTTTAATTAAAAAACTTACGTCCGAGAAGAAATGTTCTTATGTGTTGTTTTTTTATATAATATTCAATTTTCATGTGAACATAATTTTTACACAAAAGTATGTATAAAACTAAAAGAATTGGAAGCATATTTGGCCCCTCAATGTTATTTGTCAGTATAGCTCTAGAAAAAATAATAAACTGATATTTTCCAGCCAACACTTCGTCTGCTTACTGGTTTGTTTACGGTGCTACAACCTATTATCATCAGGTACTCAAATAAAGTCTGTCAGCAGTCGAAATACTGGCAAAAAAATTGAGTTTATCAACACAGTCAGTTTATCTAAAAGTTAGCTAGCCTTGTTTTATTTATTTCGGCATCGATGCTATTAAAATTCCAAATCTTCACCTAAATCATTTCTTCGAACACAATCCCAAAGTATTCTTTTACAATTGTTATAATCATCATTAACCATTGATGGTACTCTATGGCAGTGTGGTCGAACTCAACGCCATCTAGCGGTCTATAATAAATGCATCTTTGTGTGATCTTGAAGTTCGATATTATTTAACAAAACTGCAGGTATAAAAAATAGGTTACAAATTTTATCAAGTAATGGCTTTCAAATGCAAACACAATTTAGTGTCGTTATGAAGAGGAATAAACTAAACATACCAACATTTGTGTGCATTTATTTTATTTATTAGCAGTTGAAATACAAGACAGAAATAAGACGCCACCTAGCGTGCTTTATAAATCTGGCATTTAATTTTACAAGTGGAATATCGCTATTGAGAATTAGAAGTGACCCTAGTTATCCCGATGAAGCTAGATTTATGCGAACCAGCTGCTGCGCTAAAAGGTCAGGATCATCGTGCACCCTATAAATACTTGACATCAAAAGCAATGATTTCAAAACATTGTAGACCGTCACATATATTCTTTATTTTTATGCTGCAGAAGAATATCTTGTCAAAACGATAGTCCACTAAAATAAACCTAAAGGTCCAAACATATATGTGTATTCTGGTTCTGGTTTGTTCTGGTTGTGAATAAACACTACGAAAGTAATTGCTAAATACCTAGAATTCGGTTAAGAAATCCCTACTATAACTATTGTATAATTTCTAACCTCACTACTTCCTAAAAGATATTACCAAGAAAAACTTTAACAATTAACTATTAGAAAGATTGAAAGCAAGCCATATTTCCAGGAAGATATTTAAAGAAAAGTTTTAAGAAGCTACTGCAGTCTACTAGTATGTTTATCGTTCATTCGCAGGACGTTTGGGGTTCAGGTTCAGGTAGTAAGGCACATGGTCTGAAGCATAACATAGTCATTGTTGTTGTTTGTTGACGGGAGTCCCCTCACTGTACCCTTCTCTGCAAACTCAACGATGTTATAGTTGATGTCATCATCAAGGCTTGTCGACAGAACGCTATAATACCCAGCGTCGCGGAAAACCTGCAACAAGCCCGCGACTGCACCGGCGACGAGAGGGGACGCCATTGACGTCCCATCAGACTCAATCCCACCGTAGTTGTTCGCGTAATCGGCGGCCGTTATTTTCGTCCCTGGAGCTTACATATCGACGCACGGTCCAATGTTACTAAATGAAGCCACGTAATCATTAATCTGGGTGACACCAACTGTGAGGGCTCCTTGCACGCTTGCTGTACACATACAGTGAGGTAAGGTTTTAGACGCCGATGTAGTCTACATCATTTGGTATGCATCCTTAGTTTGAGGTAAACTTCCAGACTATACTTACTTCAATCATTAGTTCGTAACGAACCAGCTTGTCTACCACCTGTTATGTGCTGCCAGATCTACTTACGACATACAGGGTATGCTTCCATTCAATATGGATGCTGAGCTGCACCATTTTACAAAAAAAAACTGATTTTCTGAGCCACCCCAGCTATGCTCAAATTGTCTGCTTTGGTCAATTATCCAAGTATCGGATCAATAAATCTCCGAGACGACTTCACCCAAAGTCAATATTCGTATAATACAATTTTTAAACTACTGGTCACCGGATAATTATTGTGTTCTGTGATCAAGTTAAGATGGGCCATCGCCAAATTGTAACAAAAAAGTAAGACCGTAACGCAAATGGCACCATTCCTGTCGATGTATTTATATAATTCAGCAGCTAGCTTTCTCTGAAGAACACCAAACTAGATCAAGCTTAAGCTTCACGAGGAATGGCAGCCCAAAGGTGGGCCGCCCTGTGCAACAGTGCCCGACTCACAGTCTTCAGCTATTCTCTTCTGAACTTGACATAACCAAGGAGTTATAACATCTGTTATAACTCCTTGACATAACTTAGCATGGAGTCTGCTCACAGCACCACGAAGAAGAAATTCAGAAAACCAGACATGCCTCCAATGACGCTTTTCATGACAGTGAAATCGCTGGATCAATTCCTAGCGGCGGTTGTACCTCTGTTCCTATGGGTATATCTTGGCCCAGGCCAAGAACCAGGACTCCGCTTTTGATTGGTCTTCCTTTGCCACTGCTTTTAAAAGGTCTGATAGCGCTCCTACCGGAGATCCTATCTACAGTGTAGCTGTCTTTTTTGTCTTTTTTATAAGCCACCTTTCTTGCGCCCTTTAATCTACTCTACATAACTCGTATACCAAATATCTCACATTAAGACCACGTTCATCTAAATGTATATACAGTTTATACAAATGACAAGTAAGGTAAAGCCTTTTCATCTTCCATTTTGGTCAAGCAGTATTTTGTTGTGCAAAAACCTTTTATTTTAGCAACTTATAGACCCTATGCATGTTTACATGTATGTGTCCAATGCATGAGCAAATAGAAGAGGGGCCCAGAGAGAGAGAGAGAGAGAGAGAGAGAGAGAGAGAGAGAGAGTGTGGACGTGTGTGCAGGCGACAAATTAAAGGACTGAAAGAGTGAGAATGAGAAAGAGAGGGGGAAAGGGGATGCTGGCATATTGCAGTAACGGCCTCGGTGAACTTGACACAAACATGTAGGCCTATTTTTAAGGACCCTCTCTCTCCAGTCTTTAACCACTGCAGTAACAAAGAACCACGACAGTTCCTCACGTGAATGTTTATACCTAGTTTAGACTGCAATTGTTATTCTTCCTCTTATCTTTCTCCCCACACTCATTTTCCACACTTATCATATTAGCAAAGGGCAGAAACGAATCACAACTTCATTTCACAGGCTTAATTTTTCTCCTATTTCTTTTAACTGACGTACGGGCATTGAATATTACTTCAGTAGGGCACGTTTTGGATCATGACTTTGTCTTTAAAAATACTGATATATGTACACGTAGTTGTCTGTATATCCTTGGACCAAGGACGTCTTCAACTTCCTTGCTTATACCCCCTTTACACTGGACGGCGTCCTTTCTGCGACCATGAAATTTGGCATCGCTGTGGTCTTAATAAGGAGGCACGAGCATTGATTTTGTATCAGAATGAATGCTCAATGATCGGCCGGTTGTCGGCACGTAAAGTATTATAATTTTTTAACTCTCAAATGGGGCCGTACTGCTGGACGCAGAAAGGACGCCGTCCAGTGTAAAGGGGCCCTTAGACATAATAACGAATATGCCCAAGGTTTATCTAATCCAACTATTGACAACACTTAACTTATATCTCATATAATAATCACATTACCTGATCTCAAATGATTGATTTATTGGTTCTCTACATCGTCATGTATAATGCCTGTGACATTTCGAAATGAAACGATTACTTATAAAACATTACCGGTAGTATACTGTCTGTACCGGTACATAGAATCTTAAGTCATAATAAGATAAGAGCGGCAGCGAGGAAATAAATAGAAAACGTCAAGTTTCTTTTGCTGATAAACATTTTGCATGGGACGAGTTTCTTCCTTCAGCGGTGTAAGTTATACACTCGTCATCAAATTAGATGGCAGTAATTGTTAGAAGTATTTCCAGGTACGCTCTATTCTTGGAAGAACTTTACAGCAGTTATAAGAAAAATTATTTAAGTACTAGTTACATTGTTGCGACATACAAGAGCGTAGCCTAATGAGGCGCAGCCGAGATAAGATATAATTTGCTCTTGTATGTCGCTTATGTACAGTGGACGACGAGAAATAGCAAAAGAAATATGATGTTTTCTATAACTGTAAATGACTCATACCACGACTAGCACTTCGAACAATAGGATGAATGCACCGAAGAGTATTGAAAATAAAGGCAAGCCTGTATGCGAAATACAAGCCCATTGTCCTATTGTTCGAAGCGCCAGTCGCGGTATTATCATTCTTCCAAGAAAGCCAAACAAACGCACCTTGAGATAAAAAGATTACTGAAAACTGAATCACATGAATTGTAAGGTTTAGTTTACTTTTATCAAGGAGTTATAACAGAAGCCTTCTGTTATAACTCCTTGCTTTTATTGAGGTTGAGGAGCCGGGTGAATTTATTGGCTCATCTAATGCAATGGACATTCATTTGCATAAATGACAACTTTTCATTCAGGGTGGTGCACCATGAGTTTGCACTTTATTTCATTCAGCACAGTGTCTCCGTAGAAGGGAAACTTAGTATATTCTTTCTTTTTGATCAGTTATTTACACTTTTGCTACTTGAAATTTATAGTTAAAGGAATGGCAGAAATGGTGAGTTTTTTAAATACGCACTGTTTATTGATAATTATTGATCATTGAAAATTATCAGTTTTTGTGTAAGTAAATTTAAGCACATAAATAACGGGTAGTGAGAGTATTATTGTAATTTTCTTTTTTTTCCCCTCTTTTTAGTTTTTACGTGTCTTGAGAATTTCTACGTGAAATAAAACCAAGGTCTAGTTAACAACTTATGCTTTTCCTTAACTTATCTATATAGCCCTTGTGTGCTATATGAATAATCATTATGACTGTCCCTCCATCCCCCCCCCCCCCCAGTATATATGCACCACAGTTTGTTTTGTAACGTTTGCTGTATGAGGTGCTGATGAAAATGCACATGCAGTTATATACAAAGTGAAAAAATGAACAAAGAGCATACAAATATACACCTTCTCAATGATAAATTAAAATCTGTGAAAACACACGAGATAATAGAAAGAAGTTTACAGTTTTTTCTAATACTTTCTTATATTCCGGGTTATCACTAACCAAACTAATCATTACACATTAATGTAATAACCATCGTGTAATGACCATTAATTCACGTTTGCCGATGTGATTAAATCACGTGCAAATATGTAATTCGTTTTAAAAAGGTAAGAAAAATACAGGACCTTTTATTCTTCCTTCACCCGAATGCATCGTCTCTGATAAAATATGATTTTGATGAAGATCGCACTGGTTGTGATTGTTCTTTTATTTTTTATGATGTATTAAGTCGTTATTTATTTGGTTGGCATTTGATTTCGGTTTGTTTTGATCAATCTGATTGGCGTGACTCGCAACAGCAGCATCACAGCGTTCATCATGTAACATAGAATTGAACAGACTTGAATCATTTTATGTCATTTCTTTTCACCTTGCGTTAATTTTAGTGCTTCGTGAGCAATTTGGCATTACCATGCACGATTGTCCTGCTGCATGTAGGTCTGTGAATTATGCGGAACTAGAATCGTAATTCCATTACCCCAGTTCATATGGTACATGTACATGTACTCTACAGCTCTGTTTTTTGCATCTTCAATTCCTTTCTCTTTTCTTCGACAAGTTTGGGAATGGTCCGAGTCCAAAACTCCATGTACTCTGACAACAGATTTGATTTCATGGTCAGGATGTCGTCATAATTCAAGTATGCTTTACTTTCGGACGTGTACTCTTCCCATTTCACACCATCTTGAAGACTGCGGCCTTGGTTTGGATTTCTGGAATTGAAATAATCCCATGAATATTGTGTAAAAGTAGTAAATCTTTATTTTATATTGTGAACAGAATAATTAAAAGTTGCGAAACGTGCATGCTGAAGGGAAGAGTCATGATGATTATTTATGTGGATCAGGTTTCAATAATCTTTTTATTTTAGGGTGCGGTTGTTTGGCTAACTTGGAAGAATGATTGAATAATTTTCCTTAAAACTTTAAATTAATTTGCAATAGCCCCCATGTCAGAGCCATACAGATGGTTCAATCTGCTGGTTTTACCCGGTTTTAGCAAAGTTCGTCCAGTGGGTCATCATGGTATTCGTTATCTTCTGATCCTCCTCGTTCCACGCAATCTCACCAGCAAGTTTTCCCATTACTCCCGGACCCCCAGAGACATAAAATGCGTCATCCCCGTGCGACGCGCCCTCTAACGCCCATTCCGGCAGCGGAATGCCCACCAGCGCGCCCAGAAAAGTTTGGCCTGGGAATTTTCTTGTCAGATGATAAACGTAAGTTCCAGCAGAATTTTGTCCAGCGTTTGCTTTTGCCTTAATATGTGCCAAGGCAGTCTCAGGTACTTGTTGATTGAAAGTTATGTGGCTGTACAAGTCTCGGAGGGCGCGAGAGTTTGCGATAATGTCGTCGGAATCCAAATTGTACTTCTCGCGGATGAGACTCTCGAGATCTCTCGCGAACTCCGGCAGCTGGTACTGTCGTGACAACCCGACAGCTATCGGTTTGAGAAGGGTATCCATTACATGTTTTGGGATACCGAGAGCCATGTCAAATCCTAGTACCTGTTGGGTAAAAAGAGGCAAATACAAGAAAACGTTGCCCTCGTCGGATGTCGATCCTACAATCAAATCAATTGTGCCAAGTATGTTATCAGCTGCACTGAGCGGTTTTTCTATAAAGGACGAAAAATGCTCCTTTATTCCGTGCGGCACAATCATTCCGTCTTCGACCGGGCCAATCCTTTCGACCCCACCTTCTCTGGTCGACATTTCTGTCGCTGTGTTGGATGCATTCAACAGGTCCTCAGCCGCGACTCCCCGCAAACATTCCACCAATTTCCCATTGTCAGTTAAATCCGTGTTGTCCCGCGTGTTGCATCCTAGCAGACGACCAACATCGCGGACAATTTTCAGGGGATCAAGAGCCAGGTCGTAGCCGTTGCTGAAAGTCACGGAGCTCTGAATGATAGCCCTTTTGAACAGTCCCTTACTGTGACGCGTGACAGCGTGGTGAGCAACGCTACTTCCACCAGCAGATATGCCAAACACGGTTATGGCGTTGGGATCTCCACCGAAGGCATCGATGTTGTCTTTCACCCATTTCAACGCTGCGTGCTGATCCCATAGCCCATAGTTACCAGACGCGTGGTTGTCGAGGGTGCTTATAAACCCAAATATATCCAACCTGTAGTTGATGGTAACGCATATCACATCACCGTGAATAGACAGTCGTTCACATGGCGAAAACATTCCCTGACCATTGCGATATCCACCACCGTGTATAAACACCATAACCGCTTTTGGACCCCTGTCATCCGTAACCGGAACGTAAACGTGTAGATGCAGACAGTCCTCGGAAAAGTCGATATTCGGAAGGAACTCCGCTGCCCGGGGCACGGGGACTTGGTGGCACGAAGGGCCGTATTTGGTCGCGTCCATTACCCCGTCCCAGGCCGCTTTAGGAACGGGTCGCCTGAAGCGAAGGTCTCCGACGGGGGGCTCGGCGTAAGGGATTGTAAGGAATGTCTTGAGAGGTGTACCGTCCACGGTCTCCGTTTTACCTCGTATATCTCCCAGTCGTGTCTGCACGGTTATTTCTTCCGCTGTTATTAGAAGACTTGAGAATGCTGCATGTATTAAAAACAGCCGTGCCATGGTGTCTGCACAGAAAATGCGAAAAAATGCCATAGTGCATTAGGCCTGCAGGATAATACAATGCAATGATATGTTCAGCAGACCAATAGACAGCTCAGGAAATTACTGCAGTTCTATAACGGCGACACTAACCTGTTATGCACAAAAAAAGTCTGTCATGCAGTGACACAAACGCTAGAACTCGAACACGTAGGCCTCCGTATAAAACAAAGGTTAACCGGTGAGTTAATCGCAGTGTAGGTCGACCCACAGTTGCGGTACAAAAGTGTCACCTCAGCCGTTCTTAAATAAACCGTGGAAATGCATGGTGTCGATCCGTTTGGGTTAAATTCGACTCCCTCCTTTTTAGTACTGCTTCCAATGATCTTAATATGACCTTCACAACTCTTCCACCTGGATCGATGACCTAGATACCTGCAGCCATTCATATCTGAGTTTTTAAACACTATTGACCCACTTGCCAGTGCGTACGAGTGTACTTTGCAACCCGGTTGTGATTTTAGGCACGCATGAATGTGCAAATTTGTGTCTGCTACGCGCGCGCGCATGCGTACGCGTGCGTGTGAATGCGTGCGTGTGTGAATCTTAATCACTTTTCCACACATACAGGTACGTGCGCTGGGCACAGGCGCACTTCTTCTTTTGTCATCCTTCTTATACCTGTTATACATTCTTAATTATACCTGACGAGGGGAGAAAGACCCGAGTTTTCTGTCTCTGGCGAGCTGGAATGCTTGGTTGAGTGGGATATGTTGTTCGACTGCAAGGCGCACATACATGTTAAATGTACATTTGTAATGGTGCGTGTATAAGCGACACACGGCGGAACTTGGCGCGAGTTTAAGTCCGCACACTGAATGTGCACCCCCTTTTTTTGTGATAATATGCCCGGAACTGTTTGTCTATCAGTCACATAATGCACGTTTAACCATTTACATGTCTGTTATGTAGTCATATCTATACATGTGCTTACTACACATATACAACCAGTATATATGAATGTACTGATTATTTATTTCAACTTGATAAACATTTGTTCATTTTAATACTTATAATATTTCTATTGTAGGTTTTTGCGTGTCCGGCAAGTGGACGATGCTATATGAACACAAAGCTTCAGGAGCGGTGATGAGGCGCAGCATGCAGCTTCTCGGCTCTAAAAACTGCAGTCAAAAATATCGCCCGTATCTACACAAAATGGACCTCTAACTTATGAATTTTGACTGAATATACGGTACATACAGGGTTTTAAACCGCGTGAAGTTGCTCTACATTATACAGTAATTATACAGTGTATAATACAACATAGCTTTCTCTCCTCTACAGTTACCTAATCCAGGTAAAATGTTTATCGAGTACAGGACACAATACAAGAAAATAACGTTAAATACTAAATACTGACAGAATAAAACGATCAAATCATTTGTTGTTAAAATATCGTTTACCTCAGCAACTACGCGGTATATCCACGTTGATTTTTCCAAAAAGACAAACAATTAAAAAAACTATATAAAACATGAATCAGTAAACAAAAGGTACCTCTTCAATGTGCATAAAGTTAAATTAAGAGCTTTTAAACTGATTGTCGTAATCTACATGTGCCTTTAATATTCAACCTTACTTGCTGTACAATGATTTTGCAAGATGGGAATCAAAAAAATAAAATGTCTTCCCTTGCTCGGCAATTTAACTCTGGAACAGTACATGTAGGCACTTTGGCTATAATATGAAGAACGAAGGGGTTTGAAACTTGCACGGATTTGTCCCCCTTTAACTCGGTTTTACTTTTTGGGGAATAAGAGGGGGTATTTAAAAATCTGCGACAGGGACGTGAACCAACACCTCCACCCCTTTCACATGACGCAAGAACAACTAAATAATCCGCCCTATATTTAAGAGATAACAACTGTTCGTTATAGGCCGAAAAGTGCCATAAAACGAATTTTCCTGGGGTAAGCACCAATTTCCCCATACTTACGAATGGTTATTAAATTCGTTCCGACATTCAGAGTTAGTGCAGTTTTTTTTTTTTTTTTTTCAAAAAAATTGGTTTTTCAAATAATCTCTTAGTCTCAGAAAAAGTGTCTCAGCGTTAAAACCTACTGGTACCCCACGGTCTTAACATAACAGCTACAAGAACTGTTCACAAATTGCTGCAAAGAGATAAGTACATGCTTTCCGTTTCACGATTTCCGTTTCAAGTTTTCCGCTTCACCGGTAGTCGGCTAACTCCCGCTTTACTCTGCTGGCTTGTTTGAGACCGCTGCTGTGACAGTTGATCCTTTTCCAACTTAGCCAAACGTCTCTGTCTCAACTCATCGGGAGATAAAAGCCTGCCAGTCGAGGCACTGGCCTGTGGGGTTGTCGACGGTCGAGGAGAACCATTCTGCCGCTCTGTGGAGTTATTTGATGCTGAAAGAAAAGAAGAATATGAACGTTTTATGTTTAAATGTGCAGGGTCATCGGTGATAAATTAGCAAAATACGTTGGCGTTCAGTGTACTCGACACCAACCACTTCATAGCACGTCAAATTGAAGGGGAAACGTTTCAAAACATACATGCACTGGCAGAATGCAGATCAAACTTTAAGCAGTCAACATTGAGTGTACCAGTACCGATCGTAAAAATGTAAATAAATAAAAATAAAGAAAACCATTAATTAGTGACAGAGCAACCATTTCCACAACTACGTCTGTGAAATCAATGTTGTCGATGCTAAAAGCAATGTCGAGTGTTTTCTTAACTGCCCGCAGTAACATAAGCATCAGCTGTTGATTGCGATGGTGGCAGCGGTGAGTTATGACTACATGTATAAAAGAGAGCTATAAATTTCCTTGAAGTTGATTATACCAAGAACATGAATTCCATTTCCCTTGAGCAGCTGTGTCGATACGGTTTCTAAATTTGCTTTCTCGCTATCCACTGCTGTCACAGAATGTTTCTTCCCTTTGGATACATGTAACTCGCACGATAAGTGGGAGTCTGGTATTGAAGAAAGATCGTTATTTCTTTTCATTTTCTCAGGTTCCTGGATTCTTGCAGGTAGAGGCTTCATTCTAGACATCAGAAAGGTTTCTTCTTTGAAAGACAAATTTGAAGCAGAGGTTGGTGTCTTGCCAGTCGAGGTATCCACATAACAATTTGTAATTGTGATACGGGGCTGCCTCGCCTTGTCTTCCGTGGCTTCATCTTCTTCATCTTCATCTTCAGATGTTTCACACTGTTCAAGTTGTGATTTTGATAAAGCATCTAAAACTTTGCCACATTCCAGAGATAAAAGTTCCTGCATCTTATCATAATCATTCTCATCGTCTTTTGTATGTAAATCATTCCTCGTTAAGTTCAAATCATGAGGATTGCCATCTATGGTCTTTTCAAAACTGGAACCTCCTTGTTTCGCATTTCTGGGACTTGAAGAGATCTCTGTAGAGTCCTCCTCGTTTCCTAGTGGTGGGAAAATGTCTGAATAAACTCACGTTAATCCATTTTCTGGTTAGTACTGATGTGACACCCATCAGAATTATCCCAACACCAATATTGCAAGGGTAATTTTCTAGTAGTTCTAGTGATTCTGTGTCATATACAGGTGCAGCAGGGTCGTAGGCTGACTAAAACCCTTGGGGTTGGGGGGGGGGTTACAGGGCTTCAAAGCAGGTTATATCTACTGCCTGGGGTCCTCGTCTTGTCACTGACTGAAGGAACAATAATACGCTACTAATGGGCTGGGAGAGAGGAAAAAGCCGATGTCTATAAGTATCTCCAAATAATTTTACTTTAAAATTCTGCACCCCCCCCCCCCCTGCAGCCTACGGCCCTGTAAGTCTTCTAATAAATGTACTTGAAAACAGGTATATACATGTAAATGTACTTGAAAAGGGGGGATAACAATGACATATTTCAAAATACAAGAGCACTTTTATCAGAGGAATTGGAGAGAGATCTCCATGAAGATTAATAACAATGTAGGAAAAATGAAGCAAATACACAAATAGCCAGAAAAGATAATTGTATTTTTTATAGTACAAACATGATAGCTGTACAGTATTGATCATTACCAAACTGTAAACAACTTCATTTATTCGGAACATTATGATTATTAAATGTCTCTCAAGATTAAATTTTTAATTATATACATATTTGTGAAACATTATCTGCTGATTTCAACTCTTTTTTTGGACTTTCAACAGAACCACAGATATTGCCAGCAAAATGAGTGTTTGTGAATAAAAATTGAGTAAAAATGAAACAGATGCTGCTTGTGGTGAGTTTCCAATGCGCATGCACCTGTGGAGTCTTGAAAATGATAAAAAATGCAAAGCTACGGACCTCAAGCTCAAGATGTGATGACTACATGATTGACCATTGCAGTTACAGGAGTGAAAGTTATTGAAGTAGAAAAAAAATTAATTCGTAAACTTAACACATAGAATCAAGACATTAAAAGTAATATAGGGTTAATAACTTGAGGATTTTAAACAGGCTGTTGTGGAATGGCCTTATAAAGAAGCTACATGTATGACATGTGAGCATGCAAAAAATAAATTCACATCATCTGAACAATTTGACAGACTAAGACAATAATTATAAAAGTGTATCTGTATGCATATTTACATTTGAAACTTATTCTAAATTTTAGATCTTAAGACATTTTTTATTAATTTAATCATATCTGAATTCATATACTCAGTATAAATTCATACATATCTATTTAGTATTAGTATAGTAAGTATTAATACAAAAAATATGGTCATTTCTCAAATTTTTCAATGGCAAAAAATTGTGAAATTTTACGGAAACTGTATTTTCCCAAGTCATAATTTCTTAAATTTTCAACTTTCTTGTTGAGCGGTAGCAACAAAATAAAAAGGCAGGCCACGAATTCTATTTAGTAATATAAACTTTGTAATTATAAAATTATATATCTGAAAGTTTGATTACTTTAGCCCATTGAAAAGATCGAGTTATTACCATAACTCAGTCAATGGTATATAAAATTAAGTCTTATCTGAAATATATGTAACAGTTAACACTCAGGCCCTTTGCACATCAAGCAGTACAGCTTTTTGTACTGAACCAGGACTCATAACTCGAAAGCATCGAGAATTGGGTCCAAGTACAAGCATCTCTATTCCATAAATGGGCATTTACTCATCCCATATAACAGCCTCGAAATGAAAGGCTTTTGCAATTCGCGATGCTTTTTAGTTAAGGAGCCCAGTTTGACTGGTCTTAAAAAATATTACCAGTACACTGCTAGTCTTAGAATGAACCAATGAAAATAAAACTGCCAGTGGTCAAGATGGTTAACAGGCCATGTTGGGGACAAGGGCTCTGTTTAGGCAAGGAATTGCTGGCTTAAGTGACTTATTCATAAAATAACAAGGCCATTGAGATTTTTTAAAATCATTCAAACTGGATCCATACAGAAAACTGATGTGCAAAAGGACCTTAAAATGATTCAGTGAAGGAACAGATAAAGACAAGCTACTGGGGCATAGACGCTCAGATTAATTTAGCTTATCTACCATCGTCTGCAGACTGCCCAGTGGTCACATGCTGATCCTCCTCTGCCCCGTCATCTGTATAATGGGTAACTGGGACTACCTGGATGCCTTGAAGACATGGAAATTTATAACAATTTCAGGCCATTCAGTCTCTCTCTCCCTCCCTCTCTCTCTCTCTCTCTCTCTCTCTCTGTACCTGTTTACAATTGACAGATCTATGATTTTGCCAAAAAAAGTTGTGACAAAAGGAAAGAAATGTAAATATTAAAAAAATGGATAATGAAGATATAGGGATAGAGAAATGGGGCAGGGCTCAAGAGCTAAGGGCAGGAGATGGGCCCGCCCCTGGATCTGCCTTTATATAGCTGATGAATCATTATGATATCTGTGTGAAGAACCTCTAGAAACTGATACAACAATCACTCACTACACCAACTTGAAATAAATTCCAGTCCAATTTGTCAATGACATTTTTATGCTGAGAACTTTTTTATCAAGAGACAAACTTTCTAAAGCTCCCAGCTAAGATTCATACTCACTGTCTGCCATGCTCTCCTCCATAGCTCTTCTATACTGCTCTTCCTCTGTGAGGCCTCCTGTGTAGAGATTGGAGTTATATGATTCACCACTTCCTAAAATATTACAATATTGAAAAATATAAATGCATAGATTTACTAGTACTGTCATATGTATAAAAAGCATATCAAGGCTATTATCTACTTAAGTTATCACTCTTCAAAAATAATTTTAAGAGAAAAAGAATGTTTATTGTTAAAATAATATTCTTTTTCTCCTATTTTTTTAAATAAAAAGAATTGTTAAAATAATAAAAAACATAATCAGTGCAAGATGAACAGCATACAGTACCTCCTAAATTGTAACCTTGACCCTGATTTGATCCCTGACCTCTGAACTGCCTCCAACCACTGGCTCTACTTGTTGGTGTGAATCTTCTCGCGTCAGCTGCAAATAATTCAGTTGTTTCAGGCTTTTATATATTTATGTACTATCATGTGCACTGAACAATCAGATATTTTGTATGACAACTACAGAATCATGAAAACAATCAAAATAATACTGGCAGAATGACAGCTCCAAAGAACAAAAGACAAATTATTTAATGTTTTTTTATACATTTATTAGATCTGTGAAAAAAAATGTGAGATTTAATTGGTAGAAAAGAATGGAATCTAAAACAATACCCTCCCCCCCCCTCCCCAAGCCTTGTTTATATGTCATGATATCTTTACAAGAGCCAATGACAATATTTGCCTCAGGTCTAATGATGCAGTCATTTCACTATGGTACAAAGGGAATATTGACCCACATCAGGTGCTGTTTAGGTTTGGTGGAGTAACAAAATGTTTTTTCTCTTAGTTAAACTTCAGTGACCTGATAAATTTATTTTGCAGTCATTTACTGGGAGAATAGGGTATTGAATGAGACCAGGAATACTAGTAAATTTCTGTATTGGGGTGTGGCTAGCACCTCACCCAATACTGGTCTTATTCAATTGCAAGGACCTCATGCCATTCCTTACCAACCAAGCAAGTGACTGCACGTTAAATAATAATACATACTTATTATATAACTATACCTATACCTACTGGCAGTGCACATACTCATAACTACTTACCACTGTCAATGCCCATACAGAAAATCTAGCTATGTACTATAGTGATGCATGTACATGCACACTTTCATACTGGGGTATTCCGATATTTATACTTATGCATACACAAGCACACACACACACACACACACACACACACACACACAAAATACCTGGGCTAATAATACTGTCCATGATGGATTTTAGAGGACCCTTCATGTACGCCAGGCCCACCAAAATGCCAGCCAGGTGACCTGTAAGTTGAGATAATCAGATTTAATTACTTTTATAATTAATGTACTAGTACTAGTACTGACTACAAAAGTGTCACCAATACCGGTATATATTGCAGATAACATCTGGGGGTTAACTGAGAAGAAGTGAATGGATTTGCCATGTTGTGTTTCTTAAAATTTATGACCTCAGAAATAAATAAATACCTGGTATTTCAGTGTCTTCAACTACATGTATCAAATTACTGTTGCGAGGACTTGACTTGAATGTTATAAGTTTTAAAAAAAGAATAACATTCAACTATTTATTCTTATTTTTCAAGTCACAGTCAATTTTCTTAAGGAGAAAAATCCCACCATCCAACAAAAAGTCTAAATGCAGTTTACAGGGCGGGGTGAGCAGACGACAAATCAGTCACGCAGGTGAGATTTACGTCCAACTCCAATTTCACATCCATTCACGAATCCAATCCCAACAGATATAATATGCTCATGTTTCACCCCAGCAGAGTGATTCAAAATTATGTTTGCATACACCACATACACACTGAATGCGGTCACATTTGGGTTAAGCTGAAAATAACCTTTTGAGGTCTTATGAGAGTTTTTGGCTCTGTGGAATGTAGTTGTGTCAATATGTATTCATGCTACATAATCCTTCTTGAAAGAAAATGCTGTCAACTTTAGAGAATGATGTGCATGTCGTACATGACTGAATGTAATCTTAAGTTAAGCTGTATGACCATTGCAAGGTTAAGTAGTGTCTATGTGTGCGTGTCCATATTTTAGCGTGTGCTTGTATATGTTTTCGTGTGTGTGTGTGTGTGTGTGTGTGTGTGTGAACTAGTATTTTTAAAAAAGCATGCAAGTCTGCCTATGTTTTCATGGGTATGTGCATGTGCATAGTATAATTTTTAAAATGAACTTGACTAAAATCAACAAGGTATTTTCCCAAGTTAATTCCAAAGCATATTTAGATAATAAAGAATCGTGTAAATTCATTTGTCTGAACATTCTGTATCAGGAAATACATAGATAGATATTTTAGTATCATTTTAGAAAAAAATTAATGGAAGTAAAAATAGCATTTTTAACACAGAACATTTGAAAATTTACTAACATTACTTTTATAAAATTTAATGTAAAGATGACATATAGAATATTTAATTACAATTTTGTCACAGACAATATATGGAAGTTAAAATAACATTTGTAACTTAAGATCTATGGGAGTTTCTTTACCACTAACAGTTTATATAACAAAAATGATACATCACCTGTAAATGAGGCATTGGGTACCAGTAACTGTATCACTCCCAGCTCCACCCAGCAGGCTACCCTGGAGGGGACAGGGATCCCCATCACATACTGAATACCTGGGGGCAGGTAGTAAGTTGTCACCACCTTCAGGGCAAATATCACACCTGGAAAACAGATACAGGTACATGCAGTAGGTGGTTAACAAGGTAGATATCATACCTAGAAATCATACAGGTATTACTCCTAAATTCAAGAAAACTGGGGTAATTTGATTTAAGTTTACTTCAAACTAGGAGGAAGAAGAGAGAGTACAAAATGGTAATTTTGCAAAAATTTCTAAATGAACTGAATGACTTAAAAGTAATTTCACTTTCGTCGAAAAATATAATTCATTAAATCCATTTACAAAGATGAAATGGTGTGAGGTTATCTGCATGATGAGGAATACAACTGTCAACACCCTTTCCCATCAAAGAAATATACCAGTACATGTGCTAAACATATACTTGATATGAAACTGGTTACAAATTTCTCATCAAGAATGCTTCTTTTAAAAATTAAATATGCAATTTATGATGCCAAACAACTCACCAGAGAATCCAACAGCACATGTGGACAAGTAGTGGTCATTCTCATAAATATTGGCTACAGCAGTGTCCAGCAATAACAGAGTGCAGTTGACCAGTACAGAAAATACTGCTATGAGATATGCAAAATACAAGCTGCCCAGTCTCTTCTCTAAGCTGATACCTTTCCACAGAAATGACACCATGTTATAGTAAAGATGCCACTCGTGGGCATGAAAAAATGCTGCCAATAGGAGGCGCTGCCAGTCTTTTCGATACCAAACATTAACAACACTGACACAGACTTGTCCAATGGATGGATATTTTAGGTCGAAAAGACCAAGAAATACTGCAGTGTTGCCAAATATTGTAGCTAAGGTTACTGGTGGTATATTGTCAAGTCCAACGTTCAGAAGTTGCATCACTAAAAGCATTAATCCGAGGCCTGGACCTCGCCTCTGTCTGCTACCCCGAAACATGGTTATTTAGTACTCTACGTTGCTGTGGAAAATTGCCTCTCAGTATGCAACCTTCTACTGCGGGTGTCTTCTTTTGCCAAAAAGTTTAATTCGTTTGTCAGTGCTGAACAGACAAATGTAAAATCTGAAAAAGGCAAAAATATATATATAAGCAAACTCACTTGTAGCCATTAAGGTACACACACTTTGTAAATGTAAATTATAACAGCCTGGTACATGCATGTACATGTACCGGTTTACAATGTTCCTCCTCTATTCTAGAGTATATTATCACATCATGTTTTTTACATCATTTCTATAATAATTTAATATTTCAATATTACAGTAAATAGAAGTGCTCAAGACAGAAATATTTGGCACCCATTTTCTGTCCACTGAAATTTCCGAAGTGATGTATGGGTATATTAAACATTTGCATATGTACTGCACACTGACAAACACCAAGCTCAAATGTTATTTTACACACTCATCCAGTTACACTGGTTAATGATAAATATGTGGAAACGATTTTTATGTTATTACTTACCTCTCTTTAGGAACACGTCAGCTTATAATCCCCACAGAGACTTCACGCACTTGCGATCTCACGGTGGCGACATCTTGTAGCCTCGAAGTGAAATGTGACGTCAAAGGGGATTCCGTTCTATATTTAGAATATTCCTTCGCAATATTTTCTTATAGATTTCATTTATCATTGCGGTAGTTTAATATCATCATATTAATACTTTTAAACAAATTGAAAAATGAATAAAATATAAATTGCATTTGTATTACATTTGAATTGTATTGTATTACAGTCTTGTACCAGTAAGAACATAAAATAGACATAAATTAATTAACTTACAATGTACATGTATTACAATTTTCTTAAAGCAGTCCCACAAGCGTTTATCTACTTTATTTTATTTAATTGCTTAACCTGAATTACGACTATTTTAACAAGAAATTATAATGTGAACATCAGTCAAAATGAGCACGTGTCATGTGTCTCAGACATAATTTTAGAATGGTGACTTCAAATGTCTGTGTGCTATTTTGCTCTTTTATAGCGGATATAATTCAATTTCCTTTTATGATTGCTTGTTTTATTATCATAATAATAATTTTATCAAAGTTTCCTATCATGCTCATTTTTGCAATTTATTACTCTAAGTGTCAGCAGCAGCAGTAGAGTGGTGGTGGTAGTATTAGCAGCAGCGGCAGCTGTAATAGTAGTACTACATGTAGTAGCAGCAGTGTATAGTGGCAAGTATGTATATGTATGTATGTTAGTAAAGAATTATCTAACTTGTAATTTATCAACAAGTATAGGATATCGGCATCAGATATATTTAATTCACCTTGACACTATTCATCCAGCAACTGCAATGTGGTGTCAGGCGTTAGTTATACTTTAAATTTTTCGTTGTGTTAGAGGAGACACAAAGTATTGCGCCGGGAGGCGGCTCTGGGTGATGCTTCCGTGTGAGGTTAGAAGAACTAATTGTGTTGCTATGGCTTATTTTGCAAAACTGTAATAAACATGAAATCAGGTGCAACAAATAAACCAGTAACGAGTTTTAGTATCGTTATAACATAAATCTAGAACACGCGAAAAATACAGTTTGATTATGCCTGCAGTAGCCACACATTGCAAATACTGCACAATTCGTTTTGTTATCCCATGTTTTTTAAATAAACTGAAGATGACAAACAAATCTTAAGACGATTGGTAGGCTCATTGATGTCAGAACCTCTCTTTCATGTAAATAACCGTGCCTTGACAACGAGGTTGCGTACATGTGTAAGAGAATGTAAACTGCCACAAAGAAGAAACAGGCGAATCCTACATGCAGAAGCCAGCTTCCATGTTGAAACACTTTTTTTTATTACTGTAATGTTCTTGAAAAAGCGATCTTTTCTAACACTTTCTGAGAAAGACAGTCTGGTATTTATGATTTTCATCAACGTTAAATGTTTTATGTATAAACGCTGAATTTATTGTGGCCTTAAGAGAGTTTACATGTAGGAAGGAATATAAAAGCTTGGAACATCAAATATAGATACATGTAGCTGTATTGTCTATGCCCTAATCGCGGATCCCGCTGGCCAATCTAAATGTTTACATAGCAAATAAACTAATACAGAACACTATTAGGCTCAAATTACGTAAATACAAGCCAAACTTCTAACCAATACAATAAAGTACATGCTCTACAAATTGTATAAAATTCCCCATGGTTTTTTCAGAGTAATTTCATATGTGGCTGCAGTCATGTTCGTAGCACTGTTGACTTAAGCATTTCTATATGGTGCTAGGTAAACCTACATCCACCTATCTCTGTCGTTATCCTAAGCCGTAGTGGGAGCTATCTTATGGGTCTATATCACATGTACTATATTTTTTTGTTAAATCCAACACATTAATTATCGCCGGAAGCCGCGACCAGGTCCGCCTACTGGTCCAGGGGGATTGGGGCCTCTTCCAGGTCCGCCTACTGGTCCAGGGGGATTGGGGCCTCTTCCAGGTCCGCCTACTGGTCCAGGGGGGTTGGGTCCCCTTCCAGGTCCGCCTATTGGTCCAGGGGGGTTGGGTCCCCTTCCAGGTCCGCCAATTGGTCCCGGGGGATTGGGGCCTCTTCCAGGTCCGCCCACTGGTCCCGGGGGATTGGGGCCTCTTCCAGGTCCGCCAATTGGTCCGGGAGGGTTTGCTCGTCTCATGACTGTAGCGTTTCTAACTTCAAATTGGTTATCCGTTCAAACAGTTATCTGTTTCAAATATGAATAATGTACACAAACTATTCAATAAAACTCGTAAAATGATATGTTGATTTCACAAGAGTTCAGCGTCTTAAAACTATATAAATATTTCATTTTTTTCTCTCAGGTTCGTAAGTAATCTTTTCATTTTCAAAATATGAAAAATACATAGTCAAAACTGATATACCGGACTTGAAAGACCAATGTCAAATCATCTCATTGAATCAAAATTAAGCAATTAAAATACATGTACAGTGTATATGAACAGCATCTATTTTTTATGACATTTGTAAGATAAAGCCCGACTCACCAGTATTAGGAGACCAGTCACCGCCTAAAGTTTGATGTTCTGTCTCTAAGAACACTGTAGCTGTCCTTTAAATACGACATTAAACTAAGGCGGGGAGGTCAAAATCTAGGACGATCAATTGCGGACGTTTATTAGTTACCTGTACAGAGAGAACTTGGATAAACGGCGCACTTTAAAAATCGATGTCGAGCTAATTCTGGAGAATACATATTATCAGAAATGCAAACAATTCCAGTGAGAAAAGGAGAAATGTACACAATGGTAAAAAGCAAATACAATAGTCAAGTGCGTGGGTTGCGTGGGCGTCCGCAGAAATTTTTCCAGTGAGGGGGGGTCAAATTCATTGAAGGGGGAGATAATAATTGGCTGGGTACCCGCAATAAAATACAGTTCCAAAATTCCAGGGGGGCTCAAGTGACCCCATTGACCCCCCCCCCCCCCCTTCTGCAGACGCCCATGGTGTGTTGGGCTGATCGATAGGTACAGTGTGGCCTCACTGTGGTTTACCTAGTGTATTTGTATCTGCAGTTCGGACGGGTGTATATCACAGTAATGTAAAGAAATGTGCAGGAAAAGGATTATTACATGTGTATGAACATTAAGCCGTACTCACAGCAGGCAAAGTACAACTAGTATCGGTAGGATGTGACCGCACTAATTATAAGATCACGTTGAGGAAAAAGCTCGTATACAGATTATTCATTTAACTAGTAGGATTGGCTAGAAATTCAAATCACTTAATCAAAAGAATACTAGAGAAGTACCATAAAGTCCTGTAGTATTTTATTGAGACTGATAAATATTTGTGGTAATACATGTATGGGATGCAGGAGACAAAAGGTTAATTGATTTGCCAGAGAAAAATATGCTGCGCCTCTGGGAGATTCGTTAAGTATGAGATTTGCGTAAAATATCTCACACTATGTTGCCTTAAGTTATTTAATTGTTTATATCTTAAAGTGACGTGTACACGAGAGTTAACAATGCTTGTTTGCAACTAGGATAGATGTCGCACACCTTCTTCCACCCTTTTGTCAGAGTTCCATCTGTCCCACTTCATTTTCATACTAATTGCCTGTTCAAATTTTACCTTTGAATGCGACCCTAGTTTAAACTTCTGTGCTACGTTTATGAATAACAGGTGACAGTGCTAGCGCGACATGAACTGTCTCCGTGGGCCTGGGGGGTTGGGTCCTCTCCCAGATCCGCCAATTGGTCCAGGGGGATTGGGTCCTCTCCCAGGTCCGCCCATTGGCCCGGGGGGGTTGGGTCCTTTTCCAGGTCCGCCGATTGGCCCAGGGGGATTGGGGCCTCTTCCAGGTCCGCCCATTGGACCAGGGGGATTGGGGCCTCTTCCAGGTCCGCCCATTGGCCCGGGAGGGTTTGCACGTCTCATGACTGTAGCGTTTTAACCTCAAAATGGACACAGTTATCCGTTTAAATACAAAACAATTTCTCCCCTTTTGTAGCTGTTAACAAAACTATTCAATAAAAGTCGTAAAATGAAACAATGATTCAAGGGTTCAACGGCAAAAAATTGCATTCAATTTTCATATCATATCTCAGATTTGGAACTTATCTCTTTTTATTTCAAAATTTGAAAGATTGCGTAGTCCATATCGATCTATAGGCCTTGTAGTAACCCCGCCCCTAAATTACTTTTATGAAATCTCATCGTATCTCTAAAATTTTAATTAAAGGCATCTAAAATACATGCAACTGCTCTGAATTTCTTTCTTATGACATTTGTAAGATATAGCCCGACTTACCAATATTAAGAGACCAGTCACCGCCCAAAGTTTGATGTTCTATCGCTAAGCACGCTGTAACTGTCCTTAATACGTTACTGAACTAAGGCAAGGGGATCAAAATCTAGGACGATCAATAGAGGCCGTTTATTATATAATATAGAGAGAACTTGGTGTTGGATAAACAGCACACTTTAGAAATCGATGTCGAGGTAATTCTGCCGAATACATTTCAAAAATGCAAACAATTCCCATGCTTTAAGGAGAAATGTATGCAATGGCATTACAAGCAAGTACAGTACAATAGTCAACTGCGTGGGTTGGGTTGTATATTTATATGTCTATATGTACATGTGTCGCCTCACTGTGGTTTATTGGGTGTATCTGTATCTGTACTTCTGACAAGTCTATATCATAGTAATATAAAGAATGAACTTCTGTGCAAAAAAGGGTTATTACGTGTATATTTTCTCACAAACATATCAGGCATAGTACAGCGAGTATCGGGAGGATGTAACCGCAATAATTAGAAAATCATGTTGGGAAAAAAGCTCGTATACAGATTATTAATTTAACTAGTACATTTGGCATGAAATTCAAATCGTTTTATGCGGCCCATACCTACATGTACATTCATATCATCATGGTGTATAAAGGGGTTTTGTTTTTATATCCTCTTACTGAAATTTCCAATAGGACGTCCTTTATGAAATTTCACCCCTAATCCCATAGGGCCAATGTCTTATAGGACAGGAACCCTTAGGGGAGCCAGATAAAATTTCTATAGAGTCTTTTAGGACTCATATACAGCATTAGAGAAGTCTTATGGTAGAGAGTCCTGTAGTATTTTATCGATTCTTATAAGACGACATTTAGGACATTTTCGTAACCAGTTTAAACTGTTATGCGTTTATAAATAACAGGTAACTGTGCTAGTGCGTTATGAACTGTCTCCGTGTTGTTCTGTAAAAGAAACATCCCCAAATTGTGTTCGGCTTTTGTCGTGAATCTCCGGCAGTGTCCCGATTCCCCGAGACGTACATGTAGTGCTATTAATTATGCATTGCCCAGGAGAGAAGTATTTGACTATAAACGTGTAGAACTATTATTAAAAATAGTAAGCGAATAAATAACTCAAAGGCTAAAGTTCTCTTCTTCTTATCTCGAAGCAGCATGAGAAATAAAACTATTACGCAGGTATTATCTTTAGTCTTAATGTCAACTTCGTTCTATTGCATATACCAATACAGGTGATATGCGTCGTTAAATTATGCCAGTGTTTTTATGGTCTGAACTGTGAGGTCGTTAATTCAGGCGCAGTGACGTAAAGACTTTGTCTGACCTAGATAACGCATTTAATACGACGTAAACAAGCTGAAGTACCTGGAAGCGACATTTTACAGTGGTACAGTGACAACACCAGCGATTCCCGGCATAAGGTGAGATGCCATTTTGAAGTTTTATTTTCAGATTGTCAGTGAGGCAACATAGAAACCATCAGGAGACCTTTATTTTTAATGGTTTCTGCGATTGACGCACGGTTACCGCTGAACATGGTATTGCAGGTACATGTACATGTATACCATAGAATTAATTGATAACAACATTCAAAATAAAAATCCAGGCATGTGACAAAGGTGAATCATATCTCGGTCAGTCGATATTTACTAAGTAAAATGTGCTGATAAGGATCAAGCCCTGCAAAACATGTACGTGTACCGGTGAAAGCAGACATGAGCTTTTTCCGTGGAAAGGCGGAATTCCGCGTTTTTCAATTCAGTTCTAATGGCTCCTGAGATTCGTCAAGGTTAAGTGTTGGGTCCCATGATAAATGTTCAGAGTTTTTTTTAACCTAGGGTTATGTCTGTTGAAGTGACACTTACTTCCTGTTTGCAGTATCCATATTTGCATCTCTCTCTCTCTCTCTCTTTTTCTCTCTCTCATTCGTAATGCGTGTGTGTGCGTGCGTGCGTGCGTGTGTATGTGCGTGTTTGTGCGTGTTCAGTAGACGCGAGGTAAAAGCAGGAAATGCATTAATGCCTATTCCAGTACCAG
Organism: Lingula anatina; assembly: GCF_001039355.2. The sequence goes on along the minus strand of NW_019775069.1, from coordinate 401,191 downwards.
TATAAACTGTCAACATTTTGTGAGGTAAAAGTTAGTGGCACAATGTAGTCATTTCGGACTTAGTATCATTCATTTTTTTTTTCTAGACTGTAAATATTTTAAAGACTGTAATATGTACATCTATATAGTTTAATTAAAAGTGTTTATGTGATACATGTATGCAGGGGTACATGTATGCTACATACAAGGTGCTGGCACTTCTACCGGCAGTACCCCAGTATACATACAGTGTATATCTTAAATGCAAGTTACTTGCATTTCTATGGCAGTTAATTTACATTTGATAGACTTAAAGACATATACGGGCGAACGACCATAACAAAATGTTGTGGACCATGTACTGAAGAACAAGCCATTATCATAAAAGAATGGAAACATTTCGCAATTTATGAGAGTTGAATAAAACTGTGATTTGCTTGTCTGCCATCCTTTCCTTTAAGCATGGACCTTGAAAAAGCGGACCCTGCTCTTATGAAAACAGAAGAAGAAGAAGAAAAAGAAGGTGAGTCTAAATCTAATATGTTATATCCACATAAGCAGAGATTATGTTTTTCGCTGCAGCTGGTGTGCAGACAGAATACTACAAAATGTGCTCAAAATCTGATAAAATTTCAGAGGATAGATTCTTATTTAGGTGATAAAAACTGATTTTAAACCGAATCCACGTCTCAGTTTTTATTTAACTTAATTATTAATTTTTTGCTTCTTGGACCGCTTTATTATTATTATTATTATTATTATTATTATTATTATTATTATTATTTGCTAAGCACGTAAGACAGTCTTGTGGTGATTTGCAGTAGGGTGTAGTCATCATTTCCTTTAGCTTCTGTTAAATATGAACACAAAATGTACAATACCTGTACGAACGCTACCCGGATCTTAACAATGACACACGGGATTGCATTTTCACCAGGTATTTTAAAGGTGAACTGTCTAATGCTGCCCTGCAGCATATAATTTTCAAACCGTTCTTGGTGTGCAATTACGTGTTTTATTCATACCTGTAGTACAGCTAGTCATATATTACCCATAACGATATAACGTGCATTATGTAAAATATTTCCCCATGGCATATTTGGACGAGATTCTCTCCTTACCTTTGTCAGTTACTAAGATTCTGATCATAGTGAGCGACATACCATAGCGATACGCTCTGTACTATTTCAATTTGAGAGATAAAGTAACAACTTCATAGTTTAGTTATCACAAGAGAGGCTTAAGTTTAAGGATACTTCTTCCTGTACCGCAACTTGATTTTTCACTAGGTATTCACATACACCTCTATGTCTCTGCTAACTCATCGCACCATTTATAATAAAAATAAAATTGTGCTAATTAAAACGTGTTGCTGATTGGTAAAAATTAATTATGGTGCGTGTGGAAGTTACACACGAAGGGATAGCAATTGAATTGAGACCGATTTAAGTCTCATGGTGGTTAAGGCGGGCTTGAAAGCGTGTTAGAATCACTTTTAGGCGTTCTCATGTGTCTTAGTCTAAGAGCAACTAGACATGTACGAATGAATTGATGGATGTTCCAAAATATACATTTTCAGAAATAGGAGACCACTCTCAACCGACTTCCCTGCTACAAGTTGCTCCACCACATGACGATAAAGAAAAGGATGAGTCCCAGCCTACGTCTGCTGTCACTTGCAATCCTGCAAATTCCATCGAGACAAAGTCAACAGAAGCATCCCCTGAAGTGATATCTACTGATTCTACGACATCACCGGAGGTGACATCGTGTAACGACGTCGTGACCGACCCGCATGTGACTTCGACAGCTGCAGGGACGTCACATGACGAAGCCAAAACCGCTCCGGAAATGGCACCGAACCTGAACAACGAGAATTCACAGAAATCTCCCAGCTCTTCACCGACTTTCCAGGAAATACTGGATCAGAACCGAGACAGGTGCTTACTTGAGATGCAGCCCGACTCGGTATTGGAGGAATTGTTTCAAAAAGGGGATATTACTGCAGAGGTAAATGTGCTCAAACAGTGTGTGTGTGTGTGTGTGTGTGTATGAAGGTGGGTTAGGGGAGAAGAAGGTTGCAGGTTCTACCTTTGCTATTGGTTCCAGTGACAGTATTGTAGTTTTTTGTGCTGGTGCCGTACCTTGTATCGTGTTGATCTATAGTACAACCGTGTTCTCTTTTTTATGACTACTAATATGCCAATATGTTTAAGTAGCTATGGCTGGAGGCATACCTTAGGCTTTTTCAAAGTAAAATTTCATTGAACCGTTATGTGTAATTTTGGAGTGATTTTTTTCATTCACTATCTACTATACTTAATATTTGTTTTTTACGTTGTATTGTCCTTCTGGCATGTTTGTGTGAGAGATATAAATTAAATTAGTGAACCAAATCAACTCCCGATACAATGCGGAAAATAATATGCCAAGCGTTTTTTTTTTTTCTTCTTTTTTTTTTCTTTTTTCTCGCGGTGTTTTTCATCACTTTTTTGTTTAGGAATATGAAGAAATCTGCAGAGTACCGATGAGGGCGGACAGAAGTGCAAAGCTAATTGGATTCCTCAAGGAAAGTACTGTTGACACATTCCATTCGTTTTGTACATCACTCAGAAATACCGATCAGCTCATTTTGGCACAGGCTCTAGGAGCTATAGGGCGTATGTTTGTTTTTTCATTATTATTTCTTTTTCTGTTTCACTGTTTCGATTATCCAATGACCGTTCCAGAAATCTGAAACCAATTTGACTTTCGGTTTTTTATCAAACTAAACTTTTATTGCATATTGAAATTGCAAAATGCCATTACATATTGGTAAGGAATAAAATCTTAACTACAGTGAATCATTGTTTGTGAGCGCTGATGAATTAATCCTCCTTTTTATACTTTTTATTGAAAGTATTGTCATTATAGCTATACGGGTGAAGATAAAACTGACGTCCTCCGTAAAGCAGGAAGGGCTGAAGCTGATAGCTCTCGGCTTACTGAACGATAAAGCAAGAAACACCAATGTCCTCCGTTCCGGAACCTCTGAGGCCCGTTGTACGCATGTGCAAACGATAGACCTGGGGACCGTGATTTTGACTTGCCAGTGCCATGACATGAAGGCGTTGGAGGAGCTGAAGGTTAGCGATCACTGTAGTTAGCCAGTGTTGTGTTGACACGTAACACAATGCATCGATAATTGAATATCAAGTAGCAAACTGTAAAGAGACAACAACAAAAACACACACAGTGACACACACTTTAATCAGTCGTATTTTACAGCTCAATTTTCAGCTAGCATAAAATATTTGCTTAACCGAAAGATGTCATATTCTTAGTATGAAAAGAAGAGGAGTTTAAGTTTTAACTTAAAAATCTGAAAGAATATCTATGTATACTGAATATATACACTAGAATTATAGTTTGTTTTAAAACTTCATACCTGACCTTCATACCCAAGCCAGCCTGTACCGTCGCGCAAATAATTACTGGGTAATTGGATATCCTCAATTACATCGAAATCGCAAACAGTTGTAATGCTTTTTCTTGTACACAAGCCATTTAATAGTGCTAAATATTGCAAAAATCCGTGTATTGAATACTCAATAGTTTCTACACATTAACCCACAGAGTAGGGTTCAAAGGTGTTCCTACAGCTTATTCTAAAATTCTTTCTACTCCACTTCAAATCATTTAATCATCTTATTCTGGAACTGTCGCGTAAAATACTACACACTTTTTGTTTCATTTTTTAAAAATTCTATATTAGCTGATATATGAGGATGGATCCCTTACCCATATGTTTGAATCCTGGGCTGGATTGGACGAAGCCGGGGATGATCAAAGGAGGTATGCTGTAGGCGTGAAAGTTGACGTTCAAATCGACCCGAAAGAGTTTCATGATGTCGCTGAAGAACTGAAGATTTTGGAGGAAGCAGGTTGTTACTTTTACCGCTTATAGAATTAAAATGGAATAAAGAAGCTTCGTTTAAATAGGTTATACTGTAAGGATTTCAATTCACAGGATAAAGCTATGATGATTAAATGGCATACATTATTCTAACTTCTCCACCAATTAGCAGTTTGAGTAACCTAGATATTTTAAATGGTAGTGAACTGTTTTCATCAAGTTTGTATTCATAAGCAGTATCCCTTTTAATACAGATCAAGTCTTAAACTAAAGTAAACTCTTACTTCTTTTTAAAAACACACTGTGACGATTTTATAGAGTAGCTAGTAGTCCTGAGACTGTATTTATATTATATATGTACTTTTTTGGCTTTATACAGTCTCATCACATCTACCAACATTTCAATCAATGTTGTGTTTCCAGAAATATATCGAGAACAACAAAAGGCGTTCATCTTGCGGCAAAGAGAGAAAAAAGCGGAAGAAAAAGCTGAATTGAATCAACGAGCTTATGCAGGTATAGAGAAGCCATTGTGTAATATAAGTTCACCCTCTTGGTTAAAAAGCAACTGAGAAATGAAGAAGACGACATAGTATAGATACACAATATTGAAAGAGGGCTCCTTGGCGTAAATAATAACCCGACATACAGACTAATCTAATTCCTATTCGAAAAGGTGTAATTTTTATATGCAGGTGTCCGCTGTTAAGGAGTAAACGTGTAAAATCTTAGCTGGTCAGGATCAGGAAGAGATTATTTCCTTTCTTTCTTTCTTTCGAGGCAATTAAGGTTTATTAGTATTATTATTAATTTGTCTGTTTGGAAAATGATTCAGGTATTATATTATATTATATTATATTATATTATATTATATTATATTATATTATATTATATTATATTATATTATATAACAGATGTTATTATCCAAATGGAAACCACGGACTTGTCCGAAGAAGCACTGAGAGAAATGTTCGCCCAAGCGGGCCCATTCATCGAATCAGACAACGAAAGCATAGATGGCGTGCTGGTCTTACCGGAAAACATCTTTGTGAATTCTGAAAGTTTGCTGCATTTGGCGGAGATTGAACTGACAGTGTTGGGGCTGCGATGGAGCTCAGTGACGCCTTTGGAAATAAAATCACAGCTACAGAGGTGAGGCTGGTTTTTTTTGTACATGTAATTTGTGATGCGTGATGTCAGAATGTATCCCCCCTGGTCTGAAAACTCACTGCTACCTGCTGCTGTAGGCGTTATCACTTTCGCTTTCCCTTTCTGTAACGAAAGCTGAAAAAAAAAAACATTCATGAAAGTACATGTCATCTGATTTGTTATCCCTCAGTAATAATTTTTTAAAAAAAAACTTAACTTTAACCCATGGATGCGTTGGTTGCCGCAAGGCGCACAAACTATAGGCCCTACTATTATTACAATAATTATTATACCCGTCAATGCGACTATAGGCCCTACTATTTTTATAATAATTATTATAGCCGTCGATGTGACTATAGGCCCTACTATTATTACAATAATTATTATACCCGTCAATGCGACTAGAACACCAAATGTTTTCTTAATTGTTAGATGCTCTATTTGTCAACAGTCACAAGCACGATTATTGAAATACGAATGGCATAATTGTGTTCGTTTCCTTTAGATTGATTGCCACAAAAGTCCTTCATAAAGAACCAAGTGACACAGAACTAGAAATTGTAACTCTGAATGTAAAGACATGCTGGGGATCCGAAGAGGCGTCCATCTTAAAAGACACAGCTGATCACAACTGTGAGTAATGTCAAATGTTCAGTTCAAATTCATTAATGGTGGATTTGGGAAATGTAAAGCTCATCAACATACTTCATGTCCTACCTGTTAACATATATCAGTTAAGAGTTCAGTTTTTTTTTTCTTTTTTTTCAGTCTCGCACATTTGCAGCAATCAATTGAGCTAGAAACAATTAAGAATTTGGTAATATATATTGGTTTCAAAGAGGACCTTTTGTATTATCCACTTCAGTCATTTCAGCTCCTTTGCTGTAGCAATAAATGGAAAAAGAATAATTTCTGTATTGAATATTTCAGCTGAAGACGCAGAGAATGTACGGATAAAGCTGCTGCGAATATTCCTACCGACGTTGACAGCATTTCTTCCATTGGAAGAGTTCGTTTATAAGATCAGAGTCCTTACATCAGCAGACAAGGTCAGAAAGTATTTTTTCAGGAATTTCATAACTAAAAATGGGTGATATCAAATTCCGAAATGATGTATTACCAATCTAAAAGATGCCGTCTACTTTTTTTCCCAGTCAGGGAGCCACCCTATACCACCGACAAAGATAGAATTTAGTAGATATTCACAGATATTTGTCTTTGCATTTTTTTCTTTGTCCAACGAGAATGTTTTAACTTATTCGATGCCATCACTCAGTTGGCCGTCGGTACAGGGTAGTTCGGGATCTGAATAAAATTTCTCATTTCAATAAAAAAAAAACGAAATACTTGTACACTGTTACATGTAGCTACATGTAATTCTACACCTATATATATTCCTTTTTTAATTCTCCAGGAGCACGTGCTGTTTCAGCAGCGCCGCAGCGGGAGGTCACATGCAGTGACAGCGCTGATGGAGACGCTCATCCTGCGGCCATGTTGGTACAAGGAATTTCTGCACACACTGGAACACATGGATACGGTAAGTGTTTGTTAATTGAGCCACATAAAACGTGAACCAAAACCGGTTTAAATGAGAACTTTTTCACGACCTTTCGGTTTTTTATCTGCACAGGCACGTTTATGGACTTAAGTCCACATACTGGGAGAGGGATATACATGTAGGGGGAAATTTATATTACACAGAGTGTCCCTTAAGTAAGTATCTACAAAGTCCTATAGGTCCCATAGAGTCCTTTAGCATTCCGGGAAATCGCAAGGGATTGGATTTCAGAAAATAGAATGATTATTCTTTTAAACTGTTTTATCGAAGAATATTACATATGTAGTTATCATAGACACTTATATCTGTCAATATTAACTTCCAGGATGACGGCAAGTTCATCTTGTCAGTGTTGGCAGGCTGCCAAAATATCCCAACTCAGTCCATGGTCAAATTTCTACAAAAGAGTGACGAGCTTTTGGAGGTCATGCGCATGGCCATGACCATGGGAGACGAGAATATTCTCTAGAAAGCCTACGAAGTTGTCCGCGAGGGGGCCAAGACAGCCCAGGGCCTATACCATGTACTGACTGGCGCTGCCCTCGGAGTCGGGGCTGGTTTTGTTGCAGCGGGTCTGACGGGAGCGTTTCATGGTGCCGTTGGTGGCCCGGTTGGAATGCTCATTGGGGGGACGCTAGGCGTTGCTGCTGGTGCATTCTACCATCTAGGAACGAGTGGACTCTTTGGGTTCAGCGTTGGATCACTAGCGGGGTCATCCGCGTACGTAATATGATTATACTTATAATTGTTCTTGTGAAACAATATAAATAACATTCTAAAAAACTAACCTATAGATTTTTATTTGTGGATAGAATGAGATATGCTTTTATTAATCATTTCTTTAAAGGCACCTTGATATATATGCGAGTGGAATTTTAACAGATATTATTTCGCATTAGCGCTCAGAATGTTAACAGGAAAAACAAATGGATATTTTTTAAGTTGCAAAACTGTGTAATATACATTTTCTTAAGATTCCGTCTTCCTTAAAATGAAAATTAAACTGATAATATTATTCTTGAAAAATATTTTATTGGTCATTTCCAGGTAATATATAATTCCTTTTTAAGTTATGGTACTGGTTAACCTGAGATATTTAACACAGAAAACAATGTGTGGTTAATGTAATAGCACAAGGAATAGTGAAAACGGCATTAATTTTCCGAAATTTCACCGCACTGACTTTCTTTTTAGACGCTCCGATTTCACTCAAATCTTCTGCAGAACGCAAGACAGCGGGTTCGACACGAAAAAATTCATGGAGCGTCGCACGAATCTTGCCAAACAAATTCAAAAACGACAGCACGAAAAATTAAAGAAAGAGTTCAAAATGATGCACCAAATGGCAAAAGACGGTGCCGTGGAGGAAGGCAAGGAGGAGTGCGAGACTGAACGAGAATCTCGAGAGGAAAACGAAACACAACCGGACTCAGAAGAGAAGCCTTTTTTGCAGAAATGGATGAAGTCATTTGATTAGATGTTGTTGTGAAATATAAACAAACACAGTTCATTTATATAATATTGCTTTGGTCCACCACTGATATTTTATTCCGGTTTTAAAAATGCTAAAAGCATTTTTGCGGGATTACAACATACTTTGCCTCGTTTTAAATTTTTAATAATATGAATGTCTTGAGCGATGGAACGCTTTCTACGGTTTATATTTTGTTTTGTTCTTTAAAACAGTTCTTCGTTTTTATGGTTTATCTTTTCTGTTATATTTTCTTATTTTAAATTATTTCATTAATTGCCTTTTAAAGAATTTTATTATAAACATGGATACAAGAAATTTGAGCAACTGAATGAATTTATATTGCGTTGCACACAATCGGAAACGTGAACGACTGCACATGTGCGATGTATTGTGGTGAAGGATTTAAGAGAATAACGCATATTATTATGTCAGAAAAATAAGAGGGAAAAAGGATTTAATGTATTATCCAAGAATATTGCCTTTTAGTTTGTAACACACATACTAAATGTACGTATATGTACCAGGAGTTCGGTTAGACAACTGCTTCACAGATTAAACCATATGTTGGAGATTATCTGTTATTGTAATATGAATTAAGTTGAGTATGGGTTTTGAAGTGCAACAATTTGTGATGTAAAGGAACTAAGATTCTGACAATGAAAGTTGTACTGTAATTGTACAACTGTGAAGTCCACAGTATTGAGGAGATAGGCGAGATACTCGGTAATTTAAATCTTGAATTCCACTGACAAGACAATTTAATGTGACAACAGCCCACAGCTGCAAGATTCACCATCTTCTTCGGGAGCTGTACACGCCACGTGAAGCACTTATATAATCAACAGAGAAGAGGGATATGTTAGTTCAGCCTCGACAGCAGAACACTGCGCGTTTCAAACCATATGGGCTTTCAAAGTGAGGCTGTCAAGCTGGGTGGTTTGCTTCAACGTTTTTCAGCTGTTGCAGGTTTCCCGCTTTTCACATCTGAGGCTGTTTATATACAAATTGTATATGCATGTATTTTACCCATGTGCTTGTTAAATGTTCACGTGCTTAATAAAATATATCCATCAGTTGCAAAACATTATTTTTGCATAATATCAAACTGACGTTCATGTTTCCTTTAATACAATGTACTTCGTAGATGGCTGGCCGAATCCCTGCAACTGCACAAACCCGAGTAGTACCCCTGTATTTCGATAAGTCTGCACGATTTTGAATAATTTCGTCAAAACTTCATGTATTCCTTTGCTTCATTAGTTCTATACTTTGCAAGTCCCTCCACTTTTTGATAAATATTACAGAAGCTGCTGCAAGGACAAACACACCGAAGCATGGTGCAATAGTTAGAAAAACTGCGGAGTAACTCCCTGTGACGTCACGGATATAACCTGAAGAAGTAATAGAACGACTGTTAAAGGTACAACAGCGGACTATAACAGCACAAGTATATGAAATATTGCTAATCTCCCTTATATTTGAAATACTGTAAGGTACATGTACACATGTATGTGTAAATGTGGAAATACTGTACGTACCCTTGTAATGTAGAGGCGCATGGAAGAACACGTTGTACAAGACCGATGTGACAAGAATGGAACATGAAATTTATCGTCGTAGGCATGGAAGCCAGGGGTCACATATAATTGGTTCAGGTTAGGCTAAGTTGGGGTATTGGGGCTAGTATAATTTAATCTGTAAAAAGTAATGGGGAACGGACTACGGTTCCTAGCGGAATACCATTCCTTTCACACCGGCTTCACTTTTTTAAAAGACCAATATAATTCATATACTGTACATACTGAAAACCTTGTCCTAAAAAATGTAGGCTAAAATCTACCTGCCAAATACGGTCCTGACGTAGCTCCGATGCCTTTACTGAAACGCATTGTCAGGAATAAAGAGCGAACGTTTTCTCCTTCCATGATCTCGTTAGTGACAGCAAAGTAACCGGCGTGAAATGGACCAAAAGCTAGACCTGAGACTAGAATAATTTATGATTTCGATAAGATTATAGAATAATCGTTACAAAAATTAGTTTTATATTCAAAAAAAGCTTTCATTTCTCAGTTAAATTCCTTTCAAGATTATATCTGCTCAACTTTGAAATCTTATTCTAGCAAAACATAATAACTGATCTACACACATGGACAACCGCGTTTATTTGTTTCATTATAAATTTAAAGTATGACTTAAAAAAAAAAAATAGTTCTGGTAAAAATAAAAGAACACGTACCGGTACTGTATATAAACGCACCAGTTAATGATGTCGAATATGCGGCGATGATATTATTAATTGCGAGCAAAGCTGCTGCAACCAAGTTCGCCAACAGTAAATTCCCCTTCAGATAGTCTCCGACCCAGGAGAAAAACATCTGTCCAATCATGCCCATGATGCTAAGAACTGTTATCACGTATTCTGCTTCAAATTCTTTGTATCCGAGGTCGGTAATGTGTTTTGGCTGAAAAAAAATATATTTGGTCAGTTTATTCTATTCGTCATTTTCTGTGTATTTATTTATATACGTTCATTCATTTTCATTAATGTTTCTTTATTTGGCTATTATGATATATTCCAGCTATTTGTTGTACTTCTAGGAGATTTGGCTGTAATGTAAAAACCAAAAACCGATACGAGGTGGGTGGTGTGTATGGCGTATTTTGTCTTACCACATTTTAAATAAAAATTACAGTCAGCAAAGTCACCAGTGCTACAATACTGTAGGTAGTTCTTCGCCTAAATTCTCCGAGTATGTTTAAAAGTTATTAAATTGTGCAAACAGAGCGATGGGTGGATTTGTTTAAAATATATATTAACATCTTATAGGGAATGTTTATAGAAGTACCATTTGATTGACAACATTCAATAAAACATGTAGTTGAATTAGCTAAAACAAAAAAACATTTACCTGTCGTTACAATCGTACTTACTATTATAACAAAAGGTAAATGGAATGCGAATCCCTTACAACATATCGCCACGCCCCAGATCACATAAATTGCAATTTTGGAGCCGAGGGTCCAAGGTGGTTTTTGCAGAAAGTCTGACCTAGAAAAGGTATGATATTTATGTTTAAGACACGGTGTTCGACGGTGGTCTCCATGGGGACTATAGACTTAACTTACCAGCATTTTGTGTGAAACATGCAAGCGTAGCTTTTGTGCTATTTACCTATATTTAAAAAAAATAGTTTGCCTGTTTATTCTTTTCATATTTATCACAATGGGCAAAATAATCATGGTTATGAAGATATGCAACTGGAATATGTACGAATTAATGATCAATTAAAGCTCTTTAATGAAGCGTAAAAAGGCCAAGCTTCATCTACTAAGATTATAGGTTAAAAATACATAGTCTCCAGAGAAATTATTTGATTTTATTACATAAATGAAATTGGGCTTTTAATATATTCATGTATTTAGTATTTACTTTTTGTCTGATTGGGATCCTCGCTGTTCATTTGTCGCCTCTGGCGGGTTTCCGTACAGGAGGAGAAGAAGCAGCCCCAAAGAAGAGAGAATAACTGTATATATTCGGAACGCCCAACGCCAACCCAGGGACGGATTTGAGCACATCTGGGCACTTAGGTTGTTCAAAATTGCTGAGCCTGGAATTTAAATCGATAATGCAATGTTTCTTTGACTCCAGGCACAATCCTCATTGAACTAACCGCAAGTGATCTGACACAAGGATACGAAGGAATACTAAAATGTTTCCGGGGGGGGGAGGTCTATTTTCCCTTTTCTGTGGCTGTAATGTATGGTAAGAATTCTGTGATCATTTGCATGTCACTCTACTAGGGAAAATCTTTTATTTTATTTCACGAATAAAGCATTTCTTTAATGAAAGTCATGTTTTAAGGCCATTTTTTTTCATATATTTAAAACTTTTTATTGGACATTTTGAGCTTTCGTAACATATATCTGTACCTATTATTATTTTTTTATTATTATTATCTGGCCAGTTGTTTTATTCAGAGGGTTTGTTTACTTACCAATTGGCTGCAAGGTGTTCACGGCACTGGTTGTAAACACGTGGTACTTGTGTGACCATGGGAACCAGAGTGCCACCACTAGATACGTACAAATAAGAACCAACCCGCTGCCGCTGCCGGATAAAATTCCAAATGATATGGCCACAGACACGGGCTCATTTGCAAGTGACGTCAGCAACAATCCCAGCGCCATCAAGATCAGTCCAACAGCTATGACCTGCTTGAGACCAAGTTGTCCAATCTTGGACATCGCAATATAGATGAAGTTGCTAAGAGAAAGTTTGAACGCATAGTAGACTGTTAACGGGGCACCTGTAAAACAAGCAAACAAACATAGACTTACCACCAATGGAATTGTACTGTAGCATGATTATAATGATCTACAGGTAGTACACAAACGCTTATTAGACCGAAACACAGGTTTACTACCCTTAAGCATCGGAGGTACTGTCTTAGCCCCACACCCCTCCCCGAAAAATTAAAAAGAACTGAAAACATATACACAAAACAAACTTCCCATACATATACCCAAAATACTGACCGTGAAATTATATCCTCGTCATCTGTTTAACTTTTTTAATGCTTCCCCGACCCCCTCTCCATCTCACCTAACCCTTGACCCAAACCTGGGTTCGGCGGGTAATGAACCATGCGTTCAAAGCAAACTACCTCGGGTTAGTGTTTTTCTTCATGCTAATAAAATGATATAAATATTAATGCTTAAAGAATCGCCGAAATTTAGTCATATTCAAGCTCTACATGTATCAAAGGCAATGTTTTCTTTATGCATGGAAAAAATATTTACCTAGTGCTGCAAGAGACGATGACGGGAAATCTTCATCCTGCTGAAAGCACAAGATTGTTGTTCCCCACGAAGTAACGACCCCGGCCCAGAGCACGAATACTAGAATAGCAATCCCAAGCACGACCCAACCCCTGTAGATAGGGGGAGATATCATTGCTGTTCAGGGTGATGGTCCCAACTAGGCCATCAGCGCAATCAAACTGTGATAAAAAATGGGATTGTATTTTTAAATATGTTTTGGGATGTTGATCTTTAAAAAAATGGTGGTAGTTAATCAATATCATATAAAATCAATTAAGGCAAGACGTAATTTTCAATAAGATAATACATTTTGCTACAACTGCCTTATTCCATTCTCTTCCATTAAAAAATATCGGTGCGTCTTCTGTGTTTATAATTATGATAATCAAATCATATAAAGCAAAAACGAGAAATACATGTACCTCATAATTATCAAATAAACTTTTCTTACCTTTTACTAGTAATAACTATCTTAATATCACCAGTTTTTACCTTACAGGTCTCACAAGATGGGTCTCAGAGAACCGTCTGCCCGGCTGAGATGCCTAAATCTCTTGAAGTTGTGTGAATTAGAGGTGCGTTTATTGCAGGGGTGATATCAGATATGTGTAAAGGCCATTCCACCGGTTCTTGATGATCCAGTCTATTCTTAGTCAAATCTTTAACTGACACGCAATGTGACCTCTAACCACTCTGACAGACATTTAATGCATATCTTATTACCATCAGAATTACAACATCAGCGGGAGGCAATAGAGAATCAGATCTGTGGGTGACAAAGTGCCCCATTAGGTGACCCTTTACAACAAAATAAGACTGATATTTCCAAGTTATAAACAGACACATGGATAATAGGCAAAAACCACAAAATCGCAATTTTTTTCACAAAACCTGTTGCGGATGCCACGCCAAGCAAACACAAAGAACGTCGGGGAGTGGTCCCACGTTTAATTCACGCACGAATGTTGAAGTAATGAAACTAATAATACAAAATAACAAAATAATGACATATAAACACCATTAATGGTAATATACAATGCACATATATAATATAAAGTAAATACAGATATAAGGCAAAATAGACAAATATAAAAAATATCGAATGACTTATATGAAACAGGAGGTGATGTCATACATATTTATGGATTTGACTAGACATCACTAATCAAAATCTTACAAATAAAAGGTTCACAAATACATAGAAAGAAATGTGGCATTCCCCACCCGTGGCGATCAGTAGATTTTGACGCAGTAACTACAATAAAACCCCGATACATGGCGACCTGAGCACTAAAATTAGCAGTTTAAACGTAAAGATGGTGACAAAAATACATAGGCTTACTGCAAAAAATACCTGAAACATTTACCTTAAACATGCTAATAAAATGCACTCTATAACATTTTATTTAGGACAACAATATTTCTGACAAAACTGCTTCTTTGCTCGTCGGTTTCAAACAACATGAACTACTTGTTGAGCGTATATATATTGAACAAAGTATTTGTAGATGGCAAGTTGTAAGGGAGGGGCAGGCAAGGGGAGATCTGACCAAATATAGCACACCAAAGGGGGTGATAGGTTGTCACACCTATCACAACCTCATTCCCTGACTGCAAGCAGGCGAAATACTGGCTGGTAAGACCAGACAGATATAAGTAGCTATAGGCAAAAGAATCTTCACAACTCGTTTTCGGCATCTGGATGATAATAAAGGGTTACAATACCCTTAATGCAGTTTTAACGATTATATCGTGCACCACTAAAATAGAATTCGTAGGAAAGTTGACGGTGTCGCTATTCGCTATTCTGACACGATCTGATATTATTAAGGGTGTAAAATAAAATTTTAAAAGAAAAGGGTTTAAATCTTTTTAACCCCTTGATATGAATGAAACTACTAAGGAGAAAATGCTGCATTTGATTAACAGAATATTATCCACCCTCCCCCCAAGAAGCTTAAGTATGCAAACTTCAATTCTCTTAAACTATTGGAAAGCGCATCTTTTCTCGCCAGGCCGCCCTATAATATCTGATGGCTTCTCTATCCACACGGAGAACCGGGCAGCTTGCTGCGGTGCCTTCGGGAGCTGATAGAATCACAGGGACCGACTCACGCGGTGATCACCGCTTAAATACATGCAGAAGCCATTCTTTCAGTAGGCCATATCTTTGATTTACATGTGTAGGTCTTATCCGCATTGATATACAGGGAAGACCACGCCTTCCTACAGTTGATGCTGCTGTCCACTTTGTGGCTGATCTCGTTTGACCACCAACTTCCAAAATTGAGAGAAAGTGGGCTGTAGTAGTACTTGTGTCACACGGTTTTTTCTGGTCTATTATCATTATTTTCGGTATTGATTTTGATGTAGTCCACATCCAGCTTTCGTGCTTTTTACTATTTAAACCAGTTTATCTTGATTATGTTGCTATACTTCTAGCATTCATTATGTTACCTTGTGAAATTGATGTTATTTTCTTTCATTTATTTATTTTTTTTTTTTTCATTTTTATGTTATATATAAAGGACCTCCGATTTATACACTGTAAAATTGTACTAAAATTGAAGTCTTGGTTATAAATTCGTTTCATCGTCCCCGGTGGCACCAACAGGCATTTTAGCAGAATCTCCCCCCGGACCTGAAACGCACCTGACCTGAAACACAAGCCATGCAGAGATGGATGGCCCACAACCTCGGCAGCAGAACACTCCACTGCTTTTAAAGTATACCGTGCTTTCAAAGCGTGGCTATCAGGCTGGGACGGTGTTTTGTTTCTTCGTTGTCAGCTGCTGGCTTTCAGATGTTCACTGTTGGCTGCGGTGTAGCTGCGTGTGCTTAGTGTCTGTCGATGTATAATTGTATCCACGTGCATGTTTCTTTCTACTTAATACTTTTTCTTCATTTAATTACAATACACTTTTTTCATAATAACATATTAACATTCATTTTCAATGCTTCGTGGTTTCCTATTCATTTCTGCCTCGGCTGCATAGAGTAGGGAGAGGTTAAATCTGGTTTTGAGGTATTTTACTCAAACGTGATTTTGTTCTTCATTAGTTCTACACTTCTTAAGTCCCTCCACTTGTTGATAAACGTAACCGTTGTCGTTGCTAGGACAAACACACCGAAACATGACGCAATGGACAGGAACACTGCATAGTAACTTCCTGTGACGTCACGGATATATCCTGAAAGAGTANTTGGTTATAAATTCGTTTCATCGTCCCCGGTGGCACCAACAGGCATTTTAGCAGAATCTCCCCCCGGACCTGAAACGCACCTGACCTGAAACACAAGCCATGCAGAGATGGATGGCCCACAACCTCGGCAGCAGAACACTCCACTACTTTTAAAGTATACCGTGCTTTCAAAGCGTGGCTATCAGGCTGGGACGGTGTTTTGTTTCTTCGTTGTCAGCTGCTGGCTTTCAGATGTTCACTGTTGGCTGCGGTGTAGCTGCGTGTGCTTAGTGTCTGTCGATGTATAATTGTATCCACGTGCATGTTTCTTTCTACTTAATACTTTTTCTTCATTTAATTACAATACACTTTTTTCATAATAACATATTAACATTCATTTTCAATGCTTCGTGGTTTCCTATTCATTTCTGCCTCGGCTGCATAGAGTAGGGAGAGGTTAAATCTGGTTTTGAGGTATTTTACTCAAACGTGATTTTGTTCTTCATTAGTTCTACACTTCTTAAGTCCCTCCACTTGTTGATAAACGTAACCGTTGTCGTTGCTAGGACAAACACACCGAAACATGACGCAATGGACAGGAACACTGCATAGTAACTTCCTGTGACGTCACGGATATATCCTGAAAGAGTAATAAAATTATTGTAAAAACAACTAAAAAGATCGGTGAACTACAGGTATGATAAGTACGTGATTTTCCCATATCTCTTTCTCTTGCTGTAGACTGCAGGTACCATAGGCATACGGTATTACGAAAAATCGATATACACTGTAGCTTTCATGCACATGTAAAGCATGAGGAAATATCGGTGTAAGAAAAGATGTGCATGGTTTGATACACACTATTGCTGGAAGTTACATTCGAAATATGCATCAAATAAGTCTACATTTTTCATCACATATAGTCGACTTTCGTATAGGTTATATGGTAAACGGGGCCTTAATTTAGCAACAAGAGCATCACTTGAAGAACCTGATGTAGACGGAAGCAAGAAATGGAGAGCAAAAAGAATTAAAGATATGCAAAGATATTCTTAATGACGGGATTAATTTACCTGCCAAATACGGGCCTGTGGTGGCTCCAACGCCTGTGCTGAACCGCATAGTCAGGAATAAAGTGTCAACATTCTCTCCATCCATTATTTCATTGATGACAGCATAGTAGCCAGCATTATATGGACCAAAGGTAAGACCTGAAACTAGAATATGGTTTCACATTTAAGTTGCCAGTAGATGATAAATTATTGACTACCCTTTTTGGTTCACCTTTCCAATGGGTTTTCGATAGAAATACGCTATGGGGATAATATTAATTTGCCAATTTGATTCCTACTGTACGTACATTATATATCGGGGTTTTGTCCTCGATTTTAAATCTAATTAAAATCATGCGTTTATCCTTTCAAGGTTTTTAATTTAATTTATAATAGAGTGGTGTTCAATTGATTGTTTAATAGCATACTTTACAAATGTATTATTTTGAAGGTTGGTTTAAATATAAAAGAACGCTTACCAGCACTGTACACGAACGCCCCAGTCAAAGATGTCGAATATGCAGCGATGATATTATTTAGTGTAAGCAAAGCAGCTGCAACCATGCTCACGACGAGTAGCTTCCCTTTCAGATAGTCCCCGACAAAAGAGGAAAACATCTGCCCAATCATGCCCATGATTCCTAGAACTGTCATCACGTATGCTGCTTCGTAGTCATTGTAACCAAGGTCCGTCACGTGTTTTGGCTAAAAGAAAGGAGAATTAGGGCATTCATAACAACGGACTAACAGATCCGCGGATCAAATATGGCCGACCCACTTGAATGCTTGTTGCGTAATCCCTGCAGGGAATCTATTCAGTGTCTAATTGGGAATCAAGCTACAAATTTTTACGTGGGTTGCCATATTTGATCAGCGGTCCTGTTGGTCCGATTTTCTGAATGCGCTCCTTGAAGAAGCGATACATTGGTCTATCGATGTTGCAAAATCTATTACTGTGAAATTTCCCCAGCAGTGACCATCATAAAAGTATCACAAATGCTACAGTGTTTGCCACGTTCAGATGTATTTGTCTCTAACTAAATTATCAAAATATACACATGTGCTCGTCTAAAACTTTTCTTCGAATGAGAAACTAACATATTATGAATGTAACCACGCAGGCATCACTATGGTAACCATAATACTTACCAATATAACAAAAGGTAAAAAGAAAGCGAACCCCTTACAACATATTGCAACGGCCCATACTCCATGAAGGGCAATTGTAGATCGTCTGGACCACGGTGGTTTTTCCAAGAAGTCTAGCCTAATAGACATAATGACAATTAAATTAAATATATGTAACTTCCCTATACCTCATTTTGGCAGTAACTCATGTCAGCATGCGATATCTTTAATGTACAATCGTTTTAGCAAACGCAACATAAATTATTTTGTATGGATAGAGAAACAACTTTACCCTAATATGTAACGGATTATTAACTTTTAATGGGGAATCTCAGTAACGCACCCACCTATTTTACAATTTGATCTTTATCAAAATAGTTAAAATTAACGGTCGTTTTAGGTTGATTTCAAAAATTGAGACAAGTAGGCGCCACAAAATTGTAAACCCATTATCCTTCCTGACTGTATCATAAATACAGGGGGAATTGTCTTTCATTGTCTCTTAACCGTATACCTACAGATGTATAGGTGCATGTGAAAGTGTGCTTTCATGAAAATAAGTTAACCGAAACGTCATTCCTAATAATTAAGTAATGCTTTAATTAATTTCGCCCCCTTGAAACCATTTGATTTTTACTGTATAAAGCACTATGGAATTTTATCATCAACATAAACATATATACTTTTTGTCAGTTGGGTAGCCGCATTGTCCATTTGAAACCTCCTCTGGCGGGTTTCCGTACACCAGGAGTAGAAGAAGTCCCAAAGTGGACAGAATAACTGCATAAATTCGGAACGCCCACCGCCAACCCAGTGAAGGAATTGAGCACATCTGGGCATTAACGTTGTTCAAAATTGCCGTGCCTGAAATTTGAATTAATACATTTTTGTTTGTTTGTTTGTTTGTTTGGCGACAGAGAGGCTTTCTGCCGCAAGACCCATTAAACTAACAGTTCAAGGTGGAATTGACCTAAGGAACACTAAGTAAAACTAAAATGCTTCGAAGAGTGCATGTTTCTTCTTTCTCTATTATTATTATTATTATTATTATTATTATTATTATTATTATAGCCAGATTTAAACTTACCAAGAGGCATCATGTTGCTCAACGCGCTGGTTGTTAGCACATGAAACCTGTGTGACCATGGAAACCAGAGGGCAATCACTTTAAACATGGAAAGTAGAACCAACCCGTTACCAGTTCCTGATATAACTCCAAATGATATCACCAAAAACTCGGGCCCATTGGCAAGTGACGTCAGCAACAACCCCAGCACCATCAAGCTTAGTCCAATAGCTACAACTTGTCGAAGGTCAAGGAGACCAAACTCTGCCAATGCCAAGTATATCAAGCTGCTGAGGGATAGTTTGAATGCATAGTACACTGTTAAGGGGGCACCTGTAGAACAAACAAGCGAACATAAATATTCTTAGAGCTTTCAAATACGCGTGAGCTACGAAAAAAGGTAAAATTCGGTAGATATTCCGTACATTAATATGTGCCTAATACATTTTAGATTAGCTCATTTTGATAAAAAGCTAAGATATTTTGAAGAGGACAGAACAATGGGTATTCTTCGGAAAGAAAAAAACACATCATTTGAGTACTTATTCTCGCAACGACTCTTTTTTACTAACACAGATCCATTTTTTTTACAAACTTGTTATTATTAATATATCGCTTTTTAGGATGGTTATTGCTCGATCCTCAGTCTATTCGTTTGATGGCCGTGATTTCTTCTATTTTTCATTTTGTTTTGATCACTTTTTCACCATAAAATCCATTTTTCATTTAATTCTATAGAAAATTTTGCTACAAGAGTAATTACTAGCATACGTCTTGGCGGTTTATTTAGGGGAAGGCAAAGCACGCGTAAATCGTAGTCGTTGAGCGGGAATCATGCAGTACTTTATTTGTTTGCTCTTATACCGAATTTAGTAACAGCTCATAAGTGTCTTCACCACAATACCATAGAACCGAAATCATTTTCGTCTTTTCATCAGCCTGGTTGTTTGACTTTTCCTTTCTTTTTTTTTTTTTTCTATTTCTCTTTGTGATACTATGACTAGTAGTCCATAAGGTTACCTTTGATACCGTTTCAAACCATTTCCATTTTCGTGAGTACATGTGATATCTGTTTATAGATTTTTCTAAAAGAAGTAGAAACAATGTAATACTGAAGACCGTTAACCATACTAAATGTGCCAAATTTCCATAAGTCGTCAGTAAAAAGCATAACTCTTTGACCTTCCGGAACATACTAAATGTGCCAAATTTCTATAAGTCGTCAGTAAAAAGCATAACTCTTTGACCTTCCGGAACAAATTTTACCTTCTACATTAACCAATAGGAAGACCAGGCCTACCCAGCTACCAGACTCGGCACCTAAGGATCCTGAATTAACCGGTATATCGGACCACGCTACCCGTTTTCAAGGTGTGTGTCAGATCGCATTTCGGAGTATCATACCCCAGAAAAAATTTTGTAGCACGACTGCGGGCTCATCCACGCTCGGCTGAACAACCTTAAACTGTACTCTTACATTAGAGTACTCCATTTTATTGTCTCTATGGGGATATATGGGGACTTTACGACATTCGGTTTGAATGTTTTAACCACTTTTGATAGGGCTTTTTTGCATTGTATTAGATTAATGTGGCAGTCTAAGGTGCATCTAAGTGGCTTTCAAATTTATGCACCCGGTTTTAAAATCATATAGCGATTTTACGACAATCGTTTACTATCCAATCAAGGTGACAGCCGAGCATGCCAGGGCTCATCCTGTCGGTGTTCTGGCTGATACTCCGAAATGCGATCTGACACACACCTTGAAAACGGGTAGTGTGGTCTGATATACCGGTTAATTCAGGATCCTTAGGTGCCGAGTCTGGTAGTTGGTTAGGCCTGAAGACCTATATTGCCGGTAAGGCGAATTTGAAGTAAACGTTTTTGAAGGGACTAGGTTTGATTGCTTAGCAGTACTCGCTCGCGCTCTTCTACCTTTTCTATGAAAGTAACGGTCAAGGTCACAAGAGAATTGATGTTTATTTGATTTCTCCTATTGGCTGACCAACTCACCACATTGACAGGAAAAAGTTCCAGTCTAAATGTTCAAATCATGGCACATTGGCAAGGAATATGAAGTTAACGGACACAAACTAATTACTTTGGGTCAATGGGATTTGTGATGCTCCAAATGTTTTGCACTCACAAAAAATAGAATAGCATATTCATTTCTGAGCGAATTTTCCGTCCATACCCTATGGACTATAGTCGGTGGCAAGGAGCAGGCAAGGGAATTGTTATGTAAATACCTAAGGTGAAGTCTTGTCACAGAAGTTTAGTTGCAATGTTTGATCATATTTCGTGTACTAAACCATGTACTTCTAGTGAATAAGATTTCACTCTGCAAAGTTCAATTAACGCAGCCACAGCATAAGGTCTGCTTGTGTGGACTTTCTCGACTCCCACATATTGGCTGTCAATTTCAGCTAATCAAGATTGAACGTCGGCATAAGCTCCTCGATATGATGACGTCCTGTATGTCGCATACAATAGACAACTCGTTTTGTAACTACCGTGGGTTATACATGTACATATTCTTACCTAGCAGTGCAAGAGATGATGTCGGGAAATCTTCATCCTGCTGAAGGCACAATATTGTTGTTCCCCACGAGTTCCCAATTCCCGCCCAGAAAACAAATAATAGAACAGTTATCCCAAGCACTACCCAACCCCTGTACAGGGGAGAAGATATCATTGTTGGCTGGTGTCACGGTCTCGGACTGAGGTCGCAATCAGACCGAGTAGTGAGAAAAGTGTGTCCTCTGTATCATATTGGGTCACCAAAGCTACATCTTCTACCAGGTCCACTGATTGATTTTCTCTAGATATTCACAGAAAATGTCTCAGGCTAAATATGTTCAATCTTCTAACTGCGCTGCTGGTGGAAAATTTGAACCTTATACCTGCCGCCTTGGTAGAGGGTACCAAAGGTACAAGGTAGAGAGAAAGCACGAGGTGCGGAGCTTTGAGCGAAACAGAAGAGATAATTGGCGAGGCCAAGCATGAAGCCCTGGAACATTAACGGTTGAATGGGGCACAGCGTGTTCTTTTTCTAGTGCCCTTTACCCTTATATCAGTGCGTTGTCGCGAAGGCCAAGCGAATACATTGTTTCATTATATTTTGCGCGTGATCTAATCATAGCAACTCTGTACGATTAGTTTTCTTAGTTCACTTCATAATAATGGGTGTCCGCAGCGAGCCAGAGCATCAATACAGATGTACTTTATATTTTGTGGGTTGCGTAGTTTCCTCCCAGATGCCCAAAGTAAGCCGTGTTATATAACAGACAGCCCCCCCCCCCCCCCCAATGATAGAGAGTCCGCTTTCCATTCATTTGTACAGGCAAGCCTCGATCTAGATTTTGACCCGCTTAGGCCAGGCTAACCCTAACCATTATAACTAAATGGAGGGCGAACTTACTGTTACGAGGACCTTCAGTTTAGTTACACAGGTACTCTAGGATAGAGGGGCATTCAGTAAACTTCAATGTATGTCTTTATTACTGTATAATTAGTGTGTATTTAAGAAATTATTAATTCTAAGTTACTTCATGTATGTGTACTTGTCGTGTATATTGCCTTACCATTTTAGCATACTGAGGCGTCAGTCTTTTTCAGCGCTAGCCGGAGCACTGGGGTTAAGTTAATATTGTGTGAGTATTTGCATCGTTATAAGCGAGTTTTTTATGTGCAACGCCGTTATTATATTTTTATGTAAGTTTATTGTTTTTTTTACGGTGTATATGCTTAATGACAGTGTTAAGTGATCAACTGTTGAGTGGTTTATTGTATACCAATATTAATTATTGTATTAATTATTCCATGAAAGCCACCGCTACGTTACATTCTGTTAAACACGGTTATCATTCAGTTATACTTCACTATAATACATTGTCTTTTCATCCTACGGATATGTGGTTGCACTGTGATGTGCGTGTGTAAATAAACCCTTTACAGCCTCAGCGGCGTTACACAAGTAACCCCCTTTTTACCACTAAACCACCTCCAACACGCCTTAAAAGTACACGACAAGTTCAATAGGTGCAACATACAGGTACATTAAATTATAAAATGTTCTCGAGTACCTTTATAATCTTTTATCCCCTCCCTCCCACCTCCCACCTCCACCTCCCCTACAGGCATTAGAATATTGGAATAGTACGGCAAGTTCAATAAGTGCAATATGTGCTGATACATTAAATTATAAATTGTTCTCGAGTACCTTGAAGATCTTTTATCCCCTCTCACACACACAAATTAGAATATTAGAATATTAAATCTAAAAGTTTTTTATCTGTCACTTAGTGGTTACAACAAGTTTCCAGTGCGCTTTGTAATGCATGCAAGAAAACAGTACTCAGGAGATGCGAAACGCCAACCCATGTCAAGCGATTCAACACTTAAGAAGTGGATACGACAAAAAAGAGAGCTACTATGTATACCTATATGGCTATAAAAATGCACTCAAATCCTGACCTTCCTTCTGTTCACCGACCTCATGAGGCGAGACGCATATCTGAATTCACCTCAGTGCAATTAATATACAGACAAAAGGACGCCTTCTTATATTTCACAATATTTTTTAAGACGCATCTGAGTTGACCCTTACCCGGCGGGCACAATGACTTGCAAAATAAAAGTTTTGTGATCAGCTCAGGGACATCAGAACCCATTGACAGAGAGAAAGGCACCTGTGTTCCACTCTAATTCAAGGGACCATTCCCAGACCCAATCATACTGACTGTGGATCGATCTATGTCCAAGGGGATTCTTTCTAATTTGCAATCAACTTAAGCAGCTTAGATGTCTGTCGCGTCTACTGAAGCAGCTAATGGGTAATTAATTATAATTTAGCAGCTGCAGAAGGCGTGGCAGACATCTAAGCTGCTTAAGCTGACAGCAATTTAGCGAGAAACCTTTTGGAGATGGATCGATCCTGTTAGATCGATCTAGGTATGGAAACCCAGTCTTAGAGACATCTCACCCTATCTCAGGTGACTGCGTGGCGTGGCTTGATCGCCTCGTGGCCCAGTCGTCGCACTGGGACTTTTCTCTAAGCCTGTTAGATAAAAAGGTACTTAGAGGAAAAAGTTTATTTTATTTTTTCTCTATTTACTTTAAGGAATTTGATGATGTGTAAACTCAATAGAGGCTTGGTACTTTGTACGCAAACGTAGCCGGTCGAGATAAAACCGGTCAGGGACTGTCATGATAAAATGTCTGTTTTAATTATATCATTCAACATTGATTTTATCGATTTCATTTTACGTTGATTAATAAAAGCCTTATCGTACTGTTGCGATCACAAAAGGTCGACTCGACAACATATGCTAAGGATAAATCCATACTACAATTTTATTTTTTCACAACGGTCTGATCACAACGACAGAACAAAGAAGTACTAGAAATATCTACCATCCGATTTTCTCACTTGATTACGACGACAGTCTGAGACCATGACACAAGATAACAATGATGTCTTCTCCTCTGTACAGGGGTTGGATCGTACTTGGAATATCTGTTCTGTTATTCGTGGTCTGGGCGGGGATCGGGGACTCTTGGGGGACAACGATCCTGTGCTTTCAGCAGGATGAAGATTTTCCGGCATCGTCTCTTGCAGAGCTAGGTAAGAATTTCCTTGAATAGATTGCCTGCGATATACTACACTATAGGCCTATTTAGTGAGGCATGCACGTCTGAATATGACTTTTTCAACTCACTGTTATTTATCCGATCTTTTTACAAGCATGAATGAAATACACTTTCCCGAGGTCGATTGTATTGATAACAACATTGTTTGCCGAACACTGCACTAGAACATCCAGGGTTAGGCTAAGGGTAGCGAGGGGATGGATGGGCGCGAGAGGACGCATTTGTAAGACGGGAGATGAGACCAATATTAAAAGAATACATAAGGCTTAAGGATGGGAATAATTTATGTCTTGCTGGTTACATTCTTGAGTATTTTTAGGCGGAGTGGGGGGGGGGAGGGAGAGGGTAAAGTTAAGGGGGTAGTGCACGGTGCACCCGAATATCGGTGATGCAGTAATGTGAATTCACAATTGGTCATGAAACCCCTAGAGAATTTGAGAAAAGACATGTAATTTAATATTTGGACAGGTCATACCTCTATAGGCATGCGTTCCGTTCAGTTCTTGAAATATTTCTCTGAATGTTTTCGTGTCATTCTCAGTAGCCAGTGTTCTGTATTATCACGAAATTTGTAGAAGTAATAAATGTGAACAACTTGATTTTATGCCATCTTTCCCAGTGCATGGAAAAAAGCCCCTGGAGATGTACATCTTCATGTGAAAAATATATACTGAATTACACTTATTTTCTGTTCCGCGTAGTTCAAAAGATGTTTAATACATGTTTGTTTGTTTATTTTCCAGGTACCCCTTTATCAGTTTACATCGCTGGCAAACTGTGTGTAACTAACTTTATCTACATTGCATTATCGAAGTATGGTCACCTTGACCTTGGGCAAGTAATGGCACTTGGACTCATCTTGTCGGACCTGGGGTTGTTGCTGACGTCATTTGCAAATGGAGCCCAGTCTGTGGCCATTGCTTTTGGAGTTATATCCGGAACAGGAAATGGGTTGATAAGTATTTGTGCGTATTTAGTGACAGCGCTCTGGTTTCCATGGTCACACAAGTTTCATGTGTTAACCTCAAGTGCGTTGAGCGCCTTGGAGCCAATTGGTAAGAGCCCTTACCCTCTGAATATCATAATAATAATAATAATAATAATAATAATAATAATAAATCGTAAAAAAGAAAAAATATTACATAACTGGATAAATAAAATCTAAATGGGCCTAACAAAAATACCTTAAAATTACATTTAAAAGTTAAACAATAAAGCAAACCGGACCCTGGGTCTGTCATGGCGAGTAAAAGTAACAGCATTATCATTTTAATCTTAGGCTCGGCAATTTTCAACAACGTTGGTGCCAAGATGTGCTCAACTCCGTCACTGGGTTGGCGTTGGGCATTCAGAATATTTGCAGCTATTCTCTCCTCTTCTGGAATGCTTCTGCTCCTCCTGTACGGAAACCCACCAGAGGCGAATGAACAACGGGGCTGTCCATCAGATGAAAAGTATACATTTTTACATTTAAACCCCAGTGGTTATGATATATAGCAAAATGTAAATCGTCACCTATTTAAGTGAACGTAGCGTGTTTCACATAGTAAAATGTAAATGATGTCAAGTGACTACCTGTACGCATAACGCCTTTTTCCTTATTTGGTCTGTCTTTTCGGCCCTTCATCAGAAAACCTAGATCACGTGAGTGGCCAGTCGATGTGGCGACATAGCAATAACTGCCCCATAAGAGACAACTATAAACTTATTATTCTTACCTTTACATACCAAACGTTAGGAATTGCGACCTCACGTTTCGACCAAACTTTCATTTGAACAATTATGATAACAAAGGGGCTATAATGTAAAGCAGGGAATTATTATAAGGATATAGTCATTTATGTAGCGTTTGCTCCGTCGATTTTACGCCAGATCACAACGGAGGATAGATAGAATAATATGAAGTCAGTAAGATAATACCAAGCGCCATTTGGGACACACAAAGGTCATTCCTCTTTTAGGTTAAAATTCCTACAAAAACCGCCCTGGTCCAGAAGCTTTAAAATTGCCATTCATGGAATATGGGGCCTGGCAATATGTTGTAAGGGATTCGCTTCCTATATACCTTTTGTTATACTAGTAAGTATGCAAGTTGCGAAAATGTGCACCGCTTGTGTTAAAAGAACCAAAATAATAATTCTTAAAATTTGCATGGTTTAATTGTCATGTGTTAATATTTTGATAATTTTCGACCACAGCTTGTGGAATAATCAAGGCAAACAAGAAGTTATGTTGTATTTGTGATACTATTAAGATAGTAATGTACTGATTTTCTTCGAGACTCGGACAAGTGGAAGGTAAAACAAAAGGTATGATATCGGACATAATTAAATTATCAGTCTATATATAGTTCAGCAAAAATAAAAGTGTAATTAAAATTCAATAAAATGTGTAAAAGAATCAAAATGTGGATGGATTTTTTAAATAGATAACTAAATTAAATAACCAAACTTAATATATATTTATTTATTATTCTCTCTTTTTTGCCAAAACACGTGACTGAACTCGGATACCAAGAATATGAAGCAGCATACGTGATGACAGTTCTAGGAATCATGGGCATGATTGGACAGATGTTTTTCTCCTGGGTCGGAGACTATTTAAAAGGGAACCTGCTTGTGGTGAATTTGGTTGCAGCTTCTTTGCTTGCTATTAATAATATTATCACTGCATATTCGACATCTTTGGCTGGTGCGTTCGTTTATAGTGCCGGTAGGTTTTTTTTACCTAACCCATATAATGGTAATCTTGTTAGTCATGTTGAGTTTGCTGTATCGTCTTTTTACATTGCGTTTGTTTTTATATCTTTAAAATATATTTATCATAATAACAAAAAAAATCAAAACAACAAAAAATAACCAAACGGAAATGGGAAAATATTGTTTATGAAATTCATTGAAAGATTTCCAAATTAAGGACAGAAAAAATGCTAAAAATCTTAACATCAAAACAATTACATATATTGTTTTTACCTTGAATGAATAAACCGAAAAGGGTGAGGGATATTTTTTGTAATCTAAACAAATTTCAACACACTATTTCAGTCACAGGTCTAGTTTTTGGTCCATATAATTCTGGCTACTATGCTATCAGCAACGAGGTCATGGACGGCGAGAATGTTGACACGTTGTTCCTGACAAGTCGTTTCAGTCGAGGCATTGGAGGTACTGCCGGAGCGTATTTGGCAGGTACATGTATAAGTATACCTTCAGAAAATTTTATATACAAGTATCTTAATCATCTTGCTTTCAACTCCTTCCTTTTTCTGGGACATTGTGTTTACGATACGCAAATCAATTTATACAGAAATTAAGGAGATTTCAAGTTGAGAGAGGTGTCGATTTATACAAAATCAATAATAATATTTCAAAAGCGCACACCTGAAGAATTCAGTCAGAAATATCGAAGAGGAAGTCAATACGGTTCTTTTCTTCAACCTAAATGTCCACAAAAAAATCTTGAGAGAGAGCGATTTAGCAAATTAACAGATTAAAGAATATTTTGTCGCTATATATAGCCCGCGAATGTACCTTTATCTAATCAATCTCTTACTACGTATACTCCAGGATATATCCGTGACGTCACAGGAAGTTTCTACGCAGTGTTTCTGTCTATTGCCTCATGCTTCGGTGTGTTTGTTCTAACAACGGGTGCTATTATATTTATCAACAAGTGGAGGGACATGAGAAGTGTGAAACTTGAGCCGAACTTTATTGCTTTTGAGTAAATACTACAAAATCAAATTCATGGGCCTCTTAAGCTAGCAGTCAAAATTTAACTAAAGCCAAAGATGATGTTATTAAGTAAACATGATCGTTATTTTGATATTACGAAAAATTATATGGTAATTGGAGAAAATATTTTAATATTAAATATTTGAAAATATTCAATAATTAGAAATAATAATAGAATAATTAGAAATTTTCAATAATTAGAAAAGCCAAGCGCATGCATTAGGTAATCCTTGTCAATCTCGTTGAAAACACGTCATGACTAGGAGAAACAAGTTCATAGATCGTTGATTAAAAACAATATTGCACACCCTCATTTTGTTACATACATTTGTATTTGTGAGTGGGGGACATAATCCGTTATCCAAGCGGTTTCAAACCCGGTGTCACGTGACAGAGAGTCGCCCATGACAGAAAGTCCGCTTCCCATTACTTTGTACAGGTGAGCCTCGCCCTAGAAAATGACCAACCTAGGTCAGGCTAACCCTATAACCATTGTGCGTGTGACTAAATGGAGGGCGGGTTTTCTGTTATACCCCCTTTACACTGGACGGCGTCCTTTCTGCGTCCTCTCTGCGACCATGAAATTTGGCATCGCTGTGGTCTTAATAAAGAAGCACGAGCACTGATTTTGTATCAGAAGAATGCTCAATGATCGGCCAGTTGTCGGCACGTAAAATATTTTAATTTTTTAACTCTCAAATGGGGCCGTGCTGCTGGACGCAGAAAGGACGCCGTCCAGTGTAAAGGGACCCTTACATGGACCCACAGTTTCTTTACACCGGTTTCATGGGAGCGTAAAAGGCAATATTCTTAAAGAGTGCACTTTTTTGTTGTCTGCATAAATTCTGTCTAAGAATTATTCCATGTATATTATACTCCACTTCTTTGCCAGTTAGACATTGTTTGTTGGGTAGTTATTATAATGCACAAACGTTCAGTTTTTTTTTTTTTTTTTTTTTTTACAAACCGATATTAAATTCTTCAGAAGCGATCATGTATTATGGTCTTCGTGTCTGCAACTACAATGCTTAAAAAGTTCTCAGAAATATGCCAGTTGAACCTAAGAAAATATAAATATTTTAAACACAGACCTCGGCTCCACAGTCGCCCTTTTACATTTGCCGGTGTGAACGGAATGGTAGTCCTAGTAAACGGAATAGAATAGAAGAATAGAATATAAGTCCTATCCATATTTATGACAGGAATACAGGTCCCATTAGGACTACTAATTCTAAGAAACGGTGGACCGTAGGACCTCGGTTCCAGGCGGACCTGCATTCCGTTCACACCGGCGTAAGAGGAATGGCAGTCCTGGGAATGGAAGTCCGGGGTCCAATTAAATTAATATATGTCAGGGTTAGTCGGAGTACTGGGGTAAATATATGAGAGGAATGTCAACTGTACAAAGTAATTGGGGAACATACCATGGTTTTTAGCGGAATACATGAACCATGCATTCCTATCACACCGGGTTGTTAGGCCAACGAACCCTTACATTGGCTGAGATTGTGAAATGGCATAGAAATAAGATCAAAATTTGATTCAGAGATGACCATCTCCCGGCGAAAGGAGAAATTTTTTATGGCCCCCTGACCCCCCCCCCCCCCCACCCCTTCCTCCCCATTTCCCATTCGAGAAAGTACTGTGGTGGTTGATGGTTTGATAGGTGGCAGCACCGTTGTTTCAATGCTGTCAGGTATGAAGTGAGCAAAACAAGGATCAAGGGTACAAATACTTTCCACCACCTTCCAAGCGAGAAAAAACATTTATCGTACAGATATATCAAAACTTGAACCAGCATCAGCATGCAGACCTGCAGTTATTTACGCAGATTTACGGCCTGATGCAATAAACGAGGCTGCCTCAGCACAGCAATCCCTGCAGGCAAACGACATTGATTCTACGTTGATTCAACGTTGATACACCAAAATTAACGTTGATTCAACGGTGAATCAATTTCGTTTGTCTGCTGGGAATATAGCCACCCACTGTAAAAGTCATGTCTAAGTTTACCCAAGCAGGTGAAGAGACCTCGTCATTCACCCCCATTGCAATGACAATAATACTCTGTCAGCTGTGAAAATCAAGTGGAAAAACGATCTGCATGACCAAGGAGAAGATATTTTTGCACAAAGCACATATTTGGTGTCACCTCAGTGCACTTATACAGAGTTAAACGCGGTTGTATTGCACACTATTAAAGACGCACCTCCGTTGACCCAAAGCTGGCTAGGCGTTCCTTACAGCCAGATCGTCACGTCACTCGGACATTTCTCCATGACCTATTACAGAAACTACTCTGAGGCAGGAGAAGGTATTTTCAAAATGTATGTCTTCTGCTTCTTTTGCTTTAAGGGCTTTGATAGTGGCATAAACTCAAATAATGTATGGTGTTATTGAAGACAATGAAGACGGCCGACATACATGTACGACCGCACAGGAACTGTCAGAACAATTTTGTCTTCTTTTCTTCAAAATTGAACTTCGTATGTATCGAATAAATTTTGTGTTGATCAATTAATATATTGTTTGCTGACGGTCTAAAAAACATTTACAACGAGCCATAAGGGATGATTTACGCAACGAGGTACTATAAATACCTAGGACCCGATTTTAATTACGGCGACAGTCTGAGACCGTGACACAAGACAACAATGATGTCTTCTCCTCTGTACAGGGGTTGGGTAGTGCTTGGAATATCTGTTGTGATATTATTACTCACGGCGGGCGTCGAGACATCTTGGGGGACAACGATCTTGTGCCTTCAGCAAGACAAAAATTTCCCGGAGTCATCTCTTGCAGAACTAGGTAAGACTGTTTCGTGTACAGATAAAGGTTGCCTTTCATACGTCTTCAAAAGCGAGGTTTGTGCGCAGAGGAACGTTTCATAAACATGAAGGGAAGACTCCTCCTAGCAAGTTTACCGAACACTGAGCCAACGGATTTTGAATGTGACTTAGGGTGGGGAAGCAGGGCGGAGGGATGAAATATAAATAGCATAGTAAAGCTTAAAAAGATAAAAGAGGGCAATTTCACAATTTTTACAGTGTAAGGTACAATGACTGGAAAGTGTTTGGTTTTGTGTTGTTTTGTTCATTGAGTGTTTTTGTTATCGGGGTCGGTAGACGAAGGTTTGTAAAATCTTCTGTCATCTCATACTACAGAAACCGGTGTGACAGGAATGGTAGTTCTATGAATGGAGGTCTGGGGTCCCTTTTTAAAACAGGTTAATAGGAGTATTGCAGTAAATTTATGGGACGGATATCACCTGTACAAAGTAATGGGAATGGACTTTGGTTCCTAGCGAACTTCTTTTCCTGTCACACTGGGTCAACATGTAAGTCCTAGGCGTTATTGGGTCTACCCGTGTGTAGTCTACAGCCTATATTGGGACGCGGCTTGTGTGGGTGGGAGAGGGTGGTAGTTTTACTCTGTTTGACAAAAGATGAAGTCTGCTATCAGTTTCTCCGTAAGACCATTTATATCTGTACAAGTCTTTTATTCAATATTATCTCGTAGACACATCACACTGCAGAAACCAGGTCAATATGAATGTACAAAGACCTAATCGGGTCGCCCCACGTTGTGTAGGCTTAGAATGAGTTCACAATATATTCGTGTAACTTGATCATGTAGGATGAAAATGTACAAAAAGGTTATAACAGCTGTTACAGATCTTTTATACATGGTACATGCCCCCTGGCATACATGTACGCTACCCCAGCACACGAAAGTACTAGTGATGTTATGGGTGTAAGATGACCAGCAGGAAAATGCAGTAGTATCGAATTAGCAAAAAAGCATTAACGCAGTAGTGGTGTGGAGCATATTTGCAGTAGAAATGCAGCATAGCCTACTGCAATTCTACTCCAAAAAGTACATAGGTTTGTACAGAGAAGAGCATTAATGCAGTAGATTAGCAGCATGATAGAAGCATGTTTCAAATATGCTAAATAGCTCCCAAATCGAAGCAGATTTGAAGCATGTTTGCAGTATGGTTGCAGTAGTCAACTGCGGTTTGCAGTATGATTGCAGTAGTCTACTGCGCTGGAGAATCTACTGCGTTTTCTTGCGGGGAAATGTTGACTTAAGTTGAATACCAAACGTTAAAATGCCCCTATACGTTCACTGATGATTATATTGAGTCTCTCATGTTCTCCTGTAACAAAGCTAAATTTTATAATGCTCACAGACAGCCTGTTTTTGATTTCAATCTAATAAGAACAGACTAGGAAATATGAAACGTTAAGGGGCATGGTGGTTTTGGGTGTATAAGAGAAAAAAACCGCAAATAAAAATCTAGAAAAGGTACATTTCTACTGCAGTAAAGCACCATACTACACCAGAGGCCTGCAACAGTCAGATAATTAAAGACAACTTGATGCAGCAACCTCTTTAATATCAGGGAAATGAATGAACCTAGAGAGGAAACTGATAGGGTAAATGAAGGTAAACCTACACAAGGGTCCATGCAGAAAAAGCACTCTATATAGGCATGTAGCCATTTGCCATCACGGGTCTCACAGTGCAACAGAGTCACGTGGTCTTAAAAAAGACTGGGGTATTACTGTGCCAGAATCCTACAAAAAAGGCCGACCAGTTTGCCACTCCCATAGGCGCAGTAGTCGTATCCTGTAATTTTCTTTCCTGTAATCTTTTCTTTTTTACAGAAATGCCTTCTTTAGGGCTAGGGAAGTAAAATCAGCTTGGTTGTTACTTATGAAATAATGAGCCTTTTTGCAATATGACCGCCAATTTGTGGGGGGAAATGCAAAAACAGCCAAAAGTTGACAGATATTCCTTATTTGTATCTAAAGCGAATGTATTTTCTGTCGAAGGATCACACTACGATAGCTGACATCATCCAAGCATGGTACTATTATTAAAAATCAAAATGGCAGTCAAAACAAACCTTAAAGGATATAAGTCGTAAAAGCAGTTTATTGCTGGTATCATTTTTTTCTGATTAAAGCCATCTCTGTCTTTCATTTTTCTGTTCATGGTGACCTTTTGTTCACCATAATCTTTATCAGCTTATTTGACGTTCATCGTATGCTTGGTGAGGGCGTAAGCTCCCTTTGTAATTTTACTTCTCTAGTCACATACTGCATTTCTGTAAAAAGGGCTTATATTAAAAGAAAGACATCTGTAGGGTTAGCGTTCTGGCAACTAAATTATAAGCAAAGCGACTGAAAGACAACAAGGAGCATGTAAAGACACCAAACGGTTGAAGAAAACCTCAAGGTAGGAGTGCAGCTCCAAGTTCATCGTGTGACGTTATATTGGGATTTTTGGGGCAAAAACATCATTTTCGGTTTTCTGACTTTCTCAGGCACCTGGATACCTATAAAAATGCTTTTAATGGTATTATGATACTTGAAGAAAGTACTACAAAAAGGGGTTCGGGGATTTTTCTTTAAAGACCTAGTGATTTCTTTAAAGACTTAGATGATTTTATCTATAAAAACTTGATTTTTAGCCCTATTCGAGTACAGTCCAACCTTAAGTACATGTAACACAGTTTTATGTTTACTGATATTCTTCTGACCCTATTCATTTGGAGGGGAGCTAAATAACGATGTTCGTTTGTTTGTTAGTTTGCTTGTTTGCTTGCTTGCTTTGTTTGTTTGTTTGTTTGTTTTACAGGTACCCCATTGACAGTGTACTATGTTTTCCAACTATCCCTTAGCAGCTTGATATACTTGGCATTGGCAGAGTTTGGTCACCTTGACCATCGACAAGTTGTAGCTATTGGACTGAGCTTGATAGTGCTGGGGTTGTTGCTGACGACATTTGCAAATGGAGCCCTGACTGTGGCCATATCATTTGGCATTATATTTGGCACTGGCTGTGGGTTGGTTGTTGTTTGTACCTATTCAGTGATAGCTCTCTGGTTTCCATGGTCACACAAGTACCACGTGTTTACAACCAGTTCGTTGAGCAACATGATGCCTGTTGGTAAGTATGCAACCCTCTGAATATAATGGCAAAATAAAAAATTTCATACTCATAATAATAATGATATCAATAAAGAAAAAGAATAAATATTTTATACGATATATATTTCAATAAATATCAATCTGCCTAAAAATATCTAGAATTACATAAAATTAAGTACAATAAAATTATTTTGAATAACAATTGAATTAATAGCCTTATGAAACACAATTTACTCATTCTGGGTGAAAAACTACATCAACTGAATCTAAACATTGCATTAAATTTTGAAACCTTTAAATCGACCATCACACTCCTTGTACTTTGACGGTTCCTACCATGTAGGTCCGTCATATGTCGAGCAAAAATAACAGCATTATTATCTTAATTTCAGGCTCGGTAATTGTGAACAACGTTAGTGCCCAGATGTGCTCAATTCCCTCATTGGGTTGGCGTTGGGCGTTCCGAATTTATGCAGTCATTATTTCTTCTTTGGGTATTCTTCTACTTCTGGTGTACGGACACCCTCCAATGGCATCAAATAAACAACGTGGCTGTCCATTAGGCAAAAAGTTAATAATTCACGCACGCGCGCGCGCGCGCGCGCGCACACACACACCCACAAACACACACACGGAAACAACAATAATGTAACATTTTCTATTAAAGCTATAGTATTTAATGTCTATTTTACATCTCATTTTTTTAATTAAGGCGAATGTGCTGTTTTTTGGACGTGACAGTACCCTCAATAATAGTGAACAAGGGTCGAGTCATATAAGGCTGCAAAATTGTTGCATTATGGTTGAATCTCTTTATTGTTATGTTTATACGTTTAAACCCCAACGCGTTTTACATATAAAAGAGTAAATTGCATCTTAAGAGACCACCGGTAACCCTTTCCTATGAGGTGAGACGTTTTGATCCATCATTAGAGAGCCTAAGTCACGTGACTGGCTTATCGGTATGATGACATACCCCGGTATCTTACAACTAATCCTCAAATAAGAAACAATGGTAAAATTGTTTCCCCTGTTTTCATATAACAAATATAACGAGTCCCATCCCATTACTCAGCATACTTGTTTCATCCAATGTCTCTTTCGAAAGAATTACAAATCTTGTCCGATGAGATTCAAAACTATAGCAATTAGAGTCAGGGGCAAGTATATCTCTTGAATAGAGGCTATTCAACTGGATAGCCTCATTCCCTGATAAAGATGTCCTGCTGGACATCGAAATATTGGAGGTAAAAACTATCTCAATATTAGCTGTTGAAGAAAAAAATCACATCATTCTTATAACAATTATAATAACAAATGGAGATCAAAATTTAAAGCAGACCCATTGTTATAACGATCAAATCCAACAGCATTTGCTAGAACAATTTTATGCCAGATCACTAGTCAGGGTAGTTAAGGCAATGAAATAATATCAAACTCCATGTCTTTCAGGTCAGACTTTCTGCAAAAACCACCTTGGACTATAAGTTCTAAAGCTGCCATTTATGGACTATGGGCCGTGGCAGTATGCTGTAAGGGATTCGCTTTCTTTTTGCCTTTTGTTATACTAGTAAGTATGAAAGTAACGATAAATACACATGCTGACTTTGTGACAGGTTCAATTGGTATATGTGCCCGTTTTGAAAATTTGTGAACACAGCCTGCATGGTCAATAATAACGACATACAGAGACAGACAGCGAACATTTAAGATACCATTAAGATGGTCATTATACTGATTCTTCTTCGAAACTTGTAGAACTGCAGACAAGTGGAAGGAAAATAAAAAAAAAACGTCTTATCAGATATAAGTGAGCAGTTTGTTTTTTAGTTCGGCGAAAACGACACTAGTAATAACAATAAAAACAAAATCAAAAAGTATGTAAAATAATAACAATTGCATGAATTCATATTATGCATAAACATATATGAATAAATATTAGAATAGAATTAACACAGTAAATTTAATAATTTGTCAATTCTCTCTTTTTCAGCCAAAACACGTGACCGACCTAGGGTATAAGGAGAACGAAGCAGAATACGTGATGACTGTTCTAGGAATCACGGGCATGATAGGACAGATGTTTTCCGCTTTTGTCGGAGACTATCTAAAAGGGAAGTTAATGGTGGTGAATTTGGTTGCAGCTTCTTTGCTTGCTATTAATAATACCATCGCTGCATATTCGACATCTTTGACTGGTGCGTTCGTATATGGTGCTGGTAGGTTTTTTTCTTACCTGTCTCTTATAATGATAAACTTTTTGGTCCATAATATTGATTTTATTTAATAATTTTCTTGCCTTATGTTACTTATGATATTTTAAGGAAGTCTAACAGAGAGAAACATGAAAAATCGTAAACATGCAAATCATAAGTAGATTTCCAAATTGCACATGAAAGAAAACGTAATGGAAATGTAAACATATATTTTTCCTATGTAATGATTATCAAAATCTCCTAAAATTGATAATTCCCCAAAAATTATCAATATGTTACCATTTAACCGAATTGTGATACAATATTCCAGTCACTGGTCTGGCTTTTGGTCCATATAATGCTGGGTACTTTGCTGTCTTCAATGAGGTCATGGACGGCGAGAACGTTGACACGTTATTTATGACAACGCGTTTAAGTAAAGGCGTTGGAGCTACTACGGGTCCTTATTTGGCAGGTAGATATAAGACTTCTTTCAAAACATATTTATTTGTCCTAAATCATCTTGGTAATCACTCCTCCCGTCTTTCTGTAACTTCTTTTTTTAATAATGCCTCACAAAAAAATTTCGTATACGATCCACACATGAAGAAAATACCTCAATTTGTACAAGGTATACATTTATTTGTTTATTTCAACTGTTATTCAGAAACAATGTGGAAGAAATCATTTACATATTGCAGCATACGGTCTTGTATGGTGATCGGAGAGAGAGAGAGAGAGAGAGAGCGAGAGAGAGTGTTCAGAACAGCGGACTAACAGATCCGCGGATCAAATAAAGCCGACCCACTTGCATGCTTGTTGCGTAATCCCCATGGAGAATCTACTCATTGTCTAATCGGGAATTACGTGGGTAGTTTTTTAGTGGGTCGCCATATTTGATCGGCGCATCTGTTAGCCCGCTGTTCTGAATGTACTCATGAGAGAAAGAGAGAAGCTTGTGCTGCTTTAAGCCTAGGTCCCAACAGAACGTACGGGCTGCTACGTGTGGTCTACGGCCAAAAAAAATGGGGGAAAAGCCTAGGTCCCAACTACGTTTTGGACGCACGGTTTTTTTTTGGTTCCTTGCGTCCGGCTAGGACGTAGTTAGATCGCACGTAGCAACTGTTGATCATGTCGAGAAGTTTCTACGTGCTGTTTTGCGTCCTCCAAAAGTCGCACGATGGACGTGCTTCTCACGCACGAACTCCTTCCCGATTCCTTCCCTGCGATCTAGCTACGTCCTAGACGGAAGCAAGGAACCTAAAAACCGTGCGTTCAAAACGTAGTTGGGACCTAGGCTAAACGTGGGAGTTCGTGCGTGTGGAGCACGTCCATCGTGCGACTTTTGGAGGTCGCAAACAGCACGTAGAAACTTTTCACCAATTACTTTATTTCTTCCCTGCGATCTAGCTACGTCCTAGCCGGACGCAAGGAACCTAAAAACCGTGAGTTCAAAACGTAGTTGGTACCTAGGCTTTAGACAGTATGTAGATATCTATATCCATTCTTTTACTTCTTCAGGTTATATCCGTGACGTCACAAGGAGTTACTACGTAGTGTTTCTATCTATTGCGTCATGCTTCGTTGTGTTTGTCCTAACAACGGGTGTAATTATATTCATCAACAAGTGGAGGAACTTGAAAAGTATAGAACTGATGAAGAATAGCATTTTGTATGAGTAAATACTACAAAATCAGATTCCTCGTGTTGCTTCTTAGCTTTGAGCAGTCAAAATTTGTCCGAAATTTCATTCTAAGAATTCATTATGTTGTGTAAGAAAATGACACTAGTATTTTTTTATACGTTACAAAGCATTGACTCTCACTTCTCATGTAAAGGTACTGTAAGAGTTTATAATCATCCAGATTCCGAAAACGAGGATTTTCCTGCATCTAGTTAATTAGTAATTCATCTACCACTAAGCTGATTTAAAACAATAAAAAACGGGAAATGTAAAATATCGGCGTTAGCTTTAGTTAGCTTCATTGTATGTCTTTATTTCTGTATAATTCAAAATTATTAGTAAACATATTATGCTATGTATTTTAGAATTTATAAGTTCTAAGTTACTTGATGTATTTGTACTTGTTATATATTGCTTCGCCATTTTAGCATACCGCGGCGTCTGTCTATTTTAGCGTTAGTCGGAGCAATGGGATTGAGTTAATATTATGTGAGTATTTACATCGTCGTAAGCGGGTTTCTTTACATGTACGTGCAAAGCAGATAATTATATGTTTATGTAAGTTGTTTATGATCTTTTACACGTGTATATTCTTTATGATAGTGTTAATTAAGTGATCTACTGTTGAGTGGTTTATTATATACCAGTATTTATTATTGTATTTATTCTTTGAAGGCCACCGCTACGTTACATTCCCATGAGAAGTTTATTCCATGTTTTTTCGTTTAATTTAAGGGATTTGATATTGCATAAACTTAATACCGGTTTAGTGCTATGGACCCGGTCGAGGTAAAACCGAGCAGGGACTGTCATGATAAAATGTCTTTTTTATTCAGTATTCAACGTTGATTTTATCGATTTTATTTTACGTAGATTTATAAACGCCTTTACTCGACAACAAATGCTAAGGATAAATCCATACTACAATCTTTTTTTGCTAGTTACATTCATATCACAACGGGTTGTTAGGCCAACTAACCCACTGCATTGACCCAGTCTGAGATATAGCATAGGAATTAGATCAAAATTTGATTCAGAGATGACCCTCTCCCGGCGAATAGGGCGATACTGTCGTTGCCGGACTCGCTGGAAAAGTGGCAACATCGCTTTTTCAGGGCTGTCAGATATAAAGTAAACAAAACAAGGATCAAGGGTTCAGATATTTCCTCCACCTTCCAAGCAAAAAAGATTTATCAAAACTTGAACCAGCTCTACCAGACCTGCAGTAATTTACGTAGATTTACGGCATGATACAATAAACGAGGCTGCTTTAGCACATTAATATGGCCACCCACTGTAAAAGTCATCTATCAGATTACCCAAGGAGGAGAAGGAGACCTCGTCATTCACAGCCTTGTTTTGACAAAAAAAGGCTCTCTCACTTGTGAATATCTACTGGAAAAACGATCTCCATGCCCAAGGAGAAGATATTTTGCACAAAGCAGAGTTAATCGCGGTTGAATTGCACATTACCAAAGACGCACCTCCCGTTGACCCTACGTCAATCGGCTTCTTGCAGCCAGATCGTCACGTCACTGGACCTTACTTCATGTCTTATTAAATACACTACTTTGAGGGAAGAAATGGTTATTTCAAAATGTACAAGTGCTCTGCTTTCTTTACTTAAAGGACTTTGATATTGATGTTAATTCAAAAGAGTTATGGTTTTATTGAAGAAAATGCACATGTAGACGGTCGATCTACGATCAGAAACAGTCAGAAAATTGTATCTGCTTTTATTCAAAACTGAACTTTGCATGTATCGAATTTATTTTGCGTTGATCAATGTTCGGTTTCGATAAAAAAAAAAAAAAAAAAAAAAAAAAAAAAACAAGCCCTACATGTATATAGGAATATCTTGCACAACGAAGTACTAGAAATATCTTCGATCCGGTTTCTTCACTTGATATCGACAAGATGTTGTAGACCTAATTAAGCCTCAAATTTATTTCAACTTTAACTTCCAAAAACTTGCATAAAACACGACTATACCATGTGCACGCACTCGTTCAGCTTCTCTGTCTCGAGTCACGCGGAGGATTAGACCGATTATGAGGGTCAGGTTTTCAAAGGACGCCGCTGTGAATAGAATGCTGCAATCTGATTGGACGAGAGAGATAAATGACGTCCCGTTTTTACTCATACTCTACAACTTCTCTACAACTTGATTACGACGACAGTCTGACACCAGAGAGCGATGGTATCTTCTCTGTACAGGGGCTGGGTTGTGCTTGGGATATCCGTTGTGATATTATTACTCATGGCGGGCGTCGAGACATCTTGGGGGACAACAATCTTGTGCTTTCAGCAGGATGAAAATTTCCCGGAGTCATCTCTTGCACAACTAGGTAAGACTGTTTCATATACAAATAAAGGCTGCCTTTCATAGGTCTTCAAAAGCGAGGTATGCGCCCCCCAAGATAACTTTATTTCGAGGTAAGCTTTTCATAAGCATGCAGTGAAGACTCATCCGAGGACCCTTTGTGTTATTGGACGTATGACAGTTTATCGAACACTGAACTGACGGATCTAAAATTGGGCTAAGGGTTGGGGATAAAATATGTAAACTATAAAAATAGAAGGAAGAGGGCAATTTCACAGTAATGTATAAGGTACAACCAGATGGCCTTGTGGTTAGAGTGTCCGCCTCCGGAGCGGGAGGACGTGGGTTCAAAACCCGTCCGGGGACATACCAGTCCTTTTTAACGGTACCTGCTGTCTCCCTGCTTGGCACTCAGCACTAAGGGGTTGAAGCAGGGGCCTGGTCATGCAGTGCAGAAATGATATATTAGCTCTGAGCGCCTAATATGGCAGCCGAGCTGTATCCTCCCCAGGGAGGTGAGACCGTCTACAGAGTGCACCAGTGCAAAAATGACCAGGCTTCCTTAATATGAATATTCATTTCATTTAAATAGATAAATTTACATAATTGTATAACTTCAACCTCGGGTTGCGATTTTCCAATAAAGATTATTATTATTATTATTATTATTATTATTACAACGATCGGAAAGTGTTTGTGTAACAAACAAGTGTAACAGAACTTGCGGAATTTTTTTTTTTATCTGCATATTCAAATTTATTCAGATTAGAAGAGCAAACTTAAAAGTAAAAATCCTATGTGGTGTTTCACCGCGGGTACTTTTTGAGAAAAATATTTTCGATACCCAAATTTTTTGTTTGTAAATTTGTCTCGTCATGCAGTCACATCATTCTGCAGAAACCGGGTCAATGGGTGCTCAAAGACCTTACTGGGTCGCCCTATGTGTAGCAGCTTTAAAGGCTTACAGTGAGTTCACAAATTATTCGTGTAACTCGATCATGTAAAATTAAAATGTACAAAAATGTTATAAAAGCTGTCACATATCCTGTATACATTGTATTTGTCTCCTGGTGTATGCTTCACTAGACTAGAGTTGTTATGGGTGTTATATGAACTGTTGACTTCAGTTGAATGCATCACTTCAAAACACCCCTATACGTCTATCAGTTTGAAAATCATATCGAGTCTGTAATGTTATCCTGTAACAAAGCTATGTTTTATAATGCTCACAGACAGCTGGCCTTTGATTACAATCTAAAATCTTCAGGCTACTAGCGAAGAACAAAAATGAACACTTAGGGATATGGTGGTTTTAACACATGTAAACGTGGTGTCAAAAAAAACTTCAAGTACATGTAGTACTCAGGAAAAGAAACGTTGGTTCTGCAATGAAACCCCATACCACACTATAAACACTCAGAAAATTAAATTAAAAG
The DNA here is from genome assembly GCF_001039355.2 of Lingula anatina. The sequence goes on along the minus strand of NW_019775069.1, from coordinate 358,921 downwards.
AAAATTAAAGACAAATTGGAGACAGCAACCGGTATGTATATTACATGCCATATATGCGTTGGCTGTAAAACTTAACAAAAGAAAGTTTATATAATATCAGGGAAATGAACAAACCTAGATAGGAAACTGATAGGGTTAATGAAGGTAAACCTACACCAGGGCCCAGCAAAAAAACACTCCATAAGGGGATGTGGGCATTTCCCATCACGGGTCACATGGAGCAGCGAAGCCACGTGGTCATAAAATAGACTGGAAAGTTCTGTACAGAACAGGCGAATTTGCCACTCCCATCGTGGGCGTATCCTACAATGTTCCTAACCCTAACTTTTTAACAGAAATGCCTTTTTAGGGCCGGGGAAATAAAATTAGCTTGGTTGGAGACATCAAGCGGATGTGAACAGGAACAAAAAGCTTAATCTCATGGTGAATGAACCTAGATAGAAAACTCTTGGTGAATGGAGGTAAACCTAAACCAGGGTCCACGCAGAAAAAGCACTCCATATAGGCATGTAGCCAATTGCCATCACGGGTCACACGGTGCAGCAAAGCCACGTGGTCTTAAAAAAGACTGGGGTATTACTGTGCCAGAATCCTACAAAATAGGCCGGCCAGTTTGCCACTCCCATAGGCGCAGAAGTCGTATCCTGCAATTTTCTTTCCTGTGATTATTCTTTTTTGTTACAGAAATGCCTTCTTTGGGGCTAGGGATGTAAAGTTAGCTTGGTTGTTACTTATGAAATATTGAACCTTTTTGCAATATGACCGCAAGTTTGTGGGGGGGAAATGCAAAAACAGTCGGAAATTGACATATTCCTTATTTGTAACTGTAGCGAATGTATTTTCTGTCGAAGGAACACACTACGATTACTGACATCACCCTAGCATGTTACTATTTAAAAAAAAAAACAAAATGGCCGCCAAAACAACATTAAAGGGTATAAGTCGTAAAAGCAGTATATTTTTGGTATTATTTTCTGATTAAAACCATCTCTGCCTTCCGTTTTTCTGTTCATTGTGACTTTTCGTTAACCATAATCTTTAACTGTCATTATCAGCTTGTTTGACGTTCATCTTATGCTTGCTGAGGGCGTAAGCTCCTTTTGTAATTTTACTTCTCTAGTCACAGAGATTGCATTTCTGTAAAAAGGACTTATATTATAAGAAAGACCTCTGTAGGGTTAGTGTTCTGACAACTTAAGTATAAGCGAAGTGACTGAAAGACAACAAGGAGCATGCAAAGACACCAAACGGTTGAGGAAAACACTGGTAGGACTGCAGGTTGGAGATTTTACCTTAAATTAAAGGTCTTAGCCTTTTTTTATTCTTGTTGCACTCATTTAATGTATCTTCAAAAGTCTAATTATGCTGGAAACACAGCTCCAAGTTCATCGTGTGACGTTATATTGGGATTTTTGGGGTAAAAACATCATTTTCGGTTTTCTGATTTTCTCAGGCACCTGGATAGCTATAAACATGCTTTTAATGGTATCATAACATTTGAACGAAGTACTACAAAAGGGGTTCGGGGATTTTTCTTTAAAGACTTACTATTGATTTTATCTATAAAAACGTGATTTTTATCCCTATTTGAGTACAGTCCCACCTTAAGTACATGTAACACGATTTTATGTTTACTGATATTTTGCTGACCTATTCATTTGGAGGGGAGCTATATAACGCTGTTCGTTTGTTTGTCTGTTTGTTTGTTTGTTTGCTTGCTTGCTTGCTTGCTTGCTTGTTTGTTTGTTTTACAGGTACCCCATTGACAGTGTACTATGTGTTCCTACTATCCCTTAGCAGCTTGATATATTTGGCATTGGCAGAGTTTGGTCACCTTGACCTTCGGCAAGTTGTAGCTATTGGACTTACCTTCATGGTGCTGGGGCTGTTGCTGACGTCACTTTTAAATGGAGCCCTGACTGTGGCCATATCTTTTGGCATTATATATGGGACTGGCTGCGGGTTGGTTCTCGTTTGTACGTATTCAGTGATAGCTCTCTGGTTTCCATGGTCACACAAGTACCACGTGTTTACAACCAGTTCGTTGAGCAACATGATGCCTGTTGGTAAGTATGCAACCCATTGAATATAATGGTAAAATAAATATTATCATAGTCATAACAATAATGAATAAAGGAGAAAAAGAAAATTTAATACGATTTATATTTCCATAAAATATCAATCCGTTTATAACAAAAGTATCTAAAATTACATTAAAAAGTGCAATAGAATTATTCTGAATAACCATTAAATTACTACGTAATGATAAGCTTATGAAACACAATTTAGTAATTCTGGGTGAAAACTAAATCAATTGAATCTGAACATTTTAACAAACCTTTAAATCGACCCATCACACTCCTTGTACTTTGACGATTCCTAGGTCTGTCACATGTCAACCAAAAATAACAGCATTATTATTTTAATTTCAGGCTCGGTAATTGTGAACAACGTTAGTGCCCTGATGTGCTCAAATCCGGCACTGGGTTGGCGTTGGGCGTTCCGAATTTATGCAGTTATCATTTCTTCTTTGGGTATTCTTCTACTACTGGTATACGGACACCCGCCAAAGTCATCAAATGAACAACGTTGCTGTCCATTAGACGAAAGGTTAATACACACGCGCGCGCGCGTGCGTGAAAACAGCCATAATGCAACATTTTCTGCTATAGTATTTTATGTCTTTATCTTACATCTCATTTTTGAATTAAGATCAATGTGCCTTTTATTTGGACATGACAGTTCCCTAAATAAAAATAGCAGACTCATTGATATTATGACTAAATCCAACAGTATTTGCTAGAGCAATTTTATACAAGATCACTAGTCAAGGTAGTTAAAGCAATGAAATAATATCGAACTCCATGTCTTTCAGGTCAGACTTCCTGCAAAAACCACCTTGGACTATAGGTTCCAAAATTACCATTTATGGACTATGGGCCATGGCAATATGTTGTAAGGGGTTCGCTTTCTTTTTGCCTTTTGTTATACTAGTAAGTATGAAAGTAACGATAAATACACATGCTGACTTTGTGACAGGTTGAATTGGTATATGTGCCCGTTTTGAAAATTTGTGAACACAGCCTGGTCAATAATAACGACATACAGAGACAGACAGCGAACATTTGTGATACCTTTAAGATGGTCATTATACTGATTATTCTTCGACACTTGTAGAACTGCAGACAAGTGGAAGGGAAATAAAAAACATCATATCATACATAAGTGATCAGTTTTTTTTTTTTTTTCAGTTCTTCGGTTCAGCGAAAATGACACTAGTAATAACAATAAGAACAAAATCAATAAGTATGTAAAATAATAACAATTGCATGAATTCGTATTATGCATAAGCAGATATGAATAAATATTAGAATAGAATTAACACAGTAAATTAAATAATTTGTCAATTTTCTCTTTTTCAGCCAAAACACGTGACCGACCTCGGATATAAGGAGAACGAAGCAGAATATGTGATGACTGTTCTAGGAATCACGGGCCTGATAGGACAGATGTTTTCCTCTTTTGTAGGAGACTATCTGAAAGGAAAGTTAATGGTGGTGAATGTGGTTGCAGCAGCTTTGCTCGCAGTTAATAATATCATCGCCGCATATTCGACATCTTTGACTGGTGCGTTTATATATAGTGCCAGTAAGTGTTCTTTACTTACCTGACTCTTACAATGATAAACTTTTTATTCCACCATTTTGATGTTATTTACTAATTTTCTTTTCTTATGTTAGCTATGATATTTTAAGGACGTCTTACAGAGAGAAATATGAAAAACCTGATCATGCAAATTATTAGTAGATTTTCAAGTTGCAGAGGAAAGGAAAAATAACGTAAATGTTAATGTATATTTTCCTATGTAATGATTATCAAAATCTCCTTAAATTGATGATTCCCAAAAAAACAAGCAATATTTTATCATTTAACCAAATTGTGATACAATATTTCAGTCACTGGTCTGGCTTTTGGTCCATATAATGCCGGGTACTTTGCTGTCTTCAATGAGGTCATGGACGGCGAGAACGTTGACACGTTATTTATGACAACGCGTTTAAGTAAAGGCGTTGGAGCTACTACGGGTCCTTATTTGGCAGGTAATTATAAGACTTCTTTCAAAACATATTTATTTGTCCTAAATCCTCTTGGTAAGCACTCCTCCCGTCTTTCTGTTACTCCTTTTTTTAATAATGCCTCAAAAAAAGTTTTGTATACGAACCACACATGAAGAAAATACTTCCATTTGTACAAGGTATACATTTATATGTTTATTTAAAATGTTATTAAGAAACAATGTGGAAGAAATCATTTATATATTGCAGCCTACGGTCTTGTATGGAGAGAGAGAGAGAGAGTTTAGAACAGCGGACCAGCAGATCCGCGGATCAAATATGGCCACTTGCATGCGTGTTGCGTACTCCCCATGGAGAATCTACTCATTGTCTAATCGGGAATTACGTGGCAAGTTTTTTAGTGGGTCGTCATATTTGATCGGCAGATCTGTAAGCCCGCTGTTCTGAACGCACTTATGGAGAAAGATAGAGAGAAGTTTAGCAAATTATCCATCATAGCTCCATCATTGCTCATTTGTGCTGTTTGAGACGGTATGTAGATATCTATATCCATTCTTTTACTTCTTCAGGCTATATCCGTGACGTCACAAGGAGTTACTACGCAGTGTTTCTATCTATTGCGTCATGCTTCGGTGTGTTTGTCCTAACAACGGGTGTAATTATATTCATCAACAAGTGGAGGAACTTGAAAAGTATAGAACTGATGAAGAATAGCATTTTGTATGAGTAAATACTACAAAACCAGATTTCTCGTGTTGTTTCTTAGCTTTAAACAGTCAAAATTTGTCCGAAATTTCATTTTAAGAAATCATTCACTGAGAATAAAATCAGAGTCCAAGTGGCTCCAAACTTGGAGTCCAGCAGTGGTGCCTAAAATAACTCCCAACTGGAATCAAGTTGACTCCAATGGAGTACTGCCATCCCAGACCCCACAGGAGGGTCACAACTGACCCCATTCACACATCCCTTCATCCCTTGATTTATCTCTACCAAAGAGTCACCATGACCCCAAATTAAGGCATTTTTGACTTCTTGGCACATCATGAACAAAACAACTACAATAGTGCGAAAGGGAGAGACAGCAAGTATCGGCCATTTCAGACTGCTGAGTGTCCGGACGGACTCGAACACACGTTCTCCCGCTCCAAAGGTGGACACTCTAACCACTAGACCATACAGCCACCTGTGGTCTGGAAAGAGCAATAACAAACAGTTTGTAAATCTGGTAATAAACAGCATGACAAATATATATATATATATATATATATATATATATATATATATATATATATATATATATATACTAATGAGTGAGCATACCTCTCCACGGACATGCATTAGTGGCCCAAACCTACAACTTGGAAACAAAACCTGCTGACATGTATGCCAACATATCACATAAAGGGTGTGGCAACTAAAGCCCGGGCCAGTAATAAGTGCACGAGTTCTGCATGCAGATACACACAGAAAACCACTTGTTCATGCATAAAACCAACTATGGCCAATAAAGTAATGTTTATACTGACAGAGGATGATGAAAACTGTTCTTTCCACGCCGTCTGCTCACTGCCATCACAAGCAATGAAAAGAAGCTTACTGTCCAGCGAGCGAAAAGAGTCGGTGAAAGGGGTCAGCCAGACACTGGCCCCCGATAATTTGACTCTGATTTTAGAGTCATATTGACTTCATGAGAGCCAGGGGGTGATTGACTCTGATAAGAGAGTCTAAAGCTCTGCTAGTGGGGTAATTTGACCCTTACATAGGAGTCAAGTTAACTCCATCGGGGTCAAGGGGTGCTGGACTCTGACTAGAGAGTCAAATGACTCCAATTTTATTCTCAGTGTTTGTGTAGTGTAAGAAATTGGCACTGATAATTTATACTTTACAGAGCACCGACTCTCTCTTCTCATGTAAGGGTAGTGTAAGGGTTTATAATCATCCAGATACCGAAACGAGTTTTTTTCCTGCATCTAGTTAATTAGTAATGCAACTATACCGTTGTGCTGATTTAAAACGGTAGAAATTCCCTCGGAATATACAAAATACAGACGTGTACCTTACTCGTTGCTTTGTATAATCATAGGCAACTCAAAGCTTTCATCGTCAATTTAACACCTATTTTGAGGTGAAACGGCAATCGGTATGGGGCGTAGCTTCATCCTTAAACAAGGTTTTATCACGAAAATTGGCATACTTGATCACATGTGTATGAGCTTCAATTGCGTGCCGTCATCTTGGCTTCAACATTTTTGTTATGGAGTTTTTAGCCCCTTATTACAGATTTTCATATAACAAAGGCTTTAATTTTCCTTTGTCAACGATAAAAATGAACCAAAGCCTTTAAGAAAAATCGCTGGCAGGGTGTTGGAGTACTAAATGGTGGCGTTAAATTGGCGTTAACACGGTGGCTGCTCAGATTCAGGAGAAATTTGAGAAACTGATTTTTTTTTTCATTTTTACCCCAAATTCGCAATCATGACGTCAAGATGGCAAGTGTCAATTTTCATTAGTGTCATAGTCCCAGAACACTAAACATTTCTGTTATCCAAAAGAATGTATGGAAGGCAGTAAATAAGGAGTTTTTGGCAAACGCTTAAAGATAATAAACGACAAAAAAATGCAAACGCCCAGTGAATGTACCGGATGATTAAGCTGATAAACAATATTCCTAAGAAAAAATAGCGGACTTCCATTCCTGTTACACCTGCAATGTACTAGGGTTGATTGATAAGTAGTGAGCCTCGTGTGGAAGGTATTAAGCAGCGATATCCCTTTTCAGCCCTTCTATTCCCTGACTATTTAAAGGTGTGTAGCCGAAGTTTGGTGTCATTTGGTTAGTTTATGTCGACGAGGCAGCGGAAAGCTCAGGAAAGGTGTACGAGGGTTGATTGATAAGTAGTGAGCCTCATATAGAAGGGGTACACATTTTACAAGTATTTTTCTTTATTTTTCAACATAGTCTCCTTGAGTATATATACACTTTTGCCAGCGAATTTTGAGAGCCTCTATGCCACTTTTATAGAAGCCCTTCTCTTGGCCGGCCGTTCAGAAACCCCTCCACTCCAAGTATGACGTCGTCATCTGACACAAAGTGAGCACCTGAAATGGCCTTTTTCAATTTGGGAAATATATAATAGTCAGATGTTCTATCAGTTCAAAGCCACACTCGTTGATTGCAGCCATGGCAATGACAGACTTGTGAGCAGGGGCATTGTCCTGGAGGAACAGTACACCTTTCCTGAGCTTCCCGCTGCCTCGTCGACATAAACTAACCAAATGACAACAAACTTCGGCTACACACCTTTAAAAAGTCAGGGAATAGAAGGGCTGAAAAGGGATATCGCTGCTTAATACCTTCCACATGAGGCTCACTACTTATCAATCAACCCTCGTATAGTGTCCGCCATGTTGGACTCGGCGAGTTGTCTACCATTGACGTAAAACGCGTCATTGATTAATTTCCCTTGTTTTCCAGTCTGTGGTCGGCTACTACAGGAGACAAGTCTATTAAACTAGTAATTTCACGTTATTTGATTGACTTAAGATATAAACAAGTGTATGTATTTAATATTAAAAATGTATTCCAATGATCCTGAAAAATGGTCCCCATATATAGCCAATACCTGCACCTGCAACCAGGCCCAGCCCATTGCATTTATAACAAAAGGGAACAAATGACCACGTTTCTTTTTTTTTTTTTTTTTTTTTTTTTTTTTTTTTGCCATAAACAGAGGTACTAATCGATTATCATGGGTCTTTTTTTTCGAGAATATTCTTTGCGGAGGCTCTGATGAAGGTTTATGCCCGTTATTTTCCTACCTTTATGCCATTATATAACAATACACTCCAATAATTCCAAAGGCCTCATTCAGAATTGGGGACTAAATAGTCCGAGGGTCAAATATTGTCCACCGACTTGAATACCTCCCCAAGGGATATTTATTCAGTGTCTATTAGCAGATTAGACGACAAGCTTTATAGTAGATCGCCAAATTTGACCCCTGCAAACGTTTGTCAAATTTTCGCAGGGGCAGTTAGTCCCCTCTTCTTAATCGGGCCAAAGCCCTGTTGCCCACGGGCACGTGTACGTCGCACAATTTTCCTGTCTAGTTCACCTGTGCCATGGGCTGAGCATGTAAACGAATCTAGGTGGATGACATAAGTACTTTCACTGTCTTTTGGATTTTTTCAACTGCATTTGGCAAACTGACAGGCATACTGCCCAACCAAGAACTATATAGCAGTTTTTATTCTTACTTAGTGAAAGCATATGAAGATTTTCCTGGATATTTCTGACCGATTTCTGGAAACCGTGTGAACCTCCTTGAACCCGACATTGGAGACCTGGACATATTGGAGAGCAATGGTATTTTCTGGTCTGTACAGGGGTTGGGTCGTGCTTGGAATATCCATTCCATTATTCGTGCTCTCCGCAGGGATTGAAACATCTTGGGGGGGGGGGGGCAGTATGCCGGCGGCGGCTCTTGCAGAGCTAGGTAAGAACTTCTTTCGTGTGTACCTAAAGACTGCCTTTCATACATATTTAAAAAAATAGGGCACGCTTTTCTAAAGATAATATCACTACCAATCTCTTATATAACTCAAATGAAAACAACATGCCTGGAAATAACCAATATTATTTTTTCGGTCAGTCAAAAAAGTTTTAAAACTACACCTTCTCTAAAATGTCTTCTTGTTAACTTGACCTATTTATACCTCCCTACATTTTGTAATGCAACGAAAAAAGAAACGAACGGAATAAAGTAACGGAATCATGTGGTATTTATTTTAAAAATACTAATTGAAATTATATTGTGGCATCTGGTCGGGTTAAGTTGCATTAATTTAACACATATACTCGTTTCATATGCATTTTCAACCTGATTAATACAGCAGCATTTTTGAAAGTAAGAAAGTAATCATCTTACAAAATTTAACTTTGTCATTTTCTTTATCATTGTTGAAGTTAATAAAGTTCATTTCGGTACAAAGAAATGCATGTAGTGAAGCTTTTAACTGTTTGTAATGTGAAACCTCAGTATAAAACGTTGCTCATCTAGATGAATCCAAATATTTTTAGTAAGAGCAATTACGCCTTTACATATTCAATATTTTCATAGCCGAAGCTGCGTGTTTGTAAATCTCTAAGCCGAATCATATTATACAGCAACCGAGTCAACTTGCATGTCCAAAGACCTTACTGGGTCGCCCCATGTATAGCAGGTTCTAATGAGCTCACAAGTTATTCATGTAACTTGATCATGTGGAATTATGTACAAAAAGTTTATGACAGGTGACACATCTTTCATACAATTTATGTCTCATTACCTACCTCATGATTACCCTCTACCAGACCGGCGGAAAATATGTGCACTTTTCGGTATCGCGACCCTGTGGTTTTTGGCCAGATGGAAGCAATTAAATCTGCACGCGAGCAGATGGCACTGCGCCCGCTATTTAGGGAGATGCTACAGGACATTCCTTAGTGAACTTCAATCTGAAATAACAAGCTATTCAGAAGGGGCTATTTTAATCTGCCACAACAGAGCAAATGATTAAATTCACAGCAATTAAAGGTATAATAACTCTTTGTTTTGGCCAAAAAATGAATTTTCCTGGAGTACACAACAATTTTCCCATACTTACCCATGTTTAATGAATCCATTTTTACTTTCAAAGTTAGTCCCTGTTTTTTTTCTAAAAAGTTTGGTTTTTTGTTAAAATCTCTTAAGAGGTTATAACAGAGCATAGCCATCAATGGAGGTCACGTGATCTAAAGACAAGCTCAGATATCAGAATAATAGCTATAATAATAGCGTTTTTGTGGTAAAACAGAATAGATTATATTTCTATGAGTTATTCACAATGTTTTTATTGTGAAATATAGATCTCATACGAAGAGTTATTATCCCTTTAACTGTTTTGATTGGTATCAGAGGGACTTAGCAGTACATAGTAAAGTTTCAATTTAATTCCCGAGTAGTTATGCCAACAATTTCCAGCCATGTAATCAACCTACAGATTTCAGCACAGGGCCACGGTAATAACATTGACCATATCCTGTAATTATAGCCAGAAACATTATCTGTGAATATCTAGTGAAAAATGAATATGTGGCCTGGTAGAGTGTACTATTATATATAAAGTAGTTATGTGATGAATACTATATAAAATGTTGGCCCTAGTTGAATACAAAACGTTGAAATATGTTCATCGGTTCAAAATTTAGGTTAGGTATTAGATGTTCTTTTGTCACAAATAAATATTATATAATGCCCACAGAAACGTTTCAATACCAATCCGCAATGTTTAAACCCCATTCCTATAGACACCATCGATATACGATGATCGATCCAACTTCACGGAGAATTTTGCTGAGTGCAATCAACTGAATGTCACGACTCCTCACGCCTCCTCTTGACATCTATACAGAAGAGCTGATGGTCATGTATACGAGTTCGTGGAAAACGAGAGGAGGCTTGTCATTCAGTTAAAGGGGCCCGCACACGGTGAGCATTCGGCGCGCGCCACTTGCGCTGCGCCAGATGCTCGCGCTCCTCAGCTCCCCGCAAACGATGCGCTCTTTGCTCAGCAGAGGTGCCTCCCGGCCTGCCCCTAGCGGACGCACTGTGAACTGTGGAATCATGTGTTTAAGGAAACATTACATATTGTTGTTTTTTCTGATAGTAATGGATAATGGTGACCACGTTAATCAATCAGACTAACTATAACTGTGTACATTTTTGTTGACTTCGCTGGGGGCTGCCATTTTTGTTTGTTTCCGGCTACTGGCACATGCGCATTTTTAGCATGGCGTGAGCAATCGGCGCTTGCACCCCGCACACGCAAAGACATTTGCCTCAAGAGACCAAAAAAATCAAACACGTGAGAAATTTTGCTCAGCCGCGCGTGCAAAAATCTCACCAAAATACCCCCGCACACGATGAGAAAACGGCGCAGCGCAAGTGGCGCGCGCCAAATGCTCACCGTGTGCGGGCCCCATAAGCTGATTGCACTCAGCAAAAGTTCCCGCAGTGTTGAATCGAGCTGCGTAGACCGATAGTGTATAAGGGAATGGTTACCTGTGCTAATTTGCCAGTTGAGACTTTTTTGGAACTGCTACTACTTAATTTCACCAGCACGTAATTTTGTAAGCTATAGTATTGCAGGGAAAACCACTGCCAGTTGTACAAGCAGAATAGAAGCTATTGAACAAAGGGTAAAAACTTGAGACAACTAGCAGGTTGAAAAGGATTTATGTCTTGACCAACGCTATATTAATTTCAATCACAAATCACCAAAATATGACTTTGAAGGTTTAAGTCCCCAATATAGGCTCTGTTAGAATGTAATCACCTACTCTTGTGAGGCCTATTGTACAATTCTGCCGTGATTAGAGAAAATGAGCAGATATTATTGGCCAAGACAAGAGCAACACCCATCTAAATATATACATTTTCAGACATCAATGTATCGTCAACAAAAGAAAGGCCACCTGGATCACTTTTGTATTTTATCTCCCTAATGTCCCTGTACAAACTCATACGGGTTTTACAGCCATATGACTTCTTCTAGTGAGTATATGACTTTTTTGAAAATCTCCACGCTCAAACATGGTTTTGGGGGCTGGGGTGAAAAAAGTGGCTACAGAGTAGAATGTATGATTACATTTTATGTTTGAATGTCTTGGGGAGAGGTATATTAATCAACAAAATACATCATATACGCATGTTGTTAATATATAACTAGATAAGGAGGTATAAGCATACATAAGATTTACATGTCTGCTGACTGAAAATCCGCTTCGAAAGCTGGAAATATCGAAATTGAGCATAAATCCCGTGAAATACGGTTTTGAGGCTTAATATTTGGCAGAAGTTAAAATGGTCCCTAGACATGTATTTTAGTCCAATAAGGTCAAATTGTGTGAACCTTCACCTTGCCGCACTTGCCTGTTGATTAGGAAAACTGGTACTGAATACCAAGTTAATTGTCACCATGTAAATTAAAACAGATTAAACAACTCAAAGTTTTGATAGAATGCCAGTCAGCTCTGAACCGTGTAAATTGCACTCGTTAAAAAGCCACCCATCAGCAAACACATCAGCAAAAGCAGAAAGACAGCTGTATTTATACATGGGTTTAAATACTTTTGGCGGCCATCTTTAAAATATTGTCTCTGGGTATCACAAGGTGCTGGTGCTGGTTTTAAATACAACAATTTTAGCATCAGCTCTTAAAGCAACCTGTCCATGCCCATTGTATTTATAACTAGAAAAGCACTCCGAGAGCGCAGACCTCCGCCAAGGCAGCAATTTTTTATTATTATTGATTTTTGATTAATTTTTGATCCGGATCACCACCAAAAAATAATCATCTGTTCCCTGGCCCACTTCTGANGGGGGGGGGGGGGGGCAGTATGCCGGCGGCGGCTCTTGCAGAGCTAGGTAAGAACTTCTTTCGTGTGTACCTAAAGACTGCCTTTCATACATATTTAAAAAAATAGGGCATGCTTTTCTAAAGATATTATCACTATCAATCTCTTACATAACTCAAATGAAAAAAACATGCCAGGAAATAACCAATATTATTCTTTCGGTCAGTCAAAAAGGTTTAAAAGTACACCTTCTCTAAAAATTTTTTGTTGTTAACTTGACCTTTTTATACCTCCTTACATTTTGTAATGCAACGAAAAAAGAAACGAACGGAATAAAGTAACGGAATCATGTGGTATTTATTTTAAAAATACTATTTGAAATTATATGGTGGCATCTGGGCGGGTTAAGTTGCATTAATTTAACACATCTACTCGTTTCGTATGCATTTTCAACCTGATTAATACAGCAGCATTTTTGAAAGTAAGAAAGTAATCATCTTACAAAATTTAACTTTGTCATTTTCTTTATCATTGTTGAAGTTAATAAAGTTCATTTCGGTACAAAGAAATGCATGTAGTGAAGCTTTTAACTGTTTGTAATTTGAAACCTTAGTGTAAAACGTTGCTCATCTAGATGAATCCAAATATTTTTAGTAAGAGCAATTACGCCTTTACATATTCAATATTTTTGTAGCCGAAGCTGCGTGTTTGTAAATCTCTAAGCCGAATCATATTATACAGCAACCGAGTCAACTTGCATGTCCAAAGACCTTACTGGGTCGCCCCATGTGTAGCAGGTTCTAATGAGCTCACAAGTTATTCATGTAACTTGATCATGTGGAATTATGTACAAAAAGTTTATGACAGGTGACACATCTTTCATACAATTTATGTGTCATTACCTACCACATGATTACCCTCTACCAGACCGGCGGAAAATATGTGCACTTTTCAGTATCGCGACCCTGTGGTTTTTGGCCAGATGGAAGCAATTAAATCTGCACGCGAACAGATGGCACTACACCCGCTATGTAGGGAGATGCTACAGGACATTCCTTAGTTAACTTCAATCTGAAATAACAAGCTATTCAGAAGGGGCTATTTTAATCTGTCACAACAGAGCAAATGATTAAATTCACAGCAATTTACTGTTTTGATTGGTATCAGAGGGACTTAGCAGTACATAGTAAAGTTTCAATTTAATTCCCGAGTAGTTATGCCAACAATTTCCAGCCATGTAATCAACCTACAGATTTCAGCACAGGGTCACAGTAATAACATTGACCATATCCTGTAATTATAGCCAGAAACATTATCTGTGAATATCTAGTGAAAAATGAATATGTGGAGTGTACTATATAAAGTAGTTTTGTGATGAATACTATATGAAATGTTGGCCCTAGTTGATTACAAAACGTTGAAATATGTTCATCGGTTCAAAATTTAGGTTAGGTATCAGATGTTCTTTTTCACAAATTAATATTTTATAATGCCCACAGAAACGTTTCAATACCAATCCGCAATGTTTAAACCCCATTCCTATAGACACCATCGATATACGATGACCGATCCAACTTTGCGGAGAATTTTGCTGAGTGCAATCAACTGAATGTCACGACTCCTCACGCCTCCTCTTGACATCTATACAGAAGAGCTGATGGTCATGTATACGAGTGCGTGGAAAACGAGAGGAGGCGTGTCATTCAGTTAAGCTGATTGCACTCAGCAAAAGTTCCCGCAATGTTTGATAGAGCTGCGTAGACCGATAGTGTATAAGGGAATGGTTACCTGTGCTAATTTGTCAGTTGAAGACTTTTTTGGAACTGCTACTGCTTAATTTCACCAGCACGTAATTTTGTAAGCTATAGTGTTGCAGGGAAAACCACTGCCAGTTGTACAATCAGAATATAAGCTATTGAACAAAGGGTAAAAACTTGAGACAACTAGCAGGTTGAAAAGGATTTATGTCTTGACCAACGCTATATTAATTTCAATCACAAATCACCAAAATATGACTTTGAAGGTTTAAATCCCCAATATAGGCTCTGTTAGAATGTAATCACCTACTCTTGTGAGGCTTATTGTACAATTCTGCTGTGATTAGAGAAAATGAGCGGATATCACTGGCCAAGACAAGAGCAACACCCATCTAAATTTATACATTTTCAGACATCAATGTATCGTCAACAAAAGAAAAGGCCACCAGGATCACTTTTGTATTTGATCTCCCTAATGTCCCTGTACAAACTCATACGGGTTTTACAGCCATATAAATTCTTCTAGTGAGTATATGACTTTTTTTTTAAATCTCCACGCTCAAACATGGTTTTGGGGGCTGGGGTGAAAAAAGTGGCTACAGAGTAGAATGTATGGTTACATTTTATGTTTGAATGTCTTGGGGAGAGGTATATTAATCAACAAAATACATCATATATGCATTTTGGTAATATATAACTACCCCGGTAGATAAGGGGGGATAAGCATACATAAGATTTACATGTCTGCTGACTGAAAATCCACTTCGAAAGCTGGAAATATCGAAATTGAGCATAAACCCCGGTTTTGAGGCTTAATATTTGGCAGAAGTTAAAAGGGTCCCCAGACATGTATTTTAGTCCAATAAG
Organism: Lingula anatina; assembly: GCF_001039355.2. The sequence goes on along the minus strand of NW_019775069.1, from coordinate 343,844 downwards.
GTCAAATTATGTGAACCTTCACCTTGCCGCACTTGTCTGTTGATTAGGAAAACTTGTACCTAATACCAAGTTAATTTTCACCATGTAAATTAAAACAGATCAAACAACTCAAAGTTTTGACACTTTGCCAGTCAGCTCTGAACCGTGTAAATTGCACTCGTTAAAAAGCCACCCATCAGCAAGCACATCAGCAAAAGCAGAATGACAGCTGTATTTATACATGGGTTAAAATACTTTTGGCGGCCATCTTTTAAAAAATTGTCACTGGGTATCACAAGATGCTGGTGCTGGTTTTAAATACAACGATTCTAGCATCAGCTCTTAAAGCAACCTGGCCATGCCCATTGTATTTATAACTAGAAAAGCACTCCGAGAGCGCAGACCTCCGCCAAGGCAGCAATTTTTTTATTATTATTGATTTTTGATTAANATTTTGTAATGAAGCGAAAATCAAAAACGAATGGAAATAACGAAAACCTGTAATATTTTTAAAAAACAATATTTGAAATTATATGATGGCATCTGGTTGGGTTAATTAGCAATAATTTGATATATCATCTCGCTTCATACGTATTTCAAGGTAATTAATACAGCAGTATTTTTGGAAGTAAACATCTTACAAAATATAACTTCTTCATTTTCTTTATCATTGTTGAAGTTAATAAAGTTCATTTCTGTACGAAATAATACTGAAGCTGTTAACTGTTTATAATTTTGAAAACTCGGTGTAAAATGTCGCTCATCTTCAACCTGGCCTCTCTACACAATTATTTTTAACACAACTCAAGCCACGTGTTTCTAAAATTCTCTATCAGATCTCATATTACAGAAACCGGTTTTACCTAAAAGTACAGAGACCTAACTGGGATGCCCCTGTGTAGCACAGGCTTGGACTTTAACTTGCACTTGTACTTGAACTTTTGATTTGCAATAGATAAATCCAAATATTATTTTAGTAAGATCAATCACGCCAATACATGTTCAATTTTTCAAAACCCAAGCTCTGTGTTTGTAAGTCTCTCAGTCAAATCATATTATACAGAAATCGATACATTCGTGGGTTTTGTGGTTAATATGGATAACAGTGCTAAAAGATCTGCAGGTACTGTACTGTACGTAAACGCCTCATCCGTTTATAAGGCCTGCATGGCCCCATGTGTAGCAGGTTAATGCTTACAATGAGTTCATAAATTATTCGTGTAACTTGATCATGTGGAATTATGTACAAAAAGTGTATGACAGCTGACGCATTATATATACAATTTATTTCTCGTTACCTACGATATAATATAGTTTTGTTGTGAATTTTAGGTGACATGCTGACCCCAGTTGCTTATAAAATGTTGAAATACGTTCATCAGTTCAAAATTTAACTAAGGTCTCAGATGCTCTTTTGCCACAAACTAATATTTTACATTGCTCACAGACACGTTTCAATATCAGCCTGAATTTTTCAGATCCCATTCCCACAGATAACATCGGTATAGGTAGATCGATCCAACTTTGCGGGGAATCTCGCTGAGTGCAGTAAACTAAATGGCACTACTCCCAAGCCTTCCTCTATACAGTAGAGCTGGTGCTTATACGAGTTCGTTAAAACAAGAGGAGGCATGCCATACAGTTAAGCTGGTTGCACTCAGCAAAAGTCCCCACAGTGTTGAATCGAGCTATGTAGACCGATAGTGTCTATGAGAATGGTGCCCTATGTTAAGTTGCCGGTTGAAGACTGTTAGTGAAACGGCTACTACTTTATTTCACCAGCACGTACTTCTCGTCTAGACTGGGTATACTAGAAAAACACTTGTACGATGCATGGGATTTAATATTACAGTATTTATATAAAAACTTGCCCATGTAGTGAAGATGCAGTCCAAACAATTAAACTGGTCATCAGATATCAGCTATCACGACAAAACCACTCAGTGGAGTGGAACAGTGAAAGAAACCATCAGAGAGAAAGCGACTGTAAAACAAGGGGACCAAGGAGACCAAATTGATTTGGAAAACTTAAAGTACATGTGTCATCAGTAAAGACAAAGGCAGATAATATCAAATTATACTTTTTTATCTGTGCAAATTTCAATGATAATAAGTAAATAAACCGTTTGTTTGTTTGTTTGTTTGTTTGTTTGTATTACAGGTGCCCCATTGACGGTTTACTATGTGTTTCTCTTGTCCCTGGGTAACCTGATATACCTTGCATTATCGAAGTTTGGTCACCTTGACCTTCGCCATGTAGTAGCTGTTGGTCTTACCTTGATGGTGCTGGGTTTATGTCTGACGTCGTTTGCAAACGGAGCCCAGTCTGTGACCATATCGTTTGGAATTATTACTGGAATGGGCAGTGGATTGGTGGTTCTTTGTACGTATTTAGTGATACCACTCTGGTTTCCATGGTCACACAGGTTTCACGTGTTAACAACCAGCGCGTTGGGAACCTTACAACCCACTGGTAAGTGTACAAAATGTCTAAATATAAAGACCAAACGATGTTAATAATAATAGTAATAACAAAGACAGAGAAGAAAGTCGAATTTCATATGAAAACCAGTTTTAAAAAGTGCCAGTATCTGAATAAACTGACATGAAAAAATACAAATGAAATTACTTTCAAATATCCATTAAAACAACACTACTAGTTTAAAAAGTGAAAGAAAGTCCCCACTTGGGAAATTGAAAATATTGACATTTATTTTCAATACCTTTTAGTTTTCTTTTTGTCTGTCTTTGACATTTCAAACTCCTGCAGTTTTGATGATTCCTAGATCTGCCATTCCAAGCAAAAATACACCATTATAATCTTGATTTCAGGCTCAGCAATTTTGAACAACGTAAGTGCCCAACTGTGCTCAAATCCGTCACTGGGTTGGCGTTGGGCGTTCCGAATTTATGCAGTTATTCTATCCTCTTTGGGGCTTCTTCTACTTCTGGTGTACGGAAACCCGCCAATGGCGTCAAATGCACAGCGAGACTGGCCACCAGACTTAGAGTAAATATCTATCCCCGGTTTTTATACTGTATAACAATTAGTAAGAAGTATATGTTCTACTTCAGGAGGCAATTACAGGCTCTTATTTCAGTCAAATTCTCTCTCAAACGATAATTATTTTAATTATATATATTCTGATAAAAACAAAAAAGTAAAGAGATCGAATTATTATAAGGGGATTCCGTTAAATTTTGGTTTTCAAAACTCTGCATACTTAAGTCAAAACATTCACCATAAATTCAAAATAGTTTATATGCTGCATTCTATCTATCCAAGATGTATCCTTTCTGAGTTTTTCTTTAAAAACTGCGTCAACATATTTGATACACCACATTTCATAGATAATTCAGTGAGAAACAATTCTAAACATAAAGGTCTTTCTTGTTTTAGTGCAGATTTCCTGCAAAAAGTGCCTTGGACAAGACAATCTACAATTGCTATCTTTGGAATATGGGCCTCGGCAATCATTTGCAAGGGATTCGCTTTCTATTTACCTTTCATTATATTAGTAAGTATTATGATTATGACAGGTATGTGTTGCCTATGCAATTACTGGCAAGATTTTTTAAGAATCCGCTCATTGCAAGGTTAATTGAATTACTATATGTGTATATTCTGATATTTTGCGCTAGGGTAAGTAATCTTGGAAGTGAGTGCCGTGAGTATTGTAGCATCTTTATTGCTATAGAGCTCGTCATTAAATTGTTGTCTTTAGTCAAAACGCAGTGAACTTCAAACATTGGACGGTAGATCAACGGCCATTACTAATCAGTGTATTCATCTAGTTCAACTGAAATTCACATAAGCATTATTATTATTATTATTATTATTATTATTATTATTATTATTATTATTTTAGAATAAAGTTATCAAAAAGTTTAAGTGCATAAAAGAAATGAATGAATGTGAATGAATGAATGAATTTTAAGAAATGAATAAACAGATATCAATAAATGGTGAAGTGTGATATACTAACCAAATATATTTTCTTTGTTGCTTCTCTCTTTTCAGCCAAAACACATTACCGACCTTGGATTTAAAGAATCCGAAGCAGAATACGCGATAACAGTCCTAGGAATCATGGGCATGATTGGACAATCCTTTTTCTCCTGGGTCGGAGACTATCTGAAAGGGAAGTTACTGGTGGTAAACTTGGTGGCAGCAGCTTTTCTCTCAATTAATAATATCATCGCCGCATATTCGACATCATTAACTGGTGCGTTTATATACAGTGCCGGTAAGTGTTCTTTTATTTTCACACGAGCTTTATGAACGGCTTGGTCCACCATGATCTTTTAATTCCTTCCTTATTTTTGCGCGTTATGTCACTCTATCTGTGGCATTTTTTATACTTAACTTATCGTAATATTAATTATAAAACAAACAGTCATACGTATTCATGTATGTATACACAGCAAGGTTTTCTTAAACATGTTACTACCGTTAATAAAATTTCAAAAAATTAAGAAAAAATTCTGATAGCGTTCTAGCTGGTGAAATGTTTTTCAATATATTTTGGATTCTATGATTTACAAATCTGTTACCTTAATTACATAATCTATCAAAATTTTAGTCTCTGGTTTGGCTTTTGGTCCATATAATGCCGGCTACTATGCTGTCGTCAATGAAATCATGGACGGTGAGAACGTAGATGCGTTATTCCTTACTATCCGGTTCAGTACAGGCGTTGGAGCCACTACAGGGCCGTATTTGGCAGGTAGTTTAAGGCCGACCTGGCTCTTTCAAAAAAAAAAAAATATATATATATNATTCAAAAATCAAAAACGAATGGAAATAACGAAAACCTGTAATATTTTTAAAAAACAATATTTGAAATTATATGATGGCATCTGGTTGGGTTAATTAGCAATAATTTGATATATCATCTCGCTTCATACGTATTTCAAGGTAATTAATACAGCAGTATTTTTGGAAGTAAACATCTTACAAAATATAACTTCTTCATTTTCTTTATCATTGTTGAAGTTAATAAAGTTCATTTCTGTACGAAATAATACTGAAGCTGTTAACTGTTTATAATTTTGAAAACTCGGTGTAAAATGTCGCTCATCTTCAACCTGGCCTCTCTACACAATTATTTTTAACACATCTCAAGCCACGTGTTTCTAAAATTCTCTATCAGATCTCATATTACAGAAACCGGTTTTACCTAAAAGTACAGAGACCTAACTGGGATGCCCCTGTGTAGCACAGGCTTGGACTTTAACTTGCACTTGTACTTGAACTTTTGATTTGCAATAGATAAATCCAAATATTATTTTAGTAAGATCAATCACGCCAATACATGTTCAATTTTTCAAAACCCAAGCTCTGTGTTTGTAAGTCTCTCAGTCAAATCATATTATACAGAAACCGATACATTCGTGGGTTTTGTGGTTAATATGGATAACAGTGCTAAAAGATCTGCAGGTACTGTACTGTACGTAAACGCCTAATCCGTTTATAAGGCCTGCATGGCCCCATGTGTAGCAGGTTAATGCTTACAATGAGTTCATAAATTATTCGTGTAACTTGATCATGTGGAATTATGTACAAAAAGTTTATGACAGCTGACGCATTATATATACAATTTATTTCTCGTTACCTACGATATAATGTAGTTTTGTTGTGAATTTTATGTGACATGCTGACCCCAGTTGCTCATAAAATGTTGAAATACGTTCATCAGTTCAAAATTTAACTAAGGTCCCAGATGCTCTTTTGCCACAAACTAATATTTTACATTGCTCACAGACACGTTTCAATATCAGGCTGAATTTTTCAGATCCCATTCCCACAGACGACATCGGTTTAGGTAGATCGATCCAACTTTGCGGGGAATCTCGCTGAGTGCAATCAACTAAATGTCACGACTCTCAAGGCTTCCTCTATACAGAAGAGCTGGTGATTATACGAATTCGTTAAAACAAGAGGAGGCATGTTATACAGTTAAGCTAGTTGCACTCATGCATCAAAAGTCCCCACAGTGTTGAATCGAGCTATGTAGACCGATAGTGTCTACGAGAATGGTGCCCTACGTTAAGTTGCCGGTTGAAGACTGTTAGTGAAACGGCTACTACTTTATTTCACCAGCACGTACTTCTCGTCTAGACTGGGTATACTAGAAAAACACTTGTACGATGCATGGGATTCAATATTACAGTATTTATATGAAAACTTGCCCATGTAGAGAAGATGCAGTCCAAACAATTAAACTGGTCATCAGATATCTGCTATCACGACAAAACCACTCAGTGGAGTGGAACAGTGAAAAAACCATCAGAGAGAAAGCGACTGTAAAACAAGTGGACCAAGGAGACCAAAGTGATTTGGAAAACTTAAAGTACATGTATCATCAGTAAAGACAAAGGCAGATAATATCAAATTATACTTTTTTTATCTGTGCAAATTTCAATGATAATAAGTAAATAAACCGTTTGTTTGTTTCTTTGTTTGTTTCTTTGTTTGTTTGTATTACAGGTGCCCCATTGACGGTTTACTATGTGTTTCTCCTGTCCCTGGGTAACCTGATATACCTTGCATTATCGAAGTTTGGTCACCTTGACCTTCGCCATGTTGTAGCTGTTGGTCTTACCTTGATGGTGCTGGGTTTATGTCTGACGTCGTTTGCAAACGGAGCCCAGTCTGTGACCATATCGTTTGGAATTATAACTGGAATGGGCAGTGGATTGGTGGTTCTTTGTACGTATTTAGTGATACCACTCTGGTTTCCATGGTCACACAGGTTTCACGTGTTAACAACCAGCGCGTTGGGAACCTTACAACCCACTGGTAAGTGTACAAAATGTCTAAATATAAAGACCAAACGATATTAATGATAATAGTAATAACAAAGACAGAGAAGAAAGTCGAATTTTATATGAAAACCAGTATCTAAATAAACTGATATGAAAAAATACAAATGAAATTACTTTCAAATATCCATTAAAACAACACTACTAGTTTAAAAAGTGAAAGAAAGTCCCTTCTTGGGAAATTGAAAATATTGACATTTTTTTCAATACCTTTTAGTTTTCTTTTTGTCTGTCTTTGACATTTCAAACTCCTGCGGTTTTGATTATTCCTAGATCTGCCATTCCAAGCAAAAATACACCATTATAATCTTGATTTCAGGCTCAGCAATTTTGAACAACGTAAGTGCCCAACTGTGCTCAAATCCGTCACTGGGTTGGCGTTGGGCGTTCCGAATTTATGCAGTTATTCTATCCTCTTTGGGGCTTCTTCTACTTCTGGTGTACGGAAACCCGCCAATGGCGTCAAATGCACAGCGAGACTGGCCACCAGACTTAGAGTAAATATATATACCCGGTTTTTATACTGTATAACAATTAGTAAGAAGTATATGTTCTACTTCAGGAGGCAATTACAGGCTCTTATTTCAGTCAAATTCTCTCTCAAACGATAATTATTTTAATTATATATATTCTGATAAAAACAAAAAAAGTAAAGAGATCGAATTATTATAAGGGGATTCCGTTAAATTTTGGTTTTCAAAACTCTGCATACTTAAGTCAAAACATTCACCATAAATTCAAAATAGTTTATATGCTGCATTCTATCTATCCAAGATGTATCCTTTCTGAGTTTTTCTTTAAAAACTGCGTCAACATATTTGATACACCACATTTCATAGTTAATTCAGTGAGAAACAATTCTAAACATAAAGGTCTTTCTTGTTTTAGTGCAGATTTCCTGCAAAAAGTGCCTTGGACAAGACAATCTACAATTGCTATATTTGGAATATGGGCCTCGGCAATCATTTGCAAGGGATTCGCTTTCTATTTACCTTTCATTATATTAGTAAGTATTATGATTATGACAGGTATGTGTTGCCTATGTAATTACTGGCAAGATTTTTTAAGAATCCGCTCATTGCAAGGTTGAATTACTATATGTGTATATTCTCATATTTTGCGCTAGGGTAAGTAATCTTGGAAGTGAGTGCCGTGAGTATTGTAGCATCTTTATTGCTATAGAGCTCGTCATTAAATTGTTGTCTTTAGTCAAAACGCAGTGAACTTCAAACATTGGACGGTAGATCAACGGCCATTACTAATCAGTGTATTCATCTAGTTCAACTGAAATTCACATAAGCATTATTATTATTATTATTATTATTTTAGAATAAAGTTATCAAAAAGTTTAAGTGCATAAAAGAAATGAATGAATGTGAATGAATGAATGAATTTTAAGAAATGAATAAACAGATATCAATAAATGGTGAAGTGTGATATATTAACCAAATATATTTTCTTTGTTGCTTCTCTCTTTTCAGCCAAAACACATGACCGACCTTGGATTTAAAGAATCCGAAGCAGAATACGCGATAACAGTCCTAGGAATCATGGGCATGATTGGACAATCCTTTTTCTCCTGGGTCGGAGACTATCTGAAAGGGAAGTTACTGGTGGTAAACTTGGTGGCAGCAGCTTTTCTCTCAATTAATAATATCATCGCCGCATATTCGACATCATTAACTGGTGCGTTTATATACAGTGCCGGTAAGTGTTCTTTTATTTTCACACGAGCTTTATGAACGGCTTGGTCCACCATGATCTTTTAATTCCTTCCTTATTTTTGCGCGTTATGTCACTCTATCTGTGGCATTTTTTATACTTAACTTATCGTAATATTAATTATAAAACAAACAGTCATACGTATTCATGTATGTATACACAGCAGGGTTTTCTTAAACATGTTACTACCGTTAATAAAATTTCAAAAAATTAAGAAGAAATTCTGATAGCGTGCTAGCTGGTGAAATGTTTTTCAATATATTTTGGATTCTATGATTTACAAATCTGTTACCTTAATTACATAATCTATCAAAATTTTAGTCTCAGGTCTGGCTTTTGGTCCATATAATGCCGGCTACTATGCTGTCGTTAACGAAATCATGGACGGTGAGAACGTAGATGCGTTATTCCTTACTATCCGGTTCAGTACAGGCGTTGGAGCCACTACAGGCCCGTATTTGGCAGGTAGATTATGGGCGTCGTGGGCACTTCAAGATATCTGTTTACATCTTAATTCTCTTGCTCTCTACTCCTTCCGTCCTTTTGCAACATACTTGTATTCTTTATACATATAACACTATTTGTACGTAACAAATAGAGTATGATGGATGCAATTTTGTTCGACAATATTACAATGTGTCAGGGACCAAAGTATTGAAAAAAATAGTAATTAATATTTTTCTTAACTGCGGTCCTTGGCAATGTATATTTCCCATCGTTTTGTTCATGTGTGCTGTTATTTAACATTCCATTACTACTTCAGGCTATATCCGTGACGTCACAGGAAGTTACTACGCCGTGTTTCTGGCTATTGCATCATGCTTTGCTGTGTTTGTCCTAGCATCGGGTGCTATCATTTTTATCAACAAGTGGAGGGACTTGCGAAGTTTAGAATTAATGAAGAACAGCATCACGTTTGAGTAAATATTACAAAAGCAAACTCATAGTCTTGCTACTCGGATACAGGCCTTCAAAAAAAAGGACAAGGACAGAATTGAACATGCAGCCAACCACTGCCGTTTTAAATGAATATGTAACAGTAATTTGATAGGAATTTATTTGAAAGAAGGAAAATATTTCATTAAATAAAACCAGCAAGCGCGTGTACAAACTTAAAACATCGAGAGACACGAAGAACTTTTTTTAATGTGACAAGCTGGAATAAACTAGCAGCTGAAAGTGATGAGAAAAAATCATCCCAGCTTAACAACCTCGATTTGAAAGCACTATTTTATATGGTGCTGTCCAGGCTGAACTCAAATGGCCCGCTTCTCTATAGAATTAGAGTTTTAAGTAAATAGATATCTAAATAAATTCGATATCAAAATATAAATAGGATTTGGGTTTCCGGCTATTATTTAGATTAAGGGATTTATTTGCTTCTCTACTGGTTGGTTAATTGCATCAGCCTACAGGATATTCTCTTGGGCACGGTGGTGTTTTACCTGACTGAATCAGCACGCCAGAAGAATGATAGGTGGTAATACTGTACCTATCACAGCCCTCCTTTACCTGATGAAGTCTGACTGTCAACAGACGAAATTTGGCTGGAAATCTAGGTTAAACTGTCTACGACTATTGCTAAATAAAACTGTATTTGTTTACAGTTGTTATTGGTTTCGATGTGCATTGTGCAACCATCTATATTTGTCAACAAAGTCATCAAGATGATAAAGTGACGTGTTACATATTATCAATAAACATCAATAGATGACGGTGGCCAGCTTTAGGCTCTATTAACAACAGCGGACTAACTAGTCCACGGATCAAATATGGCGACCCACTTGAAAGCTTGCCGTCTAATCCCCTAATAGACGCTGAATAGATTACCCACGGGGATTACGCAACAAGCATTCAAGTGGGTCAGCAATATTTGATCCGCGGAGTAGTTAGACCGCTTTTGTGAACGCGGCCTTAGATGATAACGATGATATCCGGAGTGTGGTCTGACCTCACACGACCTATCACCATTTCATTTACATTATAATACAGAGCCTGTGAAAATAATAATGATTACCCGCACGAAAATGCAGTAGTATCGAAGTAGCAAAGAAGCATTAACGCAGTAGTGGTGTGGAGCATATTTGCAGTAGAAATGCAGTATAGCCTACTGCAATTCTACTTCAAAAATTACATAGGGTTGTACAGAGGAGGAGCATTAATGCAGTAGATTAGCAGCATGATAGAAGCATGTTTCAAATATGCTAATTAGCTCCCACATCGAAGCAGATTTGAAGCATGTTTGCAGTATGATTGCAGTAGTCTACTGCGCTGGAGTATCTACTTCGTTTTCGTGCGGGTATAGCTTACGATAATGAATAATTAGCCATTAAATACTTACATGTAAATCACTGTGTAGGATCGACCCAAGTGCGAACCGATTGTACGGGTTTATTAATAATACCGAAGGGTATTTTTTTTTCTCCAATGGGTTCTAATCCGATTATGATGCTTCTACATTCGGTTAAGGATATCCCCGCTTGGGTTTTGCCCGGAGAGAAAAGCTACATAAAACTGCAGTTTACTAGTTACCAAATCAAAATTCTGTTTATTCCTAGGACGTTCTCTGGTTTTATGGAAATCATCGGCGTTACAGACTGCGTGATTATAAATTACCTTAAAGTCACATGAGACCAAAAAAATTAGATGCACTGTAAGAGCAATTACCACACAAAAGTTATATAAAACCAATTAAAGTTAGATTAGAGTAATTACTATACTTATACGAGCCGCGTGCACATGCCCGCAACTACATTAAAATCAATTTACACGTCTGAGGATTATTTTGCGGTCTGCACATGCTGCCCCTATCGTCTGCCAAACTGGTTTAACAGCATTTCAAACCATCCGGCAGAGAGCAGCATTGTCCTCAGCCAGTCAAGTCAGTGATTCACTGAATATTCCCCTTGCTCGACCTCAGTCATCCTTTTTGAAATAACAGGTTTTCTTTTTCATAGAACCACCTAACCAACCCTCATGGTATTACGTGACAGAATGCACAGAACAAGGCTCAGTTACAACAAAGCGCCCCCATGTACGTAATGTACCGGGTGTGAGTACATAACAAATGGCCAACGACATTGAGTACAAGTCTGCAGATTTAAAAAGCGGGCTGGAATAAAAATTTAGGAGATGAAAAGAATTAAGCCGCTAAATAAATGGTTAGATAATGATTATATGTAGATGACATACGAAATTCCTGATAAAAATTGATATATGAATGAATTTAAACAGGATTAATCCCAGCGCATTCCTTTATTGGTGGGCATGATTATAAAGATGTGGCTTACCTTAATGAAGCAACATTTCCTTTGATATTTGTTACTTTATTCTAGTACGTTTTATAAAACCGAAATATAAAAATAAAACGTTGAATGAAATGAAGTTAAGTCGACCAATAAAGAAACTGCCCAACGAAAGAATGCATAAACACTCGTACACATGTACACGTAAACAGACAAATAAATACTTGTTTACTGTTTTAGATTAATGGGCACAACGTTCATCGTTCAGCCTTTTCCGTAAATCTATCAGAACTACTTAGATACTAAACAGGTGATATACACTACGTGTACATGCGTATGCCCCATACACTGTACTATTACATTTTATTAGAGGGGACAATTAGCTGTCAAAATTGAAGGCAATGACCTACTTGTCCTTGTCACTCCCATTTCTCACCTATCAGTGACGTCATTGTAACCTTGAATTACTTCCGCGAAGTATGATAGTAAACGTGAGTCATATGTCAACACTCGACATCCTTCCCTATTTTCAGGTCAGGTCAAAGCAATACCGCTCGTACTGGGATAGCCATAATACTGAACATTATTCAACGAGTTAGGAGTTGATGAAGGATGATGACGACGAAAACTGTTGTTTGGCTGTTTATGTTGTGTAATTTTGCGTTTGACGGGACTTATGGACAGAATGGTGAGTACGATTACATACATTGGTACTAGTACACAGTTGTTACAGCTTTATTTTTTCTGTATGCCATGTTATTGAATTAATAATGCAAGTTACACCTGATATAATAATTGAGATCGCCCATTGTGGTGGTACGAGTACTTCGGAATAAGCAACAACTTCTTTAGGTGTCCCAGAAAGTCGGAAGGGGCTATTTCTTGTCTGTTATTTGATTTAACTGATTAATGTAGAAGATTATGACAATAATTCAGTAAGGAATAAGGTGTCATATAGCGTTTAACCACTTGATTTAAAAAATAAAAGAATGGTCGATACGGCACGTGCAGACTGTATTTGTAATGACTTGAATTTAAAAGGTGGGGAAGCAGCTCATTATTTGGCTTCTTAGGAAGGCTGGGGTTGGTCCATAAATGAATAGGAGAATATCATCACAGCAAAATACATTTTCTTTCTCAGCTGAAGAAGAAGAAGAATTCCCAACGTATGCTATAGTGATGATAGTGGTCGCTGCTCTCCTAGGCTTCTCTGGTCTGTTTTACGCCTTCTGCAAGGAAAAATGCTGCGACTCGAGTAGCAGGAGACGGCGACCCGCACCGCCACCTGTCGTGAAAGTCCACAAAGTATGTTAAAACACAATATCCTGTTATTTAATACTAAGGAAGTGATAATCCAGCTCTCAACAAGTTTTAATATACAGTTATGATCAGACACTGAGACAAACCTAACCTGGTTTAGGTCTGAATGACATCACCAGACGATAGACTTATTTTACGTCTATTTTGAGATTTCTCTGTACTAGAAGAATATTAATTTGAATAGCTTTTAAACAATATTATGGTTTCGGGTGTTTCATATAGGTTTATTCATCATTTCGTGTCACCATACATTACATTTTTAACAAATTTCCTTGCCTCCTTATCAAAAAGACCCAACCTAAAAAGAAGCCAGCTGGCGGTCCAAAAAAACCTAAGAAGTTCAAAATGAAGAAACCCAAGGGTGAAGATGGAGAAGAAGAGGAAGAAGGCGAGGAAGAAGACACAGGTGAAACGGAAAACAACGAAAATGACATGGAAAACGGTGAATGCGAGGGTGACGTCCATAATGACGTCACATGTGGTGACGTCAGTGAATGTGTGACGTATGGTGGCAATGATGACAACACTGGTTACCAAGGGAACAATCATTTTACGTCATATTACGCGAATGATGTGATTTCCCCTGTGTATACTGTTGACATGCCTCAAATGACTTACCAGTTTGATAATACCGGCCACAGTGGAATGGGAGATACGTCGTATAATCAGGATTACTGCGCAAATTACGAAGTGTACTGAAAAAATGGCACGTACTCACATCTTATGATGACTTTTATCTGTGATCTGGTGGTAGACAATTACAAATTCCCCTCTGAAAAGTTTTAGTTAAGTTTGTGTCTTTTAATAGCCTCAAAGAACAAAGGGGATATCGAAGGAAGAAAGGGATTTCTCCATGTGATTAATTTATATGCTTTTGCATTGCAATAATCATTATAAGGGGACGCAGTGAAGCTAGGACGAGGGAGGTTTCATCATTGCAATATGGACTTATAATACTCGTTCTCGAATTTCTATATACTTACAGTGCCAAAAAGAGGTGAAAGATTTTTAAGCAAAATGGTAAGAATTGATTTTATTATGAAAACCGAAGTGTCATATTAAAAGGCTTAAGGGCAACCCTTGTTCTGCACCTCTCCGTAGAGTTGGACATGTTAACGTACATATGTAGAGCTGCAGCTGACAAAAGCATTAGTAACTGACAGGGAATTTTCACATATGTATTTTCACTGCTGGTGCCACGTGTATTTACGTGAAATATGACAGTAATTGTATTTTTCGGGAATTTTCGTTTTTTTTTTTTTTTTTTAACGATTAGAGCTTCCTTATATTGGCCTTATTACAGCTGTTTCGATTTTTATTAAGCAAACTAGTTAATTCCAAATAAGTGTAAATGGGGATATCTAAATATTAAAAAGTATTAAAAACACTAAAACAATTCATCATCAGCGCACACCCCTTTTCAACGGTGCGTCCTTTATCTGTTTGATTGTTAATCATATCTGAAAGACATTCCACACTCATTCTTGTTGCAATAATTTATATATTTTATATATTTTTTAATAAAAACGTTATCTAATAAGTTCGTTTGCGTCAAATGATGAAAAGTTTGCGGACACATTCTACCCCACGGTAAACCAAAGATACTACTGGTGGTACACAAGCTTCGTGTTGTATTTTTTTCGTTTAAAATATTGATAAGAAGCTCAGTTCATTTCTGACTTTTATTGTCAGCCGGCGTGTGGTATTAACCTAAATACTTGTTGGTACACGAAAGACTGTCCCTGTGGTTAAAACTTATTCTGCGGACAACCGTCAGTTATGAATTATGACGCACTATCTTCACATACCGTATTTTTTCAATCTAAAGATTCATTGCGTATTTATTGCACATAATAGATAACAACCGCCTGTCTAGGAATCTATCCTGTATAAAATGTTCATTAATTTTTTCTTCTTGGTAAATACGCACTGTTGAAAATACCCTTACTAAATTGCTAGCGTTGTCATATTTCTATTCATTTCACTAGAAAACCCACATCATATCGTCACAGTATTTGAAGGATTCCATTAATCATCGAACCCGGTGTTTGGGCAATATTATTACTGAACTGTTGACTTAGGTCCCATGGCCACGATGTCCAAAACACGTGCATAGTCGCCCCAATATAATGGCTGCCCTTCTGACACGCGGCGGAGTGGTTTTTTTTTTCAAAGGAGCGGTTACACGGGACCTTACTTTTTTGTCGATCATGGTTTGAACTTTCTCTCTCACACAAAGACTGATAAAAACATCGCCATGAGACGAATCAGAGCATGTACCAAGTTTTTTATTATTTTTTCTTCTGATCTGTATCTTCGCAGTAACGAAAATGTATTTATACTCTAATTAGAAAATTGAAAAGAGACTGCACAAAACATGGATCGAGCTAGACATAAGGTTGCTCCACCAAGCAAACAGTGTGAACAGGCACACGTGTCAACACACGTTTCAGACCCATTTTATTTTTTTATTTTGTTAATTTTGGTCCGATTTATCTTAGACGCTGCATAATGTGTCAAGTGTGATATAATGACTGAAGATTATTGTCTGTATGAGGATATAATACGCAGAGAGAGGGAGAGAGAAAGAGAGAGAGAGAGAGACGCCAAATAAAAAAAATAAAAAAGTAGACAAAGAAACCAAAGCAGCGGGGGTGCAGAGGCTAGAAATAATGTGGGTTGAAGAAAAGATGCACACAAAAAGTGCTGTGATATAAATAGAAAAAAAAAAAACAGTGTTATTTGCCATTTAAATTATTCATACACGGTACAGCTATAGTGAGCGTCATCTCTCTGATCTCCCCTGTCCTTCTTCTCTGATCAGTACGTAGTACAGGGACAATAAGATAACGTACTTATCACACTTGTATGTCAACAATGGAGAAAAGTATTTATGCTCAAGCATCCCTTCCTTAGACAAACCGTGGACGAATAATTCGTCCTTAGACAAACCAAGCAAGTTCTTAACAAACGTGGACGCTCTCACCTCACGTGGTTTCAGAGTCCCACAGCATATCTGCTTAACCCTTATAATCACCCCTCATTTTACGCTTTGTACACTCAACAACGCGGGACTGCGTTTAACCTTAACTCAACCCATTTTATTGTCAGCTAGCGCCAAGGTAACCAGCGTCTGTCGAGTGAGTTGGCTAGAAGTGGGGCAGACGCGCACCGAGGCTGTTAAAGCGAAATCATGTCGTCTCAAACGAACGCCATTTTGCTCTTTGTTTTTAGCTGTTGTGTGATCGATTTCTCGCTGGGACAGGACAGTAAGTACTCTGCGAGATTCTTATTAATTCTGTTGTTAATTCTATGAACGAAATAAGAAAGCTCAGAACAGTGGGTAAGTACTGTACCTTGGTGGCCTCGTAAAGTAGGCAAGCGTGTACATGCATTGCCTCGGCCCCTATATGAAGGTTCACTCAGATGAGACCATAAGAATATTGCGATCTTGATTTAACACTAGTATTTCAACCATAATATAAACTTAATTTGTGTGTCACGGCAGTCAGCTTGTCACGAACTACACGTGCTCCTACATGCAAACGGGACGTTTAAATTGTTAATTGTTAAATTGTTCCTGGTATGTAAAACTATCTTAATCGCCTTAGTTCACTGTTTCACATATTTACTGGCAGTGGATAATAATCTTCAACTCTTACACAAAGCTCAGTCGTTAACTTTAAAAGGTTGCAGACAGTTGAGTGACAATGACCACACATTTTAATGACCACACGTTCTTAAAAGAAGTAAAGGATCGACTGAAACCAAATTGTCAAAGTACTTCAGATCTTTATCTAGATCAGTACATGTATCTGGAGGTTTTCTAACTACTTTGCTTGGATTGAAAATTAAGTGCATAAAAATATCTGTGAAAATATCCAGTGAAAAATATGTCTGTGGCTCGGTAGATGGTGGCAGTAGTCCACTGAAAATGAACAAGTTTTCTCAAAACTAGCAAGAAATTGCCAATAGTTTTTGGGCCACTGCTACTGATTTATGCTGTCCCACATTGTAATTTTTGGCCTTTGTACGTTTTATGCGTCAATCCTTGTAATTTATCACTTTGTTCAGCATTGGTTTATTCAGATTGGACGTGATGAAATGTTTTCTATGCATACGAGTACATTCGAAACCTCTCTTTCAAAAATTCACAACAACCCAAGAGTGACTTAAGGCCTGGCTTCACTTAACTTGGAACCACCTTACTTGGTGGACCTCATATCATTTTGCGTTTTCGTTTGCATTTTTCGTTTATGACTGCGTTCAGATTCAAACATCGAACCAGCTGAATCAATCCAACTCTGAAGGGGATTTTCGCTTAAGTGCATTCAGTGTAATTATCTTAAACATGCCTCCTTGAGTTCATTAGCTTATCCCCCCAGCAACGTGGGAACAGTTAAAAAGCCTCCGTAACTGCTGGGTCATTTGAAGTTTTTATTTATTTATTTGTTTGTTTGTTTATTATCTAGTTGTTTTATTATTATTATTATTTCATTTCTATAAAGGCCTCTAGGTCTTACACGCCTACATCTACTTGTACATGTATAACACGTAACATGTGTAATTCTGCTCGCTATATCATAATGTATACATACATACAGCAATTATAGAAAATATAACTACAACTACTATTACCACTACTGTAGTAGTATACATGTAGAACTACGAACCGGCCTTTCACTCAGTCGAGTCTCAGTCTCAGACTCGCTGAAATCTCTATGCTCCAACCTGAGCATAGCATGAACATCGTAATAACTGACAGTGGATAAACAGGGAGGTAGCGGGAAATATTTGATGACAAGGAAAAAACATTTCCATTGATGACTGTGACAAAAGAAAAAAACAGGGTTGTAAGTGTCACTGAAGAGGGACATATGGCTCGCTGGAAGGCGATGTCCCCAACACAAACGTATTGTTTAAGCAATAAATGTGTTACAATTTGTCAGAAAGTTATTGATGGTCACTTAAATTTAGGTTTGTTGTCTACACAGGGTAATTTTGTAGCATGAGTATGCAGACATTTGGAACGAGTGGAATTTTCTGTTTATTCCTCTGCGGAACAAGCTCATGTTCATTCAGCAAGATTAGACCACCCCCATACCCGCCGCCCTTAACTTCTCCTTACCATAGCGTTTGGGTTCCGATGTGACAGGAATGGTAGGTAGTCGGCTACTAGTAGGAACCGTAATCCGATCCCCATTACTTTGTACAGGTGACATTCGTCCCATATACTAACCCCAATACTTCGACTATCCCTAAACGTTCTAATCATCACCATCAAAACGATTTTTTGCTGCTCAAGTTCACTAAGAGGCCATTCAGAACAGATGATCCGAGGACCAACTGATCAGCCCACTAAATATGGCCGACCGAACTTAAAAGCAGAGCCGCTTAATCTCCTAGTGGTCTCCCCGCCTCCACACGAGCCATTAAACGGATAAAATCTCAGCTCTGGGGTTTTATTGCAAGGCCCCTGCAGCGAATGCGCGTGTGGAGGAGGGGAGCCTATCACTGGACNAGCCAATGAGATAATCAGAAATAAGAATGGCATGGCTATTAGTAAGTCTCCGATCAAACGAAATGGATCAAAGGCATGATATGAAATAGTGTAACGTATCCAAGCTGTAACTCTTTATCTCCATGGATTTTTGTCTATCTTTCAGGTGGTTTTTCAGGAGAAGTGGGTGGGATCTCAACAGTCGGTATCATATTCATCCCAATAGTCGCAGCCATAGTGCTGGCGGGACTTGTCGTCCTCTGCTGCAGAAGAACCATCTGTCGTCACGTCAAGAAGAAACCAAACTCCCCAGTGCAATCCCCGTCCTCGCAACAGCTGACAAAACATGAGGTCCACTTGGCATTTACTACTAACCCTCCTCGACCTTCAAAACACAGGTTAAGACACAAGCACCCAAGAGAGATCAAAGTGCGAATTAACAGCGACGGCGATTCTGAGCGCGGGGATACCGAAAGCGAGTACGCTGATGACGAAATGGACGGAGACGGTTCTGAAAGTGACGTCACGTGCCAGTATGACGTGGCAAGGAATCCGTGTAAATGCCGAAATAACAAATGCAAATCTTATTACTATACTACAGATTCAGATACTGACGAAATGAGTGATGCCCACATGTCAAAAGCTCGAGACCGCGCAAAGCCCCTCTGTGCAACATCCCATTACCCTTACGAGTCCGATAGTGACGTCACAGAAGACGTAGCAGCAAAGTCTCGTTCTGGTCACCATGCAAAGAACACAGCAGACAGACCTGTCTTCACAATTGATGCGCCAGAAATGCAAATGGATCATTCTTACTATGCAGCTGATGACACAACGTATAACCAGTATCACAATGCATGTTATGAAACGTGACAGGAGTTGGTGGAGCCGCTTTTTGCGGCCATGTTGTCAAAGGTTTACAAGGGGAAAAGGTGTTGCTACGATTACTGTTGTTATATAAGGCTTCTTATCGATGTGAACCGTCGCTTCTGAGTTCTTCTGTGTTTTCCTTTCCCTCATATAGACCTTACGTTACAGCTGGGCAGAGAACAGCCATTCCACAGCGACCCTCCATAGCTTACGATTGAAGAAGTTGGTTTTATTGTACTTTCATAGTTAGGAGTTACACCGGTGCTAGCGTTTTCGTTACTGAACGAATCACTAGTCATCGGTTGATCACATATCTATTTTAGGTGATAAATTTCATTTGACTAGGGAAAATTTAATCGATTTAAGCTGACAAATCTAAGTCGACTTAGTTTCGTTTCACATAAAAATAGAAAAGACCGCTAACATCGTTTTGTTTTTCGTTCCTTTAAGTTTGTCCCAAAACTTAACTTTGACTGCTTACCAGTGGATATTGCTCTCCTTTTACGACGAATAAATATCTCAAAATCGGCTTTACGTAGCCGCCTATCCGAGTTGAGCAGTTTTAACTTAGCCTAAAAACGCACGGGTTCCAATGAATCAGTCCTAAAGTATCCCGTTGTAACTGTCGCAGCAACGAGTAGGCCGTTCTGAGATACAAGCTTCCGCTATGTAGATGCATAGATTATACAAACACGATCCCAATTTTTAATTAACAATCAAGCTGTACATGTACTGAGGTTTTTAACACAAGCAGTATGAGCAGTCACTTTCACAAGTATAAGGAGTTAAAGAATTATCCCAAATACAAGGTAATCATTTTTTAGTTAATTTTCATTACGTCATTATAATTTAATAGCCCCAGGCCCGTAGCCAGGGGGGGTTCGGGGGGTTCGAAAGAACCCCCCTTTTTGCTGGAAAAAGGTCCACTTTGGGTAAAATTTGACCTAGGTACATGGGGATTATATGGGAAAAGGTCCACTTTTTCAGAAAAAGAACCCCCCCTTTGAAATTGCTGGCTACGGGCCTGAGCCCTATCGCATAATTGTCTTTACTTTCCCCGTGTCGAGTATCCCGTTGACTCCCTTCGTAGGGGGGGTCCTTAGATACCCTTTTTCCCCAAAACCGTGTCAAAACCACCTAAAAAGATGCTTATACATCTTAAAAACAAACTACAAAAAACCAAATTAGGTTATCTCTATTATCAGAGCTGCTACTTGGGTTTTAGTATTTTGGAAAGAAATCGCTGAAATGCTTAAACTCTGTATTTTGTAAGATATGATGGTTTTTCATATCAATGTTTATGCTTACATTTTAACACTAATTTCATTGTGACTTACAATTCTGACATAAAGACGGACTAAATACATATGAAAACTAAACTGAATGTTCTAACATCTTGATAATGATTCATTAAATAAGTTCAAAAAGACCGGAATTCAATGAGAATTCAATTCACTAAGAATTCAATGCTTTTTGGAAGTCAGTCAGCGTTATGGTGGATCTTTCTTTCTTTTTTCCCAACAACTTTTTCAAGTTCATTCCAAACTGTTCTGGAGTTAACATCCTTTTCTTCCCTCCATCAGTACTGAATATCCTGAAGACAGGACTACATTTTGGCAGTGATAAGGATGTGTCTCTAGCGTATGTGACCTCGTCCCTCATCCTTTGTGTCTTTTCTTTACTGCTGTCTTTGGTTGTCTTCAAGTAATAATCAACTTCCTCCTCAGAAGTAAAGGGTCCACCCTTTCCCTTCAGTTTGTCAAGGATATTTAACTTCCTGTTTTCAATGCGTAACATACGAGCTTCTTTGTTTGATATTCCTATTGCTAGAAGCTCTGCTTGATCCTGCTTCCATTTTAGTTTGATCTCGTCCATTACTTTAACTACAGGGCCCATTTTTCTGTATTCAGTAGAAACAGTTTTCCTTAATTTGCTAGTTTCTTTTAGCACAGTCCCTCGAGCCACAGCCTCTAGTTTTGGTTTCTTCCTCAATCTTTGATCCGTGTCACCACACTGCCGTTCCATTTGAAGGTTGTGGACAGGGGTCTCATCTATGTTTTCACACTGATCAAACACAGGGTATTCAGCTGGATATTCACCAAACCCATAGTATTTTCCTCGTTGCATAGCCAGAACTTTTGCCATTTCTGGTAATATCTTCTTTGTCAAAGCTATGCACTCATTTAGATGTGCGCTAGCACATCGTTTCACACTCTCAACTACATGTAGGCCATAGTTATCTTTCACTTCCTGGAATAATTCTTGGTTGAAACAGGAAAACTCAGGAGCATCTAGCTGAAAGAAATTCTCATTTACCTCATTTCTACTCAGCTCTAGATGTAATGATTGAAATTTCTCTTTCAATTTGCTGTGTGTTGCACCCTTGGATATTGTTATGGCATGAAACGGTGTAACTAATTGAATGCCAATGATTGCTACAACAGCAGCAACTATTCTGATATATTCCAATGCCAGAGCATCTCTTACAAGACAAGCTAGTTTGTTGGTTATGTACTCATGCTCTTCTAAGAAATCATAAAAGTCATTCCAATGATAGCACATAATTGCACAAGATTTTGACATGGCTCCAAATCTAGCATCTTTAAGATGGAACAGATTCACTTCTTTACCTTGGTCTTTTAGAGTGAGACAGAATTCTTTGTTGTAATTCCAAGGCTTTTGGATATTGTCAGGACCAAACAAATTCAGACACCATGACACCGCAGTCATTGAGACGGACTCTTTTTTCTGATCGATATCAACATCTAGTAAAAAGGTACTGAATATGTTTTCAATTCCCATTTTCTCTTCTATATCATGTATTTGTTTGTTCATTCCTCTGTCGAATCCTAGTGCAGTGTGTGTGTCACAGAATATTTGGCCTGCTTTCTCAGCTCTATTGAACTCAGCTGCCAGTATCTCAGATATGCCTTTGTTGTGTGCAGTTGAATCTGTCATGTGGACATCTACGGTAGCGTACAAGTCCTCTGCACTGTGACCCGATGCTGCTTCCAACAGTTTAAAGTCTGTCACAATAGAGTCAGCAACATTTCTGGTTGTTTCAGATGCAACAGGTAAGGTTGGTAGAGGTACATACTCATCCTTATTTATGTGAAGCCCTGCTGGGGCAAATGATCCTACATATTTTCGTGTTGTAGAATCAGTTGCATGTGTGATAGTTGCTCCAGCATCTTTTGCCTCCATCACTTTATCACCAACAAGTTTTAGACTATATGCTTCTATGTTCTTGAGTTGTCTTCTTACATTCTTTTCGGTTGGTAAAGTGTCACAATCAAAGACACTTTCAAGAGTTTCATCTTTTTCCTGAGCTTCTGAAGGTAGTTTCCACTTAGTGCCAAATAAGACATTTCCTACTGTTACTATGGCCAGTTGAGCTTCCCTATAGGAAAAACCTAAACCATCCAATTCTGCCATAGCCCAATACACTTCATCTCTAACAGTCCTCTCAGAATGTCTAATATGGCGCATTTCTTCGGGTATTTCCTTATTTCCAGTAGCATCTTCTTCACTACAGCCCATCTCTGAACTTCTTGTATTTGGTTTACTTACGACAATATCATCTGCCTCTATGTATCTTGCTCTCTTTCTAACAGTTACTGGTGGTTTATTTCCTATTTCACTGTTTTCAGGTACTGGCACAGTCAAAGTCTCAGAACATTGGAAACTGGTGTCATCATCAGTATCTGTACTACTAGTATCCACACTAATGTTCAATGATGACACTGTCATTGAAGCTTCAGTCTGGGATTTTATGTATTTTTCTTTTTGAGATTTCTTTTTATCAGCCTCTTTGTGCCATTTGGCATCAACTTTTCCTTCACATCTCCCTTTGCGATCCCCTCGCATGGACTCAAGATAGTCAAAATCCTCCTGAAGCATGGGCACAGAATATTTCTCTTCCAATTTTTCTCTCTGGACCTTGTTTTCACAAAAGACATCAAACAGATTGTTTTTCAGTGAGGAAAACTTTTCATATCGCCCCATCCACTTCTGCCCTCTCTTAGATTTATCAGTTCTAGTTATAGTGCGGAACTCATCAATCTGCTTGGTCAACTTTTTCTTGATTCCAGGAATAGTGATAGGATACACATTTCTGGATACCCAATGTTCATAGAGTATAGAGGATACCTCTGCAATTGCACTCTCAAAGGAATAGCCTTCCTCAGAGTATTTTCTGACAAGTCCAACTACCTCCTTATGAGTTGGCAGCTTCTCTTTCTCGAATTTATTAATTACAGGATAAATGTCCAATAAATCTTCTACTTCAGGTTTACTTCGCAGAGATTTACTGCAACCACTGGTTCCACTGCTAGATGCCATCATTGTCCACTTCTATCCTCTCTTACATTTATCAGTTCTAGTTACAGTGCGGAACTCATCAATTTGCTTGGTCAAACTTTTCTCGATTCCAGGAATAGTGATAGAATACACATTTCTGAATACCCAATGTTCATAGAGTATAGAAGATACTTCTGCAATAGCATTCTCAAAGGAATAGCCTTCCTCAGAGTATTTTCTGACAAGTCCAACTACCTCCTTATAATTTGGCAGCTTCTCTTTCTCGAATTTATTAATTACAGGATTAATGTCCAATAAATCTTCTACTTCTGATTTACTTAGCAGAGATTTACTGCAACTACTGGTTCCACTGCTAGATAGCAGATGCAGTCATTGTCCAGCTAGTCATTCAGTAATACAGCATAGATAAAAATATAATGAAATCATGAGAAATCTAAAACTTGAAAAATGTCATCAAAACTATGAATAACGAATGACCATGATGATGTTTTTGATATAAGGTGTCAATGCCGCCAGAATTTTGAGTGTTTAGCTACCTTTCAAATAAACTTTTTTACACAAATTTCTTAAAAACCAAATAAAAAAACCCCATCTATTTGGTTTTGGTGAGTTTGAAATAACTTTCAGGCCTATATAATTTTCAACCATGTTGTAGGAAGACAGACCCGAAACAGTAGAAAATCTGAAAATCGCGCTCAAATGCTAAAAATCGCGTAATCATAAAATGCAAGTAGCAGCTGAGTTATCAATGATCTTTCAAAAAAAACATTTGAAACATTGTTTTTAGGTGTGTAAGGAACTTTTTAGCTGGTTTTGACATATTTTTGGAATTATGGACCCCCCCTACCCTTCGCCACAAAAGTTTTTATGTAATTATTAAACAGAGCAAAAAATGTATCTCTATTTCTGTAGTGCTATAAATACTAGTCAATAAGCACGAGTCAATGGGACATCAAGGGCGTTTTGATCGACCAAGTTTTGGTGTAAACAGGGTTGATACCTACCTGTACTATATTTAGTGCGTTCTATCTCGCTGGACATGAGGAGGCGTTTCTTTCACGCACGTGTCTTAACTTTTTCAGGTTCACCTGCACTAGAGACGAAATTTGATAGATAGAAAGTTATTTTGATGACAGTGACACAGACATAGCAAAAACTCTGGATACATGTGGCGATATAAGTAAAATAACAATAAGAGAAATACGATTCCGACCAAGGCAGACTAATCAAAAGAATTAAGTCACACAAGAAGAAAAAGATCTGAGCTTTGTCTCATTTAATTATCAAGAAGATTAATTCTGGACCACGTTACAGAGGACAGTGACATCCCAAGCTTGGACCCGAGATCACAGTGTGATTTGTGGAAATTAAAAAAGCCATTACCTGCATGTACGCCTAGGCGTTTTTTTTTTTTTTAAACTCCGCCACCACCTACATGTAGCGCAAAGAGGGTTGCCATAACTTAAGATTGGCCTACGTTTTATTTAGTTGCTTTGTAGTAGTATTAAACGGTAAGAGGGGCCAAATGCATATTTTTTTTCTCGTGTCTATTTCAAGCATGTATATCCCGTGTTCAAAGAAATTAGCACCGCCGTGTCCTTTTAAATGTCCTTTTTTCTCTATCTGTTAAAAAATAGCTGACAGAAAACTTAAAGGCATACTGAACAGTACATATCATTTCAATGGCAGCTAAGTGGTGTGCCTTGTTATTTTTTAAATGTAAATATCTATATTGTACAATGCGGATTTTCTCCCTCTGATATCACCGCCTTTAAAATAGTAAACAAAATTAAATTATAGCCCGAAACAATTCCTTTCCAACAGACTGGTTCTTATATATCTTTCATATAAGTTGTGATTCTTATATATTTCATTCACCACCAGTTATATAAAATTATTCACACATTTATATACATTTCAAACGGAACCTGTGGTAAGAGCGCATAGTACTTAGTGGATTAGCTGTGGCGTAAAGCACCCGAAGGACAGAGTTAAGGGGCACTGATGCGGGGACGAAAGGAGTCACGTCGAGGTCAAACTGACAATGTCTGCACGTTTTTTTCAGATCCGCTTACAATTTGAATGCAAGGTCGTCTTGTCTATCCTGTGGTTCATAGGTCAGTGGAGGATTTAGGGGGGATGTCAGGGGAGTCCTGAACCCCCTTCGATTTCTGAAAAAATTCACACCAATTAAAATTAGAATTTTGACTAGCTGAATCATAGCTCTAAACCGTACCAAATGGCACCGTTCGCTCTTAAAAATACCATAATATTTCGGAAAACACACGCCAAGGCGGGTGGGGGGACATGGTTGGCTTCGCATCCACGGCCTGTCGTACCTTGAAACCGGACCCCGCCCCTTCAAACAATCCTGGATCCGCCGCTGCATGTGTAACCTCTGCTCTCTGCCCTCAGTACCCTCCCCCCCCCCACCCCCTTAGCACACTATCCGACCTGCTGCAAATTTGCAGCAAATTTGTTGCAATATTTCTGCAAATTGCGATTCCTTTATATAAATTTGCATCAAATTTGATGCAATATGGCTGCAAAGCAGCAGCAATACAATTTTTCTTACAAACTGCTGGAAACTCGTTGCCGCAGACGTTTAGTTTGCAGTAATAGTGCAGTAATTTTAACTTTTCATTTTACTACGGATCGGCAAAGTTTTCAGTGAACCAGGGTGCGCAGTTTTCAAAATACAAAAAATTGGACGCTTCAGAAGGGTAAAAAACTCTTCACTTCATGGATGATAAAACGGCAGGGGCTGCTGAATACAAGCACTAACACAGGTACGGCAGGTTTTGTACCAGCAAAAATTATATACGTTCCTTGCATTGTTATGTGTTCTACTCATTTTTTTTCCAACACTTAAGCCTACTATAAATAAATACCAGACACACGAACGTAAGGAATAATAATCTTAGAAGTCGTGAATCAAAGTGCAATGTGTTGCCTCTGTTCCGTTATTTATAACAATATTGTACTTGCGAGGTTAATTGTAAATACCTGGTACGTGACAAAATTGGTTCATCTTTTCCTATGACGTAACGCCACATTCACTTTTCCTTGAATAGTAATATTTACGCAATAGACGTCACCGCTATGAAAGCTGAGAGCAATGCGATGTGACTCATAAGAGATTGATCAATTTCCGTAGCGTGTTATTTAAAGGTCTCGCATTTTCCAGTCAGTTTAGTAGAGTGGATTTATCAGTAGTTACCAGGAACAAACACCCTTAACATGGGTTTATTTACTTTTATTTTAGTTTTCCTATGCTACGTTGCAATAACTGCCAGTGGGGTAGAAAGTAAGTGTTCGAACTTGTTAGTTTTAATACTGTACTTCCATAATGAGACATTAACTTTACTTTTCCGGAATTAAAATGTTTTTTTTTTTTTTTTTTTTTTTTTTTTTTTTTTTT
Source organism: Lingula anatina (assembly GCF_001039355.2). Next base: position 316,642 of record NW_019775069.1, on the reverse strand, counting down.
TTTTTTTTACCTTTTTGCAATACCTTTATTCAATTCTATGAAAAATAGAGATGTATAAATGTACAATTCGTAGTTCATTGACCACAATGTTTATTATTATTATTAACTTGTTTCTTATCTCTATATTAACTTGTTTCTTATCCTCTATATTTTAGAAACCATATACTTTTAATTCGGAATCTAAATGTTTACAGTAGCAAAATTGATTATTTTTATAAGTTCATATTATATATCTATAAATCATCTTACTTATTTCATTATTGACTCTTAAAAAAGAGAAATGAGTGCCCCTGTTTCCATTGTAGGTCGCGGAATAGGCGGTATGCGGCTATTTGGCTCCATTAACGCTGATGCAAACGCTCAAGCTGGCATAGTTTTAGGCATCATTTTTGGGCTGGTCTTTCTCGTTGCCATGGGGTTCTGCATCTACGCCATCTGCAAGGACCACTGCAGCTGCTGTAATGATAAAGACAATGGAGAGAGGACTAAAAGGAAGAAGAAAAATCAAATGAATTCTTCCGATACAGAAATCGGGTTAAATTCACAGACGGAAAATGAAACGAATATAACCATATCACAAGCGTAGTGAGAGGCGTAGTGAGAGGCGCAGTAATACTACTTCTCAGGGAGATTTAACTAGGCACACGACCTTGTGCACATATTCCTGTCATAAGGTTTATCAAGAATAGAATAGGTCTACGTGCTGTGCATACCAGTTGTCACATCCAACGCATTCAGGGAATTTGTCTCAACTACTGCATTTTGCCACAGTTTGCTATATCATTGCCTTGCCTTCTTCACACTGGGTATTAGAGATTACATCATCATCACCATCATCGTCGATTGGTAGTTCTCATGTGACATTCAAAAGACACATGTTGTAACAATGCCTGGCATTGTATGTATTTATTTATAAAATGACTTCCTGAAAGACCACGAGAGTCACCGTGTTTACTGAATGTACCACAGTTTCAAGATTTGAAATGTTGCATTACTTGTTGTATATTTTTCCATACTTTTCATACTTTTTTCTATACATTATCTCCATTTTGTACATCTATATATAAAGCTAAATCAAATGAAAACATTAAATATAAGTGATGCGTTCAGAAAAAATTTACTGAAACTCTTTTTGGCTTCGAATTTCTAAGAGAAAGCGGTAATCTTAAGGCCACCGCTCACGCCTCAGTAATTGGAATTTTAATTAATTGGAATTTTAATTTTAAAAACCGTTCGGTCAATTTACATGTAGTCTTCAAATATCCGCCGTCTCAAAAATGTCCCTAATTTCTATTTAATAATGTGACAAGACCCTCATTTAGAACCTATTTTTAAGAGTGAACTTTTAATCTTCCGCTTTGGCATTATAAAGGAGTTTAAAATCCGAATTACTATTGAGTGTAAAATCCGCTTTAGAAAACCAATGCACTGGGGTCACCTTGTATAAGCATTAACGTACACATGATTGTTAGTCGTGTAAAAACTATGTGCCTTTTATCACTGAAAACAAAATTATCAAACCAACAAATGTGCGCGTACTCACACACACACACACACACAAACACACACACACACGCACACACATAGAGCACATTCATATCAGCGGACTAACATATCCGAGGATCAAATATTGCTACCCATTAAAAAGCTTTGCCGCTTAATTCCCGATTTGACACTATCACTATAGATTCCTGGCGGGTATGACGCAACAAGCATTCAAGTGGGTCGGCCATATTTGATCCGCGGACATGTTAGTCCTCTGTTCTGAATGCTGCCACAGAGCGTGCCTACGCACACAACATTTAGCGTACCTGAGGCGTCCATGCACTTGAAATTAATCAACTGAGATATGCATAGAACCTATTAATTTCCCAAACACCTTTTGTTTCTTCTTATCCTACCAGTTACGTCAAACATTTCTTATCAGTATACCCGGCCCCTCACCATACTCTCATGTTTACTGCAAACAAGGATATCACATTCAAGGGTGCACACACGACACCAACCGATCCCAAATTTGAAACAGAACAAGTAATTCGCCCTGCCCTTCTTCCGGGTTGACGAATCTCCCTTCCATTTATTATATTCAGGAGTGCACGTCTCGTATAAGCAGCCATCAGCCAAATTTTTCGTCAGAAACCCCAATTATTTGACCTCTAAATATCCTGGATCCGTTCTCGGCAATTTTGATTCTTCGTTCTCAATTTTCATATACTTTTGCCCACTGCTCTAATCATCAAGCACTTAAGACACTTTATTTATTAGTTATTAATCTGTTTTTCATTTTATTTCATTTTTAATTGTAATTTTTATGACTGAAAAAATGATAAACAATTAATGACCTATGTATTTCACTAAGTAGATAATCCCCGCCTTTTTTAACATAAAAATCATCTCTATCATTTTCTTATTGTATTCATATTCATTTCTACCTGTATCATAAACTTCATTTTATCTTTGAAATTACAGCTACCTTTAGGGGTGGGTATTTGTCTCACTTCCGGCTCCCTGATATGGTAACCACCTTTTGTAAAGATAGTATAGAAAGTATAGAACTAATGACAGTGAATATCTGTGTGAAGGGTTACCTGTAAATACCATAAAAATGCCTTTTTCTTGGAAGGCGATTATGGAGAATTTGTTGGGAATTCCCTGAAGGTAGGCAGGCAAAGCGGATTTGGGCGAGTCCATTCAACAGGGGGTACAGACTACTTATTAAAATTGTTTCTAATATTCGACGTGTGTTGCTTTAAACTTTCAACAAAAGTAGTGTAAGCTATGGGTTTCTATGAACTGTAACAAGCGATTTGTAAACGAAAACGTTCATTTTGGACGTAAGTAATATAATTTATTTCAAATATTTCCATACCTGAATACCTTCGAGTAAAGTCGAGGGTGAATCTCCTATCGAGATGTCTCACATTGTGTGTACTGCGGTTGCGACACATAAAAGTTGACCTTTATGACGTCACCGTTAACCTCTGTCTGGTATTTATAAAAGTGATATCGCATGGGTCTTTGTATTTCAAATTGCGATATAGTTCCTTAAAGACAATCTTAAGCAGATTGACAACAGAACAAAATGGACAAGACAATTGTATTTCTGTGTGTCATCGGGGTAATTTTGCTGACCATAGGTGAAAGTGAAGGTACGTCAATTTTTTTTTTGACAAACGTACAGTAACAGCATATATTAAGTTTTAATCAAACATTTATTTCGGAGGTGTATCAAGTTTGTTTCATGTTCGTTTTTTTTTTCCAAGGCTACTTTTTGTGGTTTTCATTTTGATAGTTATTTCTGCAGAAATAAATTTAAGATGAAAATAATGAGCTTTAAAATTTTAGCTTATTTTTTACGTTCTTGTCGACACATGGCAGTGGCGGATTTAGAGGAGGGTCAGAGGGGTCCGAACACCCCCCCCCCCCCCCTCCGGTTTCTGAAAAATGTATCACACCAATATTCCCCTCTTGAAATTAGAATTTTAACTAGCTAAATCCTATTTCTTAACCATAGCATAGGGCACTGTTTGCTCTCCATAACATGAAAAATTTTTCGGGGCCCTTGAGCAGGCCCCGAACCCCAAGCCAAGGGGGATATGGTCGGCTTCGAGTCCGAGGCCTTTCGTTCTGGACCTCCCCCCTCCTTTCAAATAATCCTGGATCCGCCCCTGCATGGTCAGTCCGAAGATAGTTCTGCATGCTTGACCTGTATTCAAAGGCATTAATGATTGTTATAAAAAAAGATAAAAGAGACAATGTGTAACTAAAATACATATAAACTATTGAATCCATTACTGACTGGTTACTGACAACTTTTTACATTACCTCAAACTGGCGATGAATATTGACCAGAAAACCAGTGATCAGAGAGTTTTAAAAATATAAAAGTCGCAGAGGCGGCTAATGAGGTGTTAACGTCCTTGACAGACGATTGATGACAGATGCCGGAACTTTATCAGAGACTCTTGTCGCTGCCCTTGGACTTGGAGGCCTTAGCCGGAACTTAATTAGAGACTCTTGTCGCTGTCCTTGGACTTAGGACCTTAGCCGGAACTTTAAAACTTATCTGGTCAGCGGTTACCCAATATTGACAAAGAATGCGGCACCCCAGTTTGTTGTAATTGATACCCGTCCTGTCTTCAGCGTCTGCATCCAGGGGCGAGTAGAATTTACTACGACCCAATTTATCTGTATTTCTTTCAATTTTTTCTTTTTACCATTTTCTTTCAAGGCGACTGTCTAAGCGATTTTTGTAAGTTCGCAACTCTATCTCACACACGCGCGCGTGTGCACGAGAGCGAGCTCACGCACGTTCTTTTGAATCATTAATTTGATTTAAAGTTTACTTTGAAGTGGGAACAATTATATATATTTCTAGTAGTGGACGAATGTCACTCATCATATCTGAAGTTTCTTTGCATTTTAGTCAAGTTCGTAAAGTATATAGGTTACATGCATTACAGTGCTCTTGCACTCGAAAGATATCAAAGTTGAAATAAACCCAACGCATTAATTTAGTCCCATGATAAATTTCGATAACACAGATAAATTGTTCTAGAGAAAAGCACTTAAAATTTTTACCCTTGCACACTAAAAGCATTTTGAAAGACATTTCCCACTCAGTGACAGTTAAAGTGAAACACCTGTTGTTACAAGTACCTTTTTAATGCATTGTATTGTGGCAATAAAATAGAACTATGATAGAACAAAGAAGGAACACTTGTGCTTTAATTTTTATTGCACTGGAGGATTAATCCAGAACATTGTTTGGTAGCAGAGCTAGGTTGAACTTTTTAAAAGAACAACAGAAAATTTAAAAGGCATTACAGTAGACAGACAGTCTAAATTGACCATGAGTTTGAAAACAAAGAAGATGCTAGCCAGAACAGCCTTTGTTGCCGCAGCCAGTGAGTTTGAAAACTGGATAGAAAATATGCCTCAAAAGACAGAAAAAACTATAATCAGGCAGAAATTCAGAGAAATAACATTGGTTTTTGAACAGTATGTAATAAGCTGTGATGAACTACTTTACCAGCTGGACAGGTGGGGAGAAGTAGATAAAATTGCAGCCACTACTGCTGAATTAGAAGCGACAGAGGAGCGTTACAGAGATCTGGAAAAGATCATGAATGATCTCATGTTAACCAGGTCAACCCCTAGTCCCAAGCAGACGCCTAAGGTCAGTAAGAACTTGAGTAAAGAAGAATCAGCTATAAAAGAAGAAATTCATCGACTGACAGTTGAATTAGAAGAAACTTTTGCTGCAGTAAAGCAGGAGATAGAAGACATAGAGCATGAAATAAGCCCTATTAACCCTTTACCTCCCAGAACAATACCCAGAACAATTAAACAGCAAATAGAGGGAATGGAGCATGAGATTAACCCTGTTAACCCTATGCCGACCAGAACAGAAAAATGTCAGAATCAGATAGAAGAAAAGGCTCAGATTGATAAAGTCATTAACCCTTTGCCAAGTGTAAAGCCAAAGGGAGCCCAAGCCGAAGCACAGCCAGTGCATGTTATGCATGAAACAGACCCAGAAATTGAGTTAGAGATGGAACAGAAGAAAAAAGTACCACAAAAACAGTATCAGCCTGTGTCATCTACGCCATTCAGACAGGACATGTCTTCAGTGAGACCAGTCAAAAGTGAGCTGAGACCTACAGCCCCGATTTTCCAACCCAGAAATATCCAGGACTCGAGCACAGTGGAGTCGGTCAGTTTTGATTCGTCAAGGCTTCTAGAAAGGGTACATATTCCAAAGTTTAATGGCGATAAGAAAACGTACGAGGGCTGGAAAGCAGCATTCCTTTCATGTGTGGACCGCACTACCTGCACTCCAGAGTACAAGCTCCTACGATTACACAACAGCCTTCAAGGTGAAGCGTTAAAAGTTGTCGAGAACTTGGGTTATTCAGCTACTGCCTATAATGTAGCAATGGACAGATTAGAAAGAAAGTATGGTGGAAAACGAAGACAAATCACCTTGAGATTAGAAGAATTGGACAGATTCAGACAAGTCCGAGACAACCACCCTAGAGACATAGAACTGTTAGCTGAGCTGGTGGACTCAATAGTAGTGAACATAATGGAAGCTGGACAGAAGAGTGAGCTAGGAGGTGGTTCCCTCTATATCAACATCCAACGCAAGCTAGATGAAGCATTATTGACCAAGTACTACCGATGGGTGAATGAAAAACGATGTGAGGAGAGTGTGCTGAGTCTACAAGAATTCATAAATCAGGAAGCAGAGTTCCAAATGACCGCATCTGAGACAATAAAAGGTCTCTCTACATTAAAACAGAAAAGTACAGACAAAGAGAAGAGAGGGACAACTCTCTTACTGTCCGAAAGAGAATCGACCCCCAAAAGAGAAAAGAAAAAGATGTTGAAGTGTGTGCACTGTGGTGGTGTACATGGCCTATGGGCGTGTAATAGCTTCCGACAAGTGGATGTCAAATCAAGGTGGGATATCGCAATGAAGAACAAGCTGTGTTTCAGATGTCTTGGTGTTGGACATTTTGGAAACAACTGCCCTCGATCCAGAATTTGTGGGATCAACAATTGCCGATCTTATCACCACAGACTACTTCATGCAGATTCTCAACAGGAGAAAAATGACCAGACCAGATCCCAAACAAAGAACCATGAACAAAGGAACCAAGAAAATTCACCAAAGTCCCCTCAGGAGAGAACCCTTACCTCTGTATCAAAGGAACAAAGAACCGAACCAGAGACGTTAGCTATGAGAACAGTAGCAGTTATCCTGAAGAATAATGACAGGAGCATCAAGGTGAATGCGTTATTGGATGAAGCCAGCACCAGATCCTATCTAAACAGTAATGTTGCTGCCGAATTGAAGCTGTCAGGAGAATATGAGGAAATTAATGTTACCACTCTGAATGGGAGAGAAAACAAGCTGAAGACGACGTGTGTGGAATTCACGATTTGTTCCGTTGATGGAAGAATAGAACGATCAGCAGCAGCATGTACCGTTGAACAAGTGACGGGAGATTTACAAGTGGTGAACTGGAACCAGTACAAAAGACAGTGGCCTCATTTGCAGAACTTGAACTTCCCAGAGATAGGACCACGGCCAAAAGTGGATCTACTGATAGGTTTAGACCAAGTTGACCTAATGTTTTCAGAAGAAGACGTCAGAGGTGAGCCAGGGGAACCAATTGCCCGCAAAACTCCACTAGGGTGGACCTGTATTGCAGCCGCACAGAAGAACACTAGCAGACCGAACACTGGTTTTACTTTATATGTAAACCAACAAGTACAAGAACAAGAAGGTTTAGATCACCTCCTTCGACGCTACTGGGACATTGAAGAGTTTGGTATATCAGCACCACACGTGAAACCAGATGAGAAGGAAGCGTTAAAAATGGCAGAGTCTTCAATCATCAAGGAAGATGGACGGTACTCCATTGGGATTCCATGGAAGCAGAACCGTGCACAACTGGGGGATAACTATACCATGGCCAAGAAAAGGCTACAAAACACCGAAAAGAGATTGAACAAGGACCCAGAACTAAAGAAGGCGTATCAAAATATCCTCAGTGGTTATGAAGAAAAACAATACATAAGAAAAGTCACAGATGAAGATGAACAGCAAAATAAACAAAGATGGTTCCTGCCTCATTTCCCAGTATTACGACCTGACAAACCCACCACAAAAACCAGAATTGTATTTGATGCATCTGCAAAGAACCAAGACCTATGCCTCAATGATGTAATACATCCTGGGCCAAAATTACAAAATGAACTATTTTCAGTTTTGCTAAGATTTCGACAGAATCCAGTGGGGATCATTTGCGACATTTCAGAGATGTATTTACAAATTAAACTTAAAGAAGAGGACAGCGCTTTCCATAGATTCCTATGGCGAACAGATCAAGAACAAGAACCTGACATCTATGAGTGGACAAGAATTGTATTTGGTATAAACGCATCACCATTTCTTGCACAATTTGTATCCAGGACCAATGCCCAGAACTATGAACAAGAATTGCCGTTAGCTGCGGACACGGTCATCAACAGTACCTACATGGACGACAGTATAGATTCTGTAGCAGATGTACAGACAGGGATTGAATTAGTCAGCCAGTTAAGAACCCTGTGGCAGAGAGCTGGTATGCATCCCAGAAAGTGGTTGTCAAATGAACCTGAAGTATTACAGCATGTTCCAGCAGAAGATTGTGTGGCTGAAGTTGATTTGGATGTGGGAACACTGCCATCAGTGAAGACGTTAGGACTTTTGTGGTCAGCAAAAGAGGACATATTTTGTTATCAAGTAAATCAAGAAGATGAACAAGAGAACATTAAGCTCACCAAACGGATGTTTTTGAGCAAAACTGCTGCACTCTTTGACCCACTGGGCTTTCTGCAGCCTTATACAATCAGAGCCAAAGTCTTATTCCAAGAGGTGTGGATTTCAGGTGTTGATTGGGACGAAGAACTCTTGCTACAACAGCAGAAGAAGGCCAAGGAGTGGTTCAGGGAACTCAAAGAATTGTCACGTATTGAGATACCTCGATGTCTCCGAGAAAAGAAGGAAGTTTCTAAGGCATCACTGCACACGTTTACAGATGCCTCCAAAGATGCATATGGAGCTGCAGTATATATCAGACATGTGTATGAAGATGATACAGTATCAAGTCAACTGGTAGCTTCAAAAACCAAAGTGGCACCTCTGAAAGCAGTCAGCATTCCGAGGCTGGAACTCGTGGCAGCAGTGATTGGATTTCGCCTCAGTGAAGAAATCGGAAACTGCATGAACATCGACCAGGCAGATCGTCATTTTTGGACCGACAGCATGGATGTGCTGTATTGGATTCATGGACAGAGCAAGCTGTTCAAACCTTTCATCGCTCACAGAGTTGGGGAGATCCAGCAGAAAACTGCTCCAACACAGTGGCGTCACGTAACTAGTAAAATGAACCCAGCAGACCTGCTGACACGTGGACTCAGCGTTGTTGCACTGACGAATGAAGAAAAGTGGTGGAAGGGTCCACGATTCTTGTCAGAGGAGCCGCAGAGCTGGCCTAAAAAATTTGTGGTAAAGACTGATGAAAGAGAGGCCAGAAGTGAACACAGAACACAAAAATCATCGAGTGCCACATATATTACCCATGTCGAGGCCGAAGGTGACAGACTGTCATCAAAATGTTATTCCAGCTGGACCAGACTAGTCCGAGTAACGGCTTGGGTCTTGAGATTTGTTGAAAATTGTAGACTACCAAAGTTGCTGCGGCATAAAAATGCATTGGAACCTGATGAATTAGCCACAGCAGAGATATTTCACATCAGAAATGCCCAGAAAGAAGAATTCCGGGATGAGATCTTGGCATTGAAGCAAAACAGAGAGATAAAGAGCAATTCAAAGATACTTGCTTTGCTCCCATTCTTGGATGAAGATGGGCTAGTTCGATCAAATGGACGTTTGAGGTGGTCAAGTAGTGTCCCTTGGGAGATGCGACACCCAGTAATTCTTCCACGGAATCAGTGGACAACAAAACTCATAGTAAAGCACCATCATGTTCAAGCTCTCCATGGTGGAACAAACTTCGTTCTAGCACAGATGTCCAAAAGATATTGGATAATTTCAGCCCGTGAAGTAATCCGATCCATTGAACAAGATTGCAGCTTTTGTAAGCGAAGAAAAGCAACTCCAGCAGAACAAGTAATGGCACCTTTACCCAAGATGAGAACTAGGGTGACTCTACGTGCTTTTAACCAGACATCAGTAGACTTCGCGGGACCGTTTATAGTAAAACAGGGACGAGGAAAGGCCAGGATCAAGAGATACTTGTGTTTATTTACCTGCCTTGGAACACGTGCTGTTCACCTTGAAGTTGCCTTTGGTCTTGATTCAGATTCGTTTCTGAATGCTCTCTTCCGCATGACGTCACGGAGGGGAGTGCCGGAGGATATGTACTCGGATAATGGAACAAACTTTGTTGGGGCAAACAAAGAACTCCAAGAATTATTAGACCTGCAACCAGAGAAAATCAAGGAGAAGACTTCTTCTAAAGGAATACGCTGGCACTTCAATCCTCCAGCAGCACCACATTTTAATGGGGTTCATGAAGTGATGGTTCGTGCAGCGAAAAGAGCCATTAATGCAACCCTTGGGAATGCCGAAGTAAATGATGAAGAACTTGTTAGTGCTGTTGTGGGTGCTGAAGGACTTATTAACAGTCGACCGCTGACTTATCAGTCATCAAGTTTTCAAGATTTAGAACCGCTGACGCCTAATCATTTCTTACATGGGCAGATTGGTGGACAATTTGCTCCAGAAGAAATAGATGAAATTGCATTCAATCCAAGGAAACGTTGGCGTCGGGTACAGGAAGTAGTCCACAGCTTCTGGAAACGGTGGCTCAAAGAATGGTTACCCAGTTTAAATGCACGGAAAAAGTGGCATAAACAGAAGAAGAATTTGGAAAACGGACAAGTTGTTCTGGTCATGTGCAACGACACTCCACGCGGAAAATGGCCACTAGGGAGAATTTCAAAGGTGTACCCAGGAGCTGATGGATGTGTTCGTGTTGCAGATGTGACTGTGGATGGAAAGACGTATAAGAGACCTGTTGTGAACTTGTGTCCATTGGATTAAAAACTTTGTTTTTTAAACTAGATCTTAGCCACATAAACATTGGAAGAGACCTTAACTTTGATTTACTGATATCACACTAATGACTTTAGAGTTTTTAAATCAAGAAACTTAGAAATTGGACTTGATGGAGAAAGTCAAAGTGACGCAAAAGACTTTGAAAACTTTGACTTTGACGAGCATGTGCTATTTGTTTAATAGTTTTATGTTATTATTTATATATAGCTGTAGTTTTTGATATATATTATTATATCAAGGAGGGGAGAAATGTTCTAGAGAAAAGCACTTAAAATTTTTACCCTTGCACACTAAAAGCATTTTGAAAGACATTTCCCACTCAGTGACAGTTAAAGTGAAACACCTGTTGTTACAAGTACCTTTTTAATGCATTGTATTGTGGCAATAAAATAGAACTATGATAGAACAAAGAAGGAACACTTGTGCTTTAATTTTTATTGCACTGGAGGATTAATCCAGAACATAAATATATCCCCCAACTGTATTTGAATATGATTTAAAATGATGTGGCAATGAAAACAAGCTAAGTTAGCGTCGACTCAGTATTGTTAAGGGTGCTGGGCATTGTCAGTGATGTGGTGTCTACATTGTTCAATATGTCCAACATGTTGAAGAGGGTCCAAAGTGATGACCAGCCTGATTAACGTCCATGTCTGCCCGGCCCTTTCCCCTATATTATACAACGCGTCCTACATCGATTAATAAAAACTTTCAGATTAGGAATAAGAGCTTTCTGTTTTTTTTTTCTTTATTTCGTCTGTTCTTTTGACAGACGGTAAACTGTGTTGTATGCTTGAATGGTCTCCTCTATTCCTTTTGTAGTCTTTGAAATGATTATGTCATGACCTCGACAATCCTTACTGTATGTAATGTTCGGACTCAAGAAGATTTAAGAATACTGTTCTATATCATTTTATATTAACTCATTTATTTTTTCTACAGGACGAAGATTCAGAGTACGAATTAGAACCTACCGCGGAGGGAGCTACTCGGGTGGCTCTTCTTCTTCAGACGACACTGATCTAGCTTTAATTCTCGGCCTCAGCATTGGCATTCCAGTTGGAATCATCTTCCTCGTCGTGGCTACCATTTGCTGCATTGCCTGCTGTAGCGTCTGTTTCGAGAGTTGCTGTGGTAAGAAGAAACCCGAAGAGGACAAAGCGGTGGAAAATAACAATGCCATGTTTGCCGCATTCGAAACAGAAGCAAACGGCGGACCTGGTATACACGAACCTGGGGTCCATCTTACCGGATCAGACACCGCATATTTCTCAAACAACAGCCAGCAACAGAACTCGTATTGGACACATGACCAGCCGCCGGCCTATGGGGATGCCAGTTTTTACCCATCTCAGCCCTTGAATGCCGGTGACACCAAATTCCCCTCTGCGCCTGAGTACACGCCAAACGGCAATGCATCAGCCTGCAACAACAGTGGTGGCAGCGGTGGGATTAGTTCTATAAGTGGTGGCGGTGGGATGGACTACACTCCCAGCAGTGGATATACTGGACATGATTATAGTTCCCCTAGCAGCGGCGGTGGTGACGCAGGTTGTACCAGTAGCTCAAGTAATGACACTGGGGGCGGTGGATGTTCTTCCTCTAATGACTTTTAGATTTTTACTGTGATATCTATTTATTCCTGTATTTGTAATCGAAAGCTTAGGCTTTGAAATATATCTCCGTGTTTTTTTTTTTTTTAATTTTAATTTGCTCAATGTCCAGTTCGCTCAAAGATAATCATCGAAATGTTAAGCAATTTAGTTCATCACTATATAAACTCACTGTTGTCTTTATAATAGTTGCTAAGAAAAGGTTTCTATTCATGGAGAAGACAATTGAAAGGCTTGTATCAAAGGATAGTGTGTAAGTGAAATTAATTTCAAGGGATTTAAAAATACTCGTGACAACTGTCCTTTTAATCCATTTGTTTCTAAAAAACTTTTACATAGGCCTACGGCATAACTTATTGCTATCTACCGTGAGTGTATTTTGTATTTATTTAAAGTCCTCATTACACTCAAGAAAATTTAGATCTGAAAAAAAAGAGGCTAAAACCGGTGTTTGCTCGAGTCATACATGTATGTTATAAAACAGTTGACTTGACATGTCTTACTAGATATTTCAAATGTTACTCCAAACATCTGGTAATTTTATTGGCCAAACAATAAGACTTTTTTACCATTGTTCGTAATGAAATTCCTAATCTAGGAAGTTTTTTTTTAATTTTTGACTCGTCATAATGCGTTCTGATTATTTTAAACGTGATGCTAGGACCTCTGTGAGCGTCAATTGTCACGTATGACGTATAGGTCTTTGATCCTGGTGCCATTGTTGAACTTATTTTCGTTTTTTATGCTGTTTTATACATGTATTTTGCATAAATACTGCTGACCTTTGGTTTTTTGTGAATAGCCTTTGGTTATATTGTACATACATATCTTTAATTTCGTCTTGGAGATCCAGAAAAGATTAATGATGACAAGTAAAGGAAATGGGAGATAAAATCTATGTAAATTTGTATGAAATATACATTGTATATTACATACAATGTATATTACATACAAATTAACATAATATATATTGTATGATAAGCATTATTGAATGTTTGGGGTGGTATAATATGATGAATGAATTATAAGATAAATAAACTTGTCTATTTTTACAAAAAAAATGCTTTTATGTTTATTTCATTTTAATAAAAATTAAAACACTCATTTGGGATTACCCTTAACCATTCAGTAGGAAGGGTGACCTGTATTTCCCTGTACAATATAGATACGACAATGATGATAAACCAATAGATGAATAACTTCAGGACAATGATGAGGTCAGGATCAAACAAAAATTGACGAGGAAGTTGCTAATTTGCCAAAAATTCAGAAGGAGAAAGAGGGATCAAATTTACGACTAATAGACATGATTGGCTATTAAACGTGTGTACATGTAATAATCATATTCTTAGCCCGACTGCATCGCATCTGTGACACTCATTGTGCTACGTCTCAACTGTAGCACTGCATTAAACACCACATTCTATTTTCACCAAAGCTGGGGCTTATTTCGAGGTTGACCGCACAGTGTGACGTCATGCCAGACGTCATGCGACAAGAAAACGTGCGAGAGTCAGCGTGAGGAGGTTTTGACATTTTAGCGGTTAGGATGAAACTCAGTGCGCTGGAAATGTCGTCTCAAGAAACAATACAATAGATACATGCGTCGATTTTCCGTGAAATGTAGTTTTCGTTGATGGAGGCAGTGCGTTTCGCTCGCTCGTCCAGTGCCTCATTAATATCATTCGTCTATCTACTTATTTCTCAGTAAAATATTTCATCAGCTATATCATGTCACCATTAAAATAGGCTCTACCAACATCTTAAAAGTTAAAACGAGTTATTACCTAACCTAGACACTGAAATACTAGAATGGCAATAACTTCAGTTTAAGCTGTTGATGGAAGAACCAGTTATTATAACTATTTATTTTCCATTTATCTAGCACCTGTTTCAATTGGGTCTGCCTGCGAGGAGCACGCGCTTTTTATCCGTAAGTTGTAATCAGTGCGTGATAATCAGCCGGCGGCTTTCGTCTCCTCGGGCAGGTTAACAGGTGGCGCTGGTAAAGCGCGGTGACCGTAAACCAGGTAAGAAGTACATCAGCCGTATCGTTACCACACAATCATGCAGTTACGATGAAAGTTTATTTATCACAACCTCACTGGCAGTTAGTAATTATTTCTATGCCAAAGATTGATCATTTTTCTTATTATTTTTCTTATATTAGATAAATTTAGCTGCTTTAGTCCTCTGTTCTGAATACTGCCACAGGCACGCCTACGCACACAACATTTAGCGTACCTGAGGCGTCCATGCACTCGAAATTAATCAAATGAGATATGCATAGACTCTATAAATTTGTCAAGCACCATTTGTCTTCTCTTATCTTACAAGTTAAGTCAAACATATCTTAATAAGTTATCAGTATACCCGTCAGCTTGCTCTCGGTGCCATGTTTACTGCAGACACGGATACCACATTCCAGTGACTTGTGACAGTGCACACACGATAGCAACCCATCCCATATTTAATAACAAAACAAATCCCTACCCTTCTTCCGGGTTGTCGAATCTCCCATCCATTTATTAAACACTACTTGTAAGCAGCCCTCGGCCAATTTTTTTGTCAAAATTCCTAANCGGCCCCAGTATGTTAGCTGACCGCTCTTCGTCCGATCAAAAGCTATTGTAAGCTATAAGTAGGTCAGAAATCCAAAATGCGAGTAAGCGTCACTGTTGACACACACTATTGTAAGTCGAAGTTGCCCAATAAAACAAAAGAAATGCTGTCTTCATTGTTGACACACTCTATTGTAAGCTACATAAGGTACGTAGAAATTCCAAAATCAAGTAAGTCAAAGTTGCCCTCATCTGACACTTGTCTCGTGGGACTAGATGATATATTAAGTTCATAGGTAATAAGACTACATTCCCAGAGATTTAGATCGATCCATCTGGATCAACCTAACTCCTTGAGGGCTCACGCTAAATTGCTGTCAGCTGAACGCGATCGACAGTTAATTACTGCCTTACGGCTTTTAGTAGGCGGGACAGACATTCAAGGCGGTTAAGCTGACAACAATCTAGTGAGACTTCCCAGGGGGATAGATCAATCTAAATATCTATGGAAATGTGGTCTTAGACATGTCATGTAGAGCTGGGTATAAATCGGACTGGTGGTGGGTAGATTAGGCAGATTAGGCCGATTAAGCAGTGGACATAAAGCTATATGGAGATCCACGACTATGGTTGCATCCTTTTTCTCGATTGGTGTTGTTACGGACGGATTCTCATAACATAAAGCAATGTTCTTGAACAATTTTACTATATTACTAAGCTATGATTAACACATAACAATTTTCAGAACTAGAACATAATATAACAAGCTAAACAAGAATAAACAATATTACAGTTAATCTTAAAAGTCATTTGTACATGAATGGTTATAATGTCTTGAAGTCGATGGATGGTGCACACATGTATGTCAATAAATGCCACCTCGGGCAGTCAGGCCTATCGCCACATCCTCCTCCTCGCTTTAAAGTTAAATACATCCACATTGTCAAACAAATTATTGTTCACCTCAATAACATTCTCCCGCGGAACAGTTTCTCATGAAAATCCAAGTCACACTGTCACCGCTATAGTTATGCATCGACGGATTCGGAGGCAAACGTCATTCAGTCACATACAAAATACCTCTCTCCATTGGGAATCCATACATGTTGTACACGGGTCCTTTTCCCAGAATATTTCTCATGTTTGAATCGTAGATCAATGACAAATCTCGCACCATTCATCAGCCCCGGTCATCAGTACATGTATCGCCATGCTGCGGAGAAAACGCTTCTGTTGCGTTCACTTGACCTTGACCTTTCTTCTCTTCTGGAGCGTGCAATTTGCAATGTTCCGATTGGTCAAAAAGTCACGAGATACCACAATCACATTATAACGTAACACATTATAACGTAACAGTGTATATAATAATGAGCCACAATTTAGAAGCAAACTTCTATGAGTACAATACAAATATATCCCTCGTGGGACCCCCCCCCCAACCCACTCACGATAAAGACAAGTAAATAATATAGTAAAAAAATTAATTGCAAAATGCATTTTAAGTCATAGGAAGGCCAAATTCAGGTAATGCATGTGAGAAAACGCTTATGTTTGGGCGACATTAGCCAATATAGCATTTGAAACTTATACTTCTTCGTTTTGACCGACAGTCCTAATTACGCAAAAGCGAGACATGGAACTCTACTGTATGAGACATTTTGTAGCTTCTTTAAAAGTGGAGTTTTTTAATGAAGTTTATAGCGTGGCAAACATCAAAATACTTCATGGTTATTATTGGAATCTTCAATGAAAATATATATTATAACATATTATCACAAAATTCTTATGTTTGGCATTATTATTATCTTAATTTATATTTTTTAGAATTTACAGGCTAAAACGCCAAAATCATCTGCATGACCTCGTTCGCATTTCGATCGGCACAACGGTTTGATCCAGTGTTTGGAACGGTCCATAGACTGCATAGAGTCGGATTGTGTCTCTGCTTTCTTGCCTGTCACTACGGATATGTGCCTGATATAAGAAGGATCATTTTGAGAGATTTGGCTTAGTCCCATGACGAAAAGAAGGCTCTTTGGTTAACAATTTATCATGTTTCAGTGGTTTATCGAATTTTAGATTTTGCACATGGATGCCATGACACAGGCAATTCATGGTTTTTTCATAAGAAAACTGCCATCAAAACCGTAAACATTTGGCCTTTTACACGTGTCAGTCAATGAACGTCAACGAAAGTCGGCAGTTTTAACTGTAACTGTTCCTGGCTATTTGTTTAGCGTAAACTCTATCTATATCTTAGATTGACATAATACAGTGACTCAAAGAACAAAATGTTGAATTTTTGTGTAATCATTGTCTTGCTTTAGACACATCTTTCACAGATAGGCCTGCGGTAGTGCACTATAACGTAAAGGAACCCATGTTTGACACTTCGTTTTTACTTCCCGTTGTTTTTTCACTTCAGAATTTATTCAGTGAGATCAAGCGTTTATTGCATAAAAGAAACTGTTAAACAAATACAGTTTTGGATTTATACATGGGTCGCCATTGAAACAACAATTGACCAGCATGGAAACTGAGTGTTTGTTCTGACCCATTCGAAAGAGCTGGCTCAGTCAGAAATGCAGTTTTGCAGTTTTCGGATTGAGTGTCTCTTACATAAAATCAGGCTGCTTTCGTCCGTTCTGTGTTTGATTTTCTCCTTAAAACAAATTTTCCAATAGCAATAGACCTAAAATTATGGAAATGTGCCAAACAAATTGTTTTTGTGCCAAAAAAATTGTTCATTTGTGTTGGTCTTGTTGGCCATTTCCAAGTGTGGAATGCATTGGTAATCGGCATATAGGCCTGTTGAGGCAGTCGCACATAATATCTTGATAGCAACTGGCGAAAAAAAATTGTTGTGAGGTATTTTTTCACCCTTCACAAATCCACATTGCTCAATCTAACAAAGAAAAAAGTAAGATGGTAAATCAGCCAAAAGTTCAGTCACGAGCACATAATTTCCTTGTTTACCTTTACGGTGCACTGTTCATTGCAGCTGTTGTCGAACTTTACGCCAAGAAATTACCGCGAAAAGTAAAAATGTGTATCATCTTGAGTTTGTTGCTAGAAAAGATGTTACAGTGTTTTGTTGGTTTAAACGATAAAAATAATGGGTGCTGATAATCGCAAAAGTTTCTCAAAGTGTGATATGGCAATTGCGCCATTTACCATATTGACAATATGAGAACATTAAAAAAGTATCACATGCAATGCCAATAATGCTTTATTTTCATCTCTGTTATTGAAATTGATAAATTCAAGGTTTTTCAACGCTTTTCTTAATGAATCTTTCATTCATCTGTGATTCTTAGGCATTTATGCTGCTCTCGTTTCCTCCAAGCAGATAATGCTTGATATGGACGATTACGTGGTCGAAACTATGAAAAGAAAAATATGTTTATGAGCAAAACATATAGAAAAATTAAGCAGTATAACACACATAATTGGACAAGCCTTCACCGAAATTCCTCAAAAGGTAGAAGAACACGAGTGAGTACTGCTAAGAAACCAAGTCAGTCCCTTCAAAAACTTCAGCTTAGCCTTATTCCGCAATTGAGGGCCATCTATTTGTTAGGAGGTATAAATTGTTCCAGAAGGAAAAAGAGTTATGCTTTGTACTGTCAACTTGAGAAAATTGCTAACAGAGCTGATTTTTTTTTTTTTTTTGAAAATGTATAATTCATTTAGCAAAATCTGTCAACATAATTTACACTTGCAAAGATGGAAATGGTATGAAGTGATAGTGAGGTACACCTTATAGACTATAAAAGGGCAGTCTGAGCCTTGTATATGTTATAGTAAGAACATTGATAATGAATGCTATACCTGCTGGGTCATATGATCGTAGGATGATTTTTTTTTATTATTTTTTTATTTCAGAGAAACCTTTCTTTCTATTATTTTCCGCCATTACAACAAAGGTGTTATGTACATTCTTAAACCAATAGTTAGGTATCCAGTCTTTAACAGGCAAAAATTACCATCTTGGCATAGGAATCCGGCATATTCTTTTAGGCAGTGACACTTAACCCTCAAGTGACCGAGTGAGGTCATTTACGACCCCAGCCATATATTTTAATGTGCCATCTCTTTATTTTTTATTCGCATTTTCTTTCCTTACATGAATTTGTCATCTACTAATCCTACACACTTTCACAGTTTCTTGTAGGGATCAACCAATTCGTGTGGCGTATACATCACAAACTCTTGTGGGGTCATTTATGACCCCAAAGAGAAGCATAGGTTTTTAAGTAATAGTTTTTAAATTGTATTCAAATGTTTTGGCCACGCAACACTGACAGGAAAATGTCACATGCATGTGCTACATGCAACCAGCCACTGTGCCCAAAACATAGGCACAAATAAGTGGTTTGTGAAGATTGTGCTTGAAGTACGTTACTAATAGTGCATCGCTGAATCTAATTTCAGTAGCTTTGTTGGAACTTGTTCTCATAACTGGGTCTCTCATTTTGACGGTTACAATTTTCGGGTATTTAGGAAATCTAAAGAATTCTGTCGATATCATATTATACATATATTAACAAATTGTTTGTGTGGATGTGATACACAGATGTGGTAGTAACACACATGTAGGTTGATTGAATGTGTTCTGAGTAGTGTGACTTCCTTGCCAGCATTAGGGTATTCCCAACTCAGCAAGTCAGCTAAGTATTCTTATTGAAGTTAGCAGGATGCTATCTCAACTTAAGTCAAATATTTTTACTCAAAGTAATTTCGAATTCGTAATGTACTTTTTTCATTTAGGGTGGCAAATAAAAAGAGAACTATTTCTGCAAGTGGAAACTGACAAGGGCTGTCTAAATACCGGTGTAATGTTGTTCTTAAAATCTGTGCTTGGTTATTTCATGCAATAAAAGTGTTATTACCAAATACTTTTTACATTAGATCATTATAAAATACTTGTCATAAATCCTGGGAGTAGTATAGGTGTGATAAACCCTCAACAGCCTTTTATAATAAGGATCCCTGTACAAAGCACAATGGGGTCATGGATGACCTCACATGGTCATTTCAGTCAGTGAAATAGCTTGTATAGGTGTGATAAACCCTCAACAGCCTTTTATAATAAGGATCCCTGTACAAAGCACAATGGGGTCATGGATGACCTCACATGGTCATTTCAGTCAGTGAAATAGCTTGGTCTCTTGAGGGTTAAAATGGCTTCAATACCCAGTTACCTCACATACCGCATTACTGCAAGGGCAAGGGTTGCAAGTAGCTTGACAGAAATTTTGCATAATTAATATATTACATGTTACATAATTTTGCTCTCTCAATCTGCATATTTAACATCTATGAAACCCAGATAACCTAATTAATAACTTAATTTTAATATACATACATAGTTTGAAAATAGGTTTAATCATTTGCCCCACACGTTGCTTAATTTCAAAGAAAACATGTAACTTGGCACCTGTACTGTTCTAGCCAAAATTCCTCACAGTAGCTTTTAATCAACTTAACCATGATAATTACATGGCTTGCTTACATGATATCATTTAATCTATGAAATATATTACTTGCACATGCACCATCAGTATTAAATGGTAAGTTTTCTCCTGACTAATTTTATGGCAAGATCATGGCTAATGTGTGAATGCTACTAATTGAAGTATCTTAGCGAGGTTAAATGATCTAATTGTTTTTATAAATTGTAATTTTTTTCTATCATTTTTCGATATTGCAACCTAGAACTTTTTGCTGTTATCTATATACTCCGTCATCTATCCAGTGTTTAACAGGCAAAGCTTACCTCTTTCGCATGTGCGTCCTGTATATCCATTTGAACACTGACACCAAAATCCGCCACCATTTCTAATGGACCGATAATTACATATTCCACCATTACGGCAAGGGTTAGGTCTGCAAATATCTTGAAAAAAATGGGCATAATTAATATGTTTTTTCTCTCTCGACTTGCATATTCAATATCTATGAAATAAAATTATTTGAATCAATTTCCCAAGAATAATGTACATGTTCTTCACAACTGTAATTCTACTTGTACAGCCACAGTGTGAAAATGAGCTCAATCTGACTATTTTTGCAGAAGTTATCCTATTTTCCAGCTATATTACACAAGGTGCACTACAGATAAGGTACAGCATTGTAAATCTACCACATAGCAATAAGCACAAAGAACATACACTCTTCAGGCGTATAAAAGGACTTTAATGGTTTATTTTTTAATCTTCAAATCATTACACTCACATCTTCTCATTTCACATTCCAATAGCTTGATTTATGACACACACTGGTGTTCTTAATGTAAAAATGAAAAGGATTTTCCCTTTCTAGTTAAAATTTACCTTTTTCCGATTCAAAGCTAAACATCGGCACTCTTCTTTTCGTTTTTAAAATATATATATGAGTATTTTTCTTTATCGGGTCAATATTTCTCAATCTTTTTCCGATTCAGATCTTAATATTGCAGTGTTTTTTATATTTGTTTTTAAATTGATTATCATTTTCACCTTCAGATAAAGAACTTTTGCTGCCAATGGAAATAGGAAAATAATCTTCATTACAAAATAAAAAATTAATAGCTTTCTCTGCTTCAATGCTAAAAATTGATATTTTTCTGTCCATCTCTGAAATCGGTGTTTTCGTTGTTGTTTAAATCTAAAATTAAAAAAAATCATTTTTAGATATATTCTGTTTTAAACGTATAATAGCCATGCTTTTGGATAGTCTGCCTTCTTCAGGGAGAAACATTAAACTTTTGTTTTTTATGTACAAGATCTACATGATTTATGATAAGCCTTGTCCAATTTGAAAAACAAAAGTGTTTGAAAATCAGAACGTTGCCTGATGAAAATGAAAACGTAAGATATTGTTTTTGCAGTGGATCACATTTAAGGATTATAGTTTTTGTCTGCCCAGTCATGTTACAAGAAAGAACAGAGAAAATGGTTAAAATGTACATTTTTTAATGATTTTCAATGTAAAATTCAATAGCAATTCTCTCCTCAAATACAAGAAATCACACTTTTTTCACTATTAAACGGTATTCTTCTTTAAAGCTAAATAGTGCAGTATTTTTCTCTCATCTTTGAAAATAATTGTTTTTCTTCGTTCAAATGAAACATCAACGTGATATGTAGAAGTATTTTTCTCTTCAATGCAAGAAAAACAGATTTCTGTCAGTTCAAAGTTCAGTGCAGTATTTTTTTCTGTTCATCTTCGAAATTATGTTTATCTTTAAAAACCAATGTTTTCCTTGTTGAAATGAAACACCAATGTGTAATATGCAGAAATATATTTTCTTTTATGCAAGAACCAACAACTTTTTGGCTGTTCAAAGGTACTTTTTCTGTTCATCTTTGAAAATCAATACATTTTTCGGTGAAAATAACAAACTAAAGAGATTGTTTTGCATAAGATCGTGTTTAAGGATTGTAGTTTTTGTTTGCTCAGTCATGAATGGAATCATTAAGTATCGTAGGTACTCAAATAGTGTTTGAGTATTCTCAAATACAGTATTGAGGTAACGTGATGACCTTTAAGTGTAAAAACATTTCTGTGCTCAACAAAGTATTATTATTATTATTATTATTATTATTATTATTATTATTATTATATAAAATTTAGCCACATGAAAGTTCCAATGTAAGGATGGGAATACCAAAATGATAAAAATACTAAATTCACAAAAATTGTCAAGCTTAGAAAATAATAAGTAAAACAGTTTTCCCTTCATAGCTACTTTTTGGTGGCAGTGCACAAAATAGGTGTATTGTCAATTCTGATGCAATATCTACTGTACATGCAGAAAATGTAAGTACCTCATGGCATCAAGCCCATGGGAGTCCTAAGTCAAATTCCAATATTTGGAAAAAGACAACAAAATATGCATTTCTTCATGAACAAGAATATGGATAAAATGAAAAGCAACAGTCAGCATAACTTTTTGGGAAAAAAAAGGCCCAATCAAGCTGGTTTTCAAATTCAGCCTGTATTTCAGTAATATTTTACTCCTATAAGTTTTTAAGACAGTAGGTCTATCGGTTTTCCTAAGATGTGTTATCTTTTTTGCATATAATATCATATATGCTAAGAAACAATCACGTTGTATTGGAAAACCAGTCTGACTGGATTATTTTCCTTGAAACTATGAAAATTATGTTTTCCGTATAACATGGCTATTCAGAAAGTGTGATGAGCAAAGGATTCCAGGTCCATGGAAAGTCAATATCACACCCTCGGAATAGTTTTTATCAGAGTTTTTTTTTTTTTTTTTTTTTTTTTTTTTACAAAATATTATAATAAAAGTTGAGTATGACTGTCGATTCCCAATCCCGTAAGCTTTTGAATGACTGATTTTAAAACCACAGGAGGCAAAGACAAAAGAACAAGGATGTTAATGGTGGAGCAGGACCCATGTTCTTCATAAAAAACTATGGAATGCAACGTCACCTGTTTTGCACAACTGAAGTTTGCTGTTGATTATGGTTTTAAGCATCATGCAAAATGTGGATTTTATAACTTTGGTCCAATAATAGTATATTGAACAAAAACATTATACACTGAATTTCGTCTAGAATTCAAAACAATGGGTATTTATCTGAGTTTTTGAGTTCAAACGATAAGTGAGACAAGACAATCCCTTATGCCCCTATTTACTTATTTTATGCATTGAGCTACTCTCAGCTGCGATAAAAATCAGATCCAGAGATAGAGAGATAAATGTTGATATTGTTGAACATTTAATCAAGCTATACGCAGATGATGCAACTTTAATTCTAACTGATGATCAAAGAAGGCTCGAAAGGCACTCTAAGTAATTAAACTTTTCTCTAAATGTTTTGGTCAAAGTCTTAAAAACGGTATGGATTGGAAGTAAATGGTATAAAGAAATAAAAACTGGGGAAAGCATTTGATGGAAACACAAGGGAAATTCAAGTTGCTCGGCATTAAAGGGATAATAACTCTTTGTATGAGATCTATATTTCACAATAAAAACATTGTGAACAACTCATAGAAATATAATACATTCTGTTTTACCAATAGCAGTTGGAAAAGTGACAAACATCTTCAAGGACATTGGAAAAGTAAAAAATCTTGAACTCAACAACCGGATCTGTGAAAATAAAATAAAAAAACAACAATTTTTTGCAAATCGTAATTGAATTTTGGGCAGAGACTCAGGAGAGTCCAAGCACAACGGCCGAGGAAATACTCTCACAAGCAATATGGAAAAATGAAAACATTAAAATTAATAGGCAGAAAACCGGATTTTTTAGATAAATGATATCATAAATAGCACTGGCAGATTCATATTGCTAAAAGAGAGATTCTATTTTTACTAACAGAAAATGCAAGTCTTCACAATATATGCAAGGAAAACCTCAAAACAATAAACAATATTTTAAACTGACAAGATATTTCTAACAAAACTACCCAAAAAAACTCAAAAAAAAAAATTCAAAAAAAGCTACAGATAAATGGCACACAGACACCAATGAAATAATGGAAGAAGAAAATTGGCACTTAATATATAAACCTGTCTTCACTGAAACAGATGACACCAAATTACGAACATTACAATTTAAAAGAAACCATAGGATCTTTAGCACAAATGCATTTCTTATGAAAATAAATAAAAATGAATAACAGCAATGCAAGTTTCGTAGTATTGCCAAAGAAACAATAATCCATGTATTTTAGGTATGTCCACACGTGCAAAATATCTGGACATGCTTAATAAAAATGTAAGAGAAAAATGTGAATATCAATATTGAGAGGGATCCAAACGTTTTTGTATTTGGCCTCGTTAAAAAAATAATACAGAAGGATTATATCTGATTATTCTTATTATCAATAAATATATAAGCATATGTAGGTCTAGGTCCAAAATCCTTACTTGGGTTGGTTTAAAACAATACACCCAATACTACAGAAATATATGCAAATGTTCCATCTATTTGCACCCAAAAAAGGGAACAATCTTCTTTGCAGCTTACATGGCTAAACATTGATAAAATATTAAATATTTAACATATATAAACTAGTAAACACACACCTTATGAATATAGGAAACTCTTTTCTCTTGTATGAACAAGAAACACACGGGCCATATAGTCCAGTGAGAAGCCATATAGGTGGTAGCACATTATAACCTGTGTATACATGCTCATGCTAATTTAAAAACTATATGACGTCTTTGCTTGGTTTGAAAATGATGTAATTTGTGTTAGTCTGTTAGTCTAGTAATTAGGTATTATTATTTTTTTTTACTTTTCCACGGGTGGTTAGTTATGTATCCAAAAAATATTAGTTTGATGAGCAGTGGGTACAGTGGTTGCCACCATTTTTTGTTAAAAAAAAAAGTTTTCGAATTTCAAACTTTGTTTATCGTCTTCTCCACCACCTTACTTTCATTGAGTTATTACTATTGTTATTAGTAGTAGTAGTGTTACTATAAAAATAGTTTCTATACATATAAATTTCATTACTTTTGTTACTATTGGTATTATTGTTATTATTATGGAAATCTTTTTGTACACTTGCGTATAGAGGAGCAAACGAGTGAATGTGAATGTGTGTAAGAGGATTTCCTTTACATTACTTTTCTTTACATTACTTCTGTTACCCCCATTCACACTACAGTTGCAAAAATACACATTTCTATAATCCGAATTTTTCGTGAGGAATTCGATTTGGTATTGCGTTCACACTCAGGATTGAGACCAAATCCCACGTTGAAAATTTCNTTTCTATAATCCGAATTTTTCGTGAGGAATTCGATTTGGTATTGCGTTCACACTCAGGATTGAGACCAAATCCCACGTTGAAAATTTCAGGTTTAACTTCCTGTTTTGAACACTCACGGCTGCACGGGAAAACTCAAAATACCAACAAAAAAGTGTGAAGGCAATTGCAACTCAAAAGACATTCCAGCATTCTTGAGAAGTATAAGATGGCAAAATAAATTCCTCATGTTGTAGTGAGTGGTGACCTCCAAATACGATTGGTGCAATCACTAAAGTAATGAACAAAAATTCATAGATACCCACACTTATCTGCACACATGCGCAGAAAGAGCTGTACAGGTGTCGATTCCAGTAAGTTATTCGAATAGCTGAAGAAAATACATCTCGCTAGCAGGATTTTGAAAATCCACTTTACAAAAATCCTCACGCATTTGGGACCTAATTCGCTATTTATTCAAAAAAATGACTGTAGTGTGAACGGGGTATGTATTTTCACACTATGGATATATTTATTTATTTATTTAATATATTTCAATAAAATATAAAAACTGCCAAATTAGCTTTATCTTTGCATCAGTCTGTACATTTGGCACCTTTTTGGCCTTGTGTTATAATGTATTACAGATGAAATGGGTATTCAGAAAATCTAAAAATCATATGGTTTCAGGCCCATAGCATATCAATTCTACAAAATATGAAAATGAACATATGACAGAAACACTTCATCACCTTAATAATAATTTTTCAATTAGGACGGCTTAAGATCTCGGCTTGTTTTGTAGTAATATTTACTCATATTTATAAGTTCTTATAGTTTAAAGACTATAGGTCAACCTGTTTGTTCAGTAAATGTGTTATCTGTGTTGCATATACAGTGACGGTAGTGGTGACAAATTGCAGGTGATAGCCATATGTATAAACACCATGTCACTTTACATAATAATGCTTTAACAGGCATTTATAAGACTTTTAACATAAACTTATAAAAGACATACAGCTATTTAATCAAATTGTCAGTTTGAAATCACCAATCCCAAATACAAGGCATTTATTTGAAATAGTTAATAAATGAATGGTAAATTTGTCTGAGGTTCTCTTATTCACAATCACAAGTTACTGACCCTTTAAATCCTCTGAATAAAGCTATAAGACTCATCGGTACAATGTATTCCGTCCCCGCTGTAACCATAGTAACATTTACATCGTTGGCCATTATCCCAATTGCATGCCTCATTATACCCAGGTAGAATTGACAAGCCTCTAAGGACGCATGTGGCATATTCCCCACACTTCGCTGTAAACAAGTTAATGATAAAAGAAAACATGTATCAGGGCATCTGCGCACGCAAAAATCTACACACTGGTTTTGAATAATCTTAAGCAGGGTCATCACACGGCTTGCTTTATTTACATGATAACAGTAATCATTTCAATTATGTTACACGTACATGCAACGACAGTATTAAAGGGAAGTCTGATCCTGATTGCGTGATGGTAGTAGCCGTTCTAATAGATAAATGCTACTAAATGAACCAAAGCAGCTGGGACAAATGATCGTATTTTTTTTTAGTAATCTTTCTTTCCATTATTTTTCCATATTACAATCAAGAACTATTTGGTGTTATTCTTGACCAATAGTCAAGTATCAAGTCTTTAACAGGCAAAGAACATTAGAAATGGATGAATGCGACTAAGTGAAGCATATCAGCTAGTTCACCTGATAGTATTGTCACCTTTGTCAGTTGTATTTTTTTCCGTCTTCTCACATTACGACCTAGAACTATTTGTTTTTATCAACATTCTTTAATCAATAGCCAACTATTCAGTGATTAACGGGCGAAGCTTACCTATCTGGCATCTGTGTCCGGAATATCCATAGGGACACAGACACTGATAACGTCCAATTCCCTGATAAACACATGTCCCATTTTGAAGGCAAGGGTTGGTGTAGCATATATCTTTAAAAAAATAATGAATATTTAACCTATAACGGTTTAGACATAGTTAATGTGAAATTAAACTATTTATTTCAATTTCCTAGATAATGTACTTTGTAATTATTACCTTATATTTTATGAACAGACACAATGTGAAAATACGCTTGATAATTTGCCCCACACGTCAAAACAATTTACATGTATTCTCAAATACAGTATGGAAGTAACATGAAAGCCCTTTTTAAAAATTAAAAATTGTAAGAACATTGCTGTGCTCAATAAATTATATAAATATATATATATATATATATATATATATATATATATATATATATATATATATATATATATCTTCAGGAATAGGAAGAACCTGTATTACAGTCTCATGACCCTTTTCTGTAAGTTTGAGAATCATAAGTAAAATGGTCCTTTGCACGCGAGTCTTGCGTGCATGTTGAGATTTTTTTGGAGGGTATAAAACAGTGCATGTTTGAGGAATTCTTATATCCTCAGTAGTGTTCTAAGATGGTGAGCCCAATCATACTTGGCCTGCTCCCGATTTCCCTCTCCCCTCTTGCTCTTTTTTGTCTTTGTAGGCATTTTTAAAACTTGACTTCAAAGGCAGAAATAATGCTTTTTCGTTCAAGCCCCTCCTTTTTTTAACTCAGGGTCCATGTGCATGGCGTGACCACTACTCACTCAATATGCACGAAACCCGTGAGGTCCACACGGTGGGTGCACAGGAATGCGGAGGGCACGTAGTAAGTGTCTTAACCACGTGCGTCACACGCACCGTAGCCACCCAAGCGTAATTAACGGGCTCCTCACGCACGAAGTCTCACGTTTATCCCATTAAAAAAAATTGGCCGTAGACCAGACGTGGGTTGAGACCCAGGCTTTCGGGATGTCTTGAATCAAGGCACATATTATGAAACTTACAGGTGTGGGAAATGAGATATAGTTGTATTTCATTACCTGTGATTTGTAAAATACATCTGAGGATGATACTTTTAAAGATGTTTAATGTTTAGAGAAAAGGCATATAGATTGATTTCGTAACATCTACTAAAGAAATATTAACTAAATTAAATGCGGGCTGCCATTTGTTAGTGTGTTATTTTAATTATCTAGGTTTTTTACTGATTATAGGAAAATGTCCCATTAATAGTGACCATTAATATTTTGTTGGCCTTTTTGGAAAATATCTGCATTTTTCTTTAGGATAAATTACAACGAAAAGTGTGAATTAATAGCAAAGCTTTGCTCTATTTGCAGACATATCTAAGTAAGCAGGGACCTTGAAGGGGAACTTCTATTGAGCAGTTAAAACACTCTTAGATTAAGGCACATATTATAATACTTACATGTGTGGCAAATCAAGTATAGTTGTATTCATCTGAGGATGATTTTAAAGCTTATTGCTTAAATACTTAAAGGGAAGTCATTTTAATTTTAATAATCAACACAACATATCAGAGATATATCAAAACAGATTGATAAAAATAACTAGTGAAAGTATGTTTAATGAAAGCTGTAGCAGGTAAAGCAAGAAATGTTTCTTCGTATGAACGTAATAAAGACCTGTCCAGTTCCCCAAGAGTAAAGAGATCATTTTAATTACAAAACAGTGGATTTTGTCCAAGGGGGAAAATATTGAGCTACGTGTTTTCTTTCACGTAGTCTACATCTTAACCTTTGACAGCATGTAACGTTGATAAAATAGCTCTTTTTAAAGACATAAAAATATTTTGATAAATAAAGGATAAGGAAAATATGGTATCATGTACATGTAACATAATTAAAATTCTCAAATGCCATACAAACAAACTGGCAGCTTGGCCAATTAACATCTCAACAATGTTAGTGTGATGAGCAGTGGGTACAGTGGTTGCCAATATTGTTTATGTTTTAGAAAAATAGCTTTCCATTTTCAAACTTTGTTTTTCGTCTTCTCAACTACCTTACTTCTTTGGGTTATTATTATTAGTAGTAGTTTTAGCATTAGTATTAGCACTATAAAAATTTTTTTGTACACTTACATTTTACTACTATTATTATTATCATTATTATTAAAATATTTTTGTGCACTTGGGTATAGGGGAGCAAATGAAGGAATGTGAATAAACGTGTGTGAGTGTAAGAGGAATTTCTTTATATTACTCTTTGTTCTATCTGTATTTTCACAAGTTATGCATATATTTATTTATTTAATTTATTTACTTCAATAAAATATATATATAAAAAAATACCGAATTAACTTTATCTTTGCATCATTTCTGCTTCAGGTCTGTACATTCAGAAGCTTTTTTTTTGCATTGTGTTATTATGTATTACAGATGAAATGGGTATTCAGAAAATCTAAAAAGGATATGGCTTCAGGCCCATAGCATATTAATTGTACAAATTCCAAAAAATATGACAAAAACACTTCATCACCTTAATAATAATTTACCAATTAGGGTGGCTCAAGATCTCAGCTTGTTTTGTAGTAATATTTACTCATATTTGTAAGTTCTTATAGTTTAAAGACTATAGGTCAACATGATTGTTCATTAAACGTGTTATCTGTGTTGAATATATTTTAAAAAACATGCATTTTAAAAATTGGCCCAAACAAGTTAATGTTATCTTCACCTGTATCTTACTTATATTCACCAGTCCTGTAGGTTTGAAGACAACATGTTATATCGTGGTATCTTTGTAAGTGTACAGTGACGACAGTGGTGACAGATCACAGGTGATAGCCACATGTATAGGCATAATGTCCCTTTACATTATAATGCTTTTTAAATGCTTTTTAAAACAACCATTTATAAGACTTATAACATAAACTTATAAAAGACATACATCTATTTAATCAAATTGTCAGTAAGAAATCACCAATCCTAATTACAAGGCATTTATTTGAAATAGTTAATAAATGAATGGCAAATTTGTCTCAGGTTGTCTTATTCAGAATCCCAAGTTACTGACCTCTTCGATCCTCTGAATAAAACTATAAGACTCACCGGCACAATGTATTCCGTCCCCAAAGTAACCATAGTAACATTTACATTGTTGGCCAAAATCCCAATTGCAGGCCTCATTATACGAAGGCACATGCCTACCTCCCTCCACGCATACGGCATGTGTCTCACACTTTGCTGTAAACAAGTTAATGAAAAATGACAACATGTAATTGGGAATCTGCACACGCAAAAATCCACATACTATCTTTTAATAATCTTAAGCAGAGTCACCACATGGCTTGCTTTATTTACATGACAACAGTTATCATTTGAAATATGTTACACGTACATGCAACGACGGTTTTAAAGGGGAAGTCTGATCCCCGTTTGCGGTATGGTGGTAGCGAGTCTAATGGATAAACGCTACTTAATTAACCATATCAGCTGGGACAAGTGATCGTTTTTTTTTCCAGTAACCTTTCTTTTCATTTTTTTCCATATTACAACCAAGAACTATTTGGTTTTATCTACATTCTTGACCAATAGTCAGGTATCAAGTCTTTAACAGACAAAGGCTAACTATCTGGCATCTGAATCGTGTATTTCTTGTGCAGTAGGTATCTTATACGAACAGTTATCCATTTTATAATTTGAAATATGTTACTTGTAAAAGGGAAATTCTGCTTCCAGTTTCCTTTTTGGAAGGAGCATTGGTAATGAATGAATGCTTCTCAGTGAAGCATATTATCTAATTCATCTGATCGTGTTGTCACTTTTGTCAGTTGAATTTTTCCATCTTCCCACATTACGACCTAGAACTATTTGTTGTTATCAACATTCTTTAATCTAGTATCTCGTCTTTAACGGGAGAAGCTTACCTATCTGGCATCTGTGTCCGGAATATCCATAGGGACAGAGACACTGAAAACGTCTATATCCTACTCTCTGAGGAACGCATTTCCCATTATGAAGGCAAGGGTTGATGGCGCATATAACTAAAAAGAAATTTTTCATAATTAACCTACAACAGGTTAGACAATTCTGCTCTCTCAGTTTGCATAGTTAAAGCCTCTCTTACAACCCGTCGTGCGTGCTTAGAGATCGTGCGTCCTCGGAGTTCTCGCCAGACATAGCGTTGTCGCAGGATGAAAATTAAATCGCAGCGGACGAAGTAGTAAGTACTTTATGAGTAGGTGTGTCGTGCTCTAAACGTGGGGCCCGCAAGTGGTCTGTACGCCTTTTTTTGGAAGTAGGAAGAAGTAAGGAGCACGTACGATCTGTACTCGTGTCGCACACAGTGAGTGAGATAATCATACGTGTATTGCAAGTGAAGCGTACGTTTTCAGAAACCGTACTTACGAAGTAAGAGAAACGTAAGAGAAACGAAATAAGCACGGAAGTGGAACGCACGGATAATCAAAATAATATAAAAGGGAGCACCGAGTCTCTTCATCATTCACTGTTTTGGCTTCCAAAAAGGCACTTCTAAGAAGGATGCGCCATCGACTTCTACAGCTGCTAATGCTAGAGGAGGCCGAAGATCGTGACGCAATGCTGGCAGTGGTTGCTCGGGATCGCCTGCACTTTTATCGTGCGTGGTATCTTGCGTGGTAAGTACGTCTTCGTGGTAAAATACCCCGTAATTTCTGCATGCTTTTCCTGCGTTACACGCACGCCTAGCGCACTTACTAAGTACTTTTGTCTTGCGTGCTACGAGCGTGCTCCAGGCGTTCTAATTGTCGCAGACAGGTCGTAGCGAAAAACTGGCCGGCCAGTTTTCGGGCTGCGTGCTTTGCGTCGTGTTTGCGTCCACCAAAAACAGTACGCTCCACGTGCGTGTATCTTACTACTTGGCCAATTTTTTGCACGCAAACCGCTCGTAGAAGCACGCACGACCGGTTGTAAGAGTAGCTTAATATGAAATTAAACCATTTATTTCAATTCCACCTAGATAATGTACTTTGCAATCATTACCTTACAGTTTATCTATAGACACACTGTGAAAATACGCTTGATCACTTGCCCCACACGTCAAAATAATTTAATTAAAAAGAAAGCATGTAACTTGACATCTGCCCACGCGGGCGAGGGTCGGCTTAGCATCGGAGGCCTGTCATTCCTAGAAAACTTGACCGCCCCTTCAAATAATCCTTGATCCGCTTCTGTAAAACTTGGCATCTGTCCACACCCAAATTCCTCACACTAGTTATATCGTCATTATTAAAGGGAAAGTCGTCATCTCCAAGTCTGTGGGAGTAAGTTTACTCCATGGCGGGTGCATTGCTAAACCGTAGAGATATTTATCACGGGCACATATTACAATTTTCCATTTTTGACATTGTAAGTGACTTAGTGCTATACCGAGACTATTTAACATAACGTGTCAGTGTCGTGTGTAAGCAAATAAAAAGGCAGAACCTAAATGGACGGAGCAGGGAAAACCAATTTATAAAAAGAATTGGTGAATGGGAGAAAACCTGCGTTTATCATTTGGTCCACTCTACATAGTTTCTGAACATTTCATCAAAAACCGCCTAAAACTGCTTGCATAATACTGCTACCAGACAAACAAACAAACGGAACAATGATCACCTTGGTAGAGGTTATAATCATTTGGTAGAGCCTTGTTAAATTTTAATGGGTTTTTGACTTAAAGAAATATTATCATCGAACTATTATTGCTTCTCAAATGCATGTTACACACGTTAAACCTGAATATGATGTGTTTCGGGTAGATATGAAATATAAAATTAACGCAAACTTCTTAGAATACATGACTATCCGAAATAATATCCCAGCTTATTGGAGAGAATCTAATTTGACTAACGGAAAATGCATGTCTTCACAATAAATGCAAGGAAAACCTGAAAACAATAAACGACATTTAAACCGACAAGATATTTCTATCAAAAGTACTTACAAGAACTCAAAAAAATTCCAAAAGAAAAAAAAGGAACAGATAAATGGCACACAGAGATCGAAGAAATAATGGAAGAAAATTGGCACTTTTAAGTTTTATTAATAACTTATATTAATATATTAAAATATAAAAACCTGTCTTCACCGAAACAGATGACAACAAATTACAAATATCAAAATTTAGAATAAATCACAGGATCTTTAGCATAAACGCATGCCTTAAAAAATAGATAAAAAGCAATCGCAACAATGCGAGTTTTGTGGCATTGCCAAAGAAACAATAGTCCATGTATTTTGGGAATGTAAAACATCTGGCCTGGACATGCTTAATTAAACTCGTGAAAGAAAAAAATGAATATCAATATTGAGAGGGAAGAGGTGTTTGTATTTGGCCTCATTAAAAATATAATATAGAAGGATTATAGCTACTTATGCTTATTAGAAAGAAAAATATAAGCACACGTAGGTCTAGGTCCAAAATCCTTACTTGGGTTGGTTTAAAACAATACACCCAATACTACAGAAATGTATGCAAATGTTCCATCTATTTGTACCCGAAAAGGCAACATTCTTTTTTACGGCTTACATGGCAAAACATTGATAAAATATTAAATATTTAACACATATAAACTAGTAAACACACAGCTTATGAATATATGTGACTCTTATCTCTCATTTTAATTTAACTCAAGAAACATACGATTCATATAGTCCAGTGTGAAGCCTTATAGTTGGCAGCACATTGTCACCTGTGTATACATGCTCATGCTAATTTAAGAATTATATTACTCCTATGCTTGGTTTGAAAATGATGTAAAATGTGAGTATACTCTTAGTCTAGCGATTAGGTATTTTTTACTTTTTTACAGGTGGTTAGTTATGTATCCAAAAATGTTATTTTGATGACCAGTGGGTACAGTGGTTGCCAATGTTTTATAAAAATAGCTTTTGATTTTCAAACGTTGTTTTTCGTATTCTCAACTACCTTTTTTCATTAGGTTATGACCATAATCATTACTATTATTATACATGTAAGTATTAGTATTATTACTATAAAAATCTTTTCTGTACGTATGAATTTTATTACTATTTTTATTATTACTGTTATTATTACTGGGATTATTACTTTTTTTGTACACTTGGCGTATAGGGGAGCAAACAAGCATATATGAATAAGTGTGCATGTTAGTATGTGTAAATAAGAGTTTCTCTACATTACTTTTTGTTCTATCTGTATTTTCACACAATGTACATGTTTATCTATTTAATTTATTTACTTCAATAAAATATAAAGAACTGCCAAATCAACTTTATCTTTGTATTATTTCTGTTTCAAGTCCGTGCATTTGGCAGCATTTTTGCCTTGTGTTATTATATTTTAAAAACATGGCTTCAGGTCCACAGGAGATCAATTCCATAAATGGCAAAAAAAAAAAAAAAAAATTATATATATATATATATATATATATATATATATATATATATATATATATATATATATATAAAACAGCATAACATTTACAAAAGTGGCCCGAACAAGTTAAGTTTAACTTCACCTGTATGAATGGCAAATTTGTCTGAGGTTCTCTTATTCACAATCACAAGTTACTGACCCTTTCAATCCTCTGAATAAATCAATAAGACTCACCTTTGGTACAATGTATTCCGTCCCCAAAGTATCCATAGTTACATTCACATTGGCGGCCATTATCCCAATTGCATGGCTCATTATATCGAGGTAGACTTGGCCAGCCTCTGGAGACGCATGAGGCATTTTCCCCACACTGCGCTGTAAACAAGGTAATGAAAAAATGACAAAATGTAACAGGGCATCTACGCATGCCTTTTAAGCTTTTAATAAACTTAAGCAGTATCATCATATGGCTTGCTCTATTTACATGATAACAGTTATCATTTGAAGTATGTTACACATGCATGCAACATCTGTATTAAAGGGGAAGTCTGATCCCCGTTTGCGTTATGGTAGTAGCGGTTCTAATAGATAAATGCTAATTGTCAATTTTGCCAGTTGTATTTTTCCATCTTCCCACATTACGACCTAGAACTATTTGTTGTTATCAATATTCTTTAATTAATTGTAGTATATTAGATTGGGCTTGTCATGGCATGCGCCCTCTAGTGAGCATGTAGGGCAGTAGCACATGGTTCAGTAATAAAGTCAGTGGTGAAGATATTACATTCTGACGACGAGGATGGCGAGGATAGTAAGGAAAATGTTGAGTGCTACATAGAGAGGTTAGAGCAATATTTTTTAGTCAATGACATAGAAAACGACAAGAAAGCTGCAGTGTTACTAACAGTTATTGGCAGTACAGCGTATGCAAAGCTAAAAAGTTTAACTTCGCCGGAGTTACCCAGCACGCTGAGTTATGACCAGCTGAAGGGCCATTTACAGAATTATTACGCTCCAAAGCCTTTGGTAATTGCTGAGCGATTCAAGTTCATGAAAAGAAACCAACTTGAAGGTGAAAAGGTT
Organism: Lingula anatina; assembly: GCF_001039355.2. The sequence goes on along the minus strand of NW_019775069.1, from coordinate 280,792 downwards.
AGTGAATATCTGTCAGAACTGAGACGATTGTCAACACATTGTGAGTATGGAGACTTTTTGAATCAGGCGTTGCGTGACAGATTTGTTTGTGGTCTGCTTCATGAAGGGACACAAAAGAAATTATTAGCAACCAAGGATCTTACACTTGAAATGGCATTTGACGTTGCCATGACCATGGAATTGGCACACTGCCATTCTCAGCAATTCAGACCGCCAACAGCAGAGCCTGCCAATGTGCATAAAGTAACTACTAGCAATTCAAAAGAGAGCAAGGACACATTGCTAAGGTGTGTTGGGAAAGAGGGAAACAGTAAATGAGGTCATCGAAGATACCTCAGAAAACCACTCTTACATTTTACACATTTATACATTAAAGAACAATAGCAATAGGAAAGGGGTCTTCGTTCCCATAGCCGTCGATGGACAAATAATACAAATGCAAATCGATACCGCAGCTGAGGTTTCAGTGATAACTGAGGACACGTACAAGAAACATTTCAGTCATAAGAAACTTGGTTCAGCAGATGTAAGACTAAGAGCCTACAATGGGGAGACTATCCCGCTGATAGGGAAAATCACCGTGAATGTTGTTCACGAAGGGCAAAATCTCCAACTGCCACTTATAGTAGCAAAGGGCAGTGGTAAGCCGCCTCTATTGGATATGGATGGCTACAGAAATTGAAATTAAATTGGAAGGAGATATTCGCCATATCACAGCCTCTGGGGCCAAATGTGGAAGAGGAGCTTATGAACAAATATGAAAATTTATTCTCAGAGGGATATGGGAAAATTAGGGAGTTCAAAGTTCATATCAGAGTCAAAGAAGATGCATCACCTGTGTTCTGTAAGGCCAGGCCTGTGCCTTACGCATTAAAACCAGCAATAGAAGCAGAGTTGAATAGACTAGAGCAAAGTGGCATTATAGAAAAAGTAGATCACAGTGAGTGGGCAGCTCCCATAGTGGTTGTACCCAAAAGCGATGGGTCAGTGAGAATTTGTGGTGACTATAAAGTAACTGTAAATCAGGCTGTATCGCAAGAACAGTATCCACTTCCCACGGCCAAGGATCTGTTCTCAACTTTGGCAGGGGGAACTGTTTTCACAAAGATCGATCTATCTAGCGCCTATGCCCAATTGGAGCTCGATGAAGAAAGTCAAAAGTATCTTGTTGTGAACACACACAAGGGGTTGTATAAGTTCAAGCGCTTAGCTTATGGAGTCAAAAGTGCACCTATGATCTTTCAGTGTGTAATGGATCAAATGTTGAAAGATTTTGATGGCGTTATTTGTTCACAAGATGATGTTTTGATCAAGGGCATAGAGGAAGATGGTAAACATGAAGAAGATATCAAAAAGGTTGAAAAAGTGTTACAGCGATTGAATGAATATGGAGTAAAGGCTAAGAGAGTAAAGTGTCGCTTTCTGGAGCCTAAAGTTGAATATCTGGGACATAAGGTGGACAAAGCTGGACTTCATCCTACAGAGGAGAAAGTCAAGGCTATTCGAGTTGCACCCGTGCCCAAGAATGTACAGGAGCTCGAGTCATTTATTGGACTTGTAAACTACTATGGTGCATTCTTCAAAGACATGTCTACCACACTTGCACCATTAAACAGACTGAGGCAGAAGAATGTCAATTGGAAATGGACTGAGGAATGTCAAAAGGCATTTGATGCATGCAAATGTGAGTTAAGCAGTGCCAGAGTGCTTACACACTATGATTCTTAACGTAAAATAAAACTCGACTGTGATGCCTCGGCATATGGAGTGGGTGCAGTCATAAGTCACATCATGGATGATGGTTCAGAAAAACCAATAGCATTTGCATCAAGAACTCTGAGCAAAAGTGAACGTAACTATGCTCAGATTGAAAAGGAAGCACTGAGCATAATATTCGGTGTTACAAAATTTCATCAGTATCTGTATGGAAGAAAGTGACTGATCACAAACCACTTATTACCATACTGGGCCCAAAGACAGGAGTGCCTACACTCGCAGCAGCAAGAATGCAACGGTGGGCTATTATTCTGTCAGCATATGACTATGACATCCAGTATCGCAAGTCAGAACTACACAGCAATGCAGATTGTTTATCACGTTTACCACATGAGGTGTCATCAATTGCCAGTGATTGCACAATATATGTATGTGAAGTAGCTACAGAGTTACCACTTACTGCTAGTGACATAGCAGAGGCCACTCGGAAAGATTCTGTATTAAGCAAAGTCATGGATTTTACGATGAGTGGTTGGCCACAGTATCTAGATTCAGAGATACTCAAACCATATTATGTCAGGAGACATGAACTTTCAGCAGAGCAAGGGTGTATCTTGTGGGGAAACCGTGTTGTGATACCAGAGATCTACCGTCAAACACTACTAGAGGATTTGCACTAGGAGCACCCTGGAGTGTGCGCTATGAAAGCAATAGCAAGGAGTTATGTTTGGTGGCCAAATTTAAACAGTGATATTGAATGTAAGGTGAGAGAATGCAGCGCATGTCAGTCTGTGCATAAAATAACATATGGACTACCTGAGGAAGTTGTATCTGATAGTGGACCTCAGTTCATTTCAGATAAATTCAGGAAGTTTCTGAAAACAAATGGCATCAAACAAACCTTGGTTCCACCTTACCTTCCCCAGTCGAATGGGGCTGCTGAAAATTCAGTGAAAAATGTGAAACGAGCATTGGAAAAACACTTGCATGATGTGAAGTACAAAAATATGTCATTAAAGCGTAGATTAGCAAATTATTTGATGCGTTATAGATCTACTCCTCACACTACCACAGGAAAAACTCCTGCAGAACTTTTTCTTAAGCGACAGATTCGCACACGTTTCAGCCTACTTAAACCCGATTTGGCTGATGTTGTGGAGGAGAAACAAATGCAACAGAAACGACATCATGACAAAGCACCAGAACGTTGTTTTCAGTGTCACGACCGTGTACGTGTCAGGGACATGACGGGCAGCAAGTTGGATAAATGGTTGACTGGATCGGTGATTAAAGTTTTGGGCCCAAGGAGATACTTAGTACAAACTGAGAAAGGACTCAAGCATGTGCATGTTGACCAAATAATACCTGCGTTTGACCAGTATTGTTTTTCAAAGGTATTTTCATCTCCAATGGTGGAGATGCCTGTAATTAATGAGAATTTTGGTATGACAACCAGACATGTGTCAGACACACCAGTGCCTACCAGTCCGGTCACTGACACTGGTGACAAAAATGTAGAGAAAAATATTAATGTGGAAATTTCAGCATCTCCTGGGAAAACCCAAGTCACTACAGGTGACGAATCTGTAAAAATTAGCAATTTTGAAAGCAGGTACCCAGTGAGAAATAGAAAACCAAAAGTTATTGTTGATGTGTAAATATTCAAAGCAGAAAAGAACTCATACACACTGTGACTATTAATTACACTGTCTTAAAAAAGAAGACTGTTGCAAAGACTTGTTCATAACTGTTTATGTTCATTTTTTCTTTTCAGTTATTTTACTACTGGTGTTGTGGAATTTCTTAACGGCGTTCTATTTTTTTAGTGTTTAACATTATATCAGTTCATTTGGGAATCTATAAAAGTGTCACTTACCAAGGGGGAAGGAATGTAGTATATTAGATTGGGCTTGTCATGGCATGCGCCCTCTAGTGAGCATGTAGGACAGTAGCACATGGTTCAGGAATAAAGTCAGTGGTGAAGATATTACATTAATAGCCAACTATTCAGTATTTAACGGGCGAAGCTTACCTATCTGGCATCTGAGTCCGGAATATCCATTGGGACAGAGACATTGAAAACGTCCATTTCCCTGATAAACACATGTCCCGTCATGAAGGCAAGGGTTGGTGTAGCATATGGCTTAACAGAAATAGTGCATATTTAACCCATAACAGGTTAGACAATTCTTCTCTTTCAGTTTGCATAGCTAATATGTATTAAATTATTCATTTCACTTCCCCCTAGTTAATGTACTTTGCAATTGTTACCTAACATTTTATGTAGACACACTGTTAAAATACCAGTACGCTTGATCGTCAAAACAATTTTTAAAAAACATGTAACTTAACATCTGCCCACGCCAAAATTCTTTACACTATCGTTAAAACAATTTAACCAGGGTCAACATATGACTTCCTTACATGATAGTACTTAAAAGGATACCAGCTGTTTGTTTTGGACAAAAACGGAGTTTTAGGGTGTCGACGATTTGCCCATACTTGCCAATCGTTAATCAATCCATCCCGATGTACAAAGTAGGTGAATGTTTTTTTCTATGAAGTTCTTTTTTTGTACTAATCTCTCAGGATCTTTTTGCAGTGGTATAGCCATCTACACGTGGTCTGATGGCAAGCAAAGATTCCAGAATAATTGCAACAATTGTGAAATTGGTGACAAAATGGCATTTATTATATTTCTGTGAGTTGTGTACAACAAATATAATGTGAAATGTGAATCTCATACGAACAGTTGTTTTCCTTTTAATCATTCGAAATACACCAAAACCCCCTCTTAAAATTAGAATTTTGACTTGCCGAATCAACCCTGCTACTTACATTCTTGAAACGGGTCACACGCCCACACCATAAGTCTCAAATCGAGGAGGCACCAGAACAACGATTTCATCACTTATTGGTTGTATTACACCTCGTTCTTTTTACTTCTATGCTGGAATCAAATAGTATCAACCTTTCTGAGCAAATCTTAAAAGATTGTGAAAAAGGAATTCATGAAAGTGCAGGTTATATTATATAATATATTAACCAATGAATTGAACAGCGGCAAAAATACAGACTTGACAATTAATATGAAATATTTTTTTCCAAATCATTTTTCATCAGATTTTTACTATTTTGCTGACTGATAAATAAAAATAAGGTTTATAGTCTTGCTTTTTTAACTTTTAAGAGGCCATGTCAGCAAGCATTGAGCTTCGGATGGAATGTGAAAAATTTATATTTTGCTTAGTTTGGTCTTAAATGATGTATTTAGTCATAAAACACACAAAAATGACCACTAGCCATGTTTCAACCATTTCCTCTGGTTTCCATAGCAACAAACTGCTTTTCCCTAGAAACCGGTCTTTGGTAGAGGAAAATATCAGCTCAAATAGGCCTAATAACCATGATAATAAATAAAAAATGAATATATAATACTGACTTTTATATGGCATTGTCAAAGAAGGACATATTGCTCTATCCAAATATACAAATATATTTGTTCTACATTTTTATATAGCGTTGCTATGGCAACTGAAATTTTGCATCCTATCTGTATTTTCAAAATTACCTAAAAGTGAGATTTTTTAAATGCATTTATTTCAAAATCGCAGCAGTGATATACTCCTCGATTGTTTTGTTCATAATGAGCAAGGTATGAAGTCATATATAAAAAAATAAAATCACGTAGCAATTGATAAACAAAAAATTTATACTCTGCCAAATATTCTCAAAATTTCAAATTTCATAAAATTCAATTGTGGGGCAAATATGTATTAAATATGATGTAAATCAACCATTTAGTGTATTAGAATAGTACAGCTCTGCGAGAAAGTAGATATGCCTTATCTTTGCAACACCGAATATAAAGTTCCATGAAATTTGACCTTAATGACCTCAAAATCCAAGATGGCCGCCATTCAAATTGGTGAAAAAGGTTCTTTTTCATAATATTTTAGAGCATTATTTTTCAAAAAAGCAGCATTAATATGTCTGATGAATATCAATTTCATGATGGGCAAAGTATAGATGAACAATTGTAGAAATAAAATTACGTAGCAATTCATAAACAAAACATTTGTATTCTTTCAAATATTTTGAAAATTTCAAATTTTGTAAAACTCAATTATATGGCAAACATGTACAAAACATTCTCTAAATCAATTTTATGGTGTACTAGAATTGTACAGCATTGCTTGCTAGTAGATATTCTTTGATTTTCACCCTAATATAAATTTCCATGAAATTAGACCTAAATGACCTCAAAATACAAGATGGCTGCCATTCAAATTGGGGAAAATGCTTATTTTTAATGATTATTTAGAGCATTATTTTTCAGAATAGCAACATTTAAAGAAGAGCAACATTGATGTCTGATGATTAACTATTTCATGATGGGCAAAGTATAAATGAACAATTGTAAAATAAAATTACACAGCAATTCATAACAAATTTTATACTCACCCAAAAATTCATGTAGCTCATTTATGTTTTAAATTTGATGTAAATCAACCATTTGGTGTACTAGAATTGTATGTTTTCATCTTGTGTATATATAGGTATTGATAAAGGAAAGAAGGAGGCTAAGAAAATTATATTTTTATTTATACATTGGCACATCCATTTAGCTGTTACATTAGACAATAACATTGTGTTGGTATTTTACTGAATAATCATTATGTTTAGGAACATTAGCTGCATCCATGATTAGATATGAACTGGTGTAACTTTTTGGTTCTTCAATTGCTACGCGATTTTATTTGAGTTTATGTTATAACTAAATGTGCACTACCTGAGGATATTAGTGGTTTTTATGGATAAATCTGCGATTTGGAAATAAGGCTGTTTAAAATGTGCATGTTTTGACTTATAAAAATACATAAATTTGCAGGTAAATATTTAAGAAAAAAAAAATTCTACACTCCTAAGGGTGGCAATCTATTTCATTCCTTATATTACAATAATAAATTTTATTTATAGGTATTAACCCTTTTCCATTTTAGTATTATATAGTCGATAAGTCCATTTAAAGCTCTACATAAAAAAATGGCCCTGAAAATGCCCGTTGCCATGGCAACAGACATTTATTGGAAGTTTTACCTGTATTTTCTATTTTCTCATTATAAGTACTATCATATGTGTAAATATCAAGAAAATCTGTTTTTCATCACTTTCCGTGATTTCTACAGGCAAAGCTCAATGCTTGCTGACATGGCCTCTTAATAATTTCTTCAATGTCACTGTGATATCATTTCATTAATTGGATCCGTCGGGAAAGCAGACAAAAATACATTGCCCATACGACAACCATTAAAACGATATTGTGGATCTCCATATTTTCCAAATTGTCATCTGTAAAAGAGTTACTCGGCCCACAAAGGACCCTCGTGTCAGTGTCTAGTCACAGCAACGGTAACTGTCACACCTGACCTCACCTGGCTACTACCAGGGCACTCAAGCGGCAAGACATTTATCGAGATAGTTTGTAGAGTTTTATCTGCTATAATTTTGTTAAATTTGATTAAGTTTTGTTGTAAGACATGTAGGACCTTGATTTGGCGAGTATTGGACAACCCACATGCTGTCTATGTTATGCAAATATAGCGATTTTGACGACCCAGTTAGCTGCTCATTCCCTTGTCTCTTTATGTCATCTGGGGCCGGTTTCACAAAGCAGTAGTTAGTTAGCGATCGGTAGTTAGCTTCTCGCTAGTTATAGTGCCGTTTCACGAAGCAGTCGCTAGTTCTCTCGCTCGTTATTGTCTCGTTGTTGCCTTGGATATTTAACGACTGGTCAGACCAGTCGCTAACTCTAGAGTTTCATCGTACGCATGCGTAATGAGTGAAATAAAAAGGTTGCTTAGTTACCGTTGTCTGTCGTTTGTCTTTGTATCCAATATGGCGGCTACCTTTCTTGCTAACCGTACCGCCAGACGGCAACGTAGACTACGATGTTTTCATGAAAGGCAGAATCTATTAAAATATACACACGATGATGCAATTTACAAGAGGTTGCGCCTAGCTGTGACAAAAAGAGCGGCAAAAAGGTGGTGGAGATCCTTTACGGCGACCTCAAAGCAGACGTTCTTATGCATTTCCAGCCACCAAAAATTGGAGAGTTAGTGCTTTCGTGACACTTTTACGCAAGAGTTCCACTTCCGTCAGACGGTTTCGAGACTACGGTGAGTAACGAGAGAACTAGCGACCGAACTTTACGACTGAACTTAGCGATGAGTTAACTTCTGCTTCGTGAAACACCCCTCGAAAATCGCTAAGTTTGCTGGTTAGCGAGGTAGTTCAGTAGTTAGTTGTTCTAACTAACTACTGCTTTGTGAAACCGGCCCCTGCTCCGTGTCAAGCAGCAAACTCTTCATGAAACCTATGATAGTCAAGTGGTATCCAGATTACTCATTTATTCGCTATGGTTCAGGGGCCCGTTTCACAAAGCAGTCCTTTGTTAGAATAACTAGCTACTGAACTATCTCGCTAAGGAGAAAAAATAGCAATTATGAGGGGTGTTTCTCAAAGCAGTCATTAACTCATTGCTAAGTTCAGTTGTAAAGTTCGGTCGTTAGTACTCTCGTTACTCACGTAAGTTCTTTGATTTTCTTTTTCGCCAGTAGCACAACTGAGACAGGCAGGTATAGTTTTCTGGTACAAGGATTATTTGGCTGACTGTAAACTCTGGTATCTATTCTCTCTCTCTCCATCTCTCTCTCACTGTATGTACCGGTATCTTAATCTATGTCTCTATCTCACTATGACCATATATACGTCTCCTATATGGCTCTCTATATCTCTCTATCTCTCCCTGCCCTGTGGTTCGGCCGCTGCTTTTATACTCGATGTTAATTTACATTTTAAATTTACTTCCATAACTGACATGCAACATGCCATGCCTTAATACCTTAAAACTTAATTGTAGATACAATTTACACTAACAAAATTCCAAATCACATATGTGGAAATCTAGCTATCAGTGCTATATTCACCACATGCAAGCTGTCATGCTTAGATACATCTGAATGAAAGAATTAATTAAGCAAATATGTAAATCACAAGTATGCAAATTTAGACTACCAGGACTATTAACGGTTCACTACAGCCTGCTTTGAGGTCGTCGTAAAGGATTCCCACCACCCTTTTTTGCTGCTCTTTTTGTAACAGCCAAGCGTAACCTTTCATTAATTGCATCATCGTGCATATATTCTAATATATTTGCCTCTGATGAAAACGCCGTCTGGCGGTACGGATAGCAAGAATGGCAGCCGCCATATCGCATACAAAGGCAAACGACAGACAACAGTAACTAAGCAACATTTCTATTTCATTCAATAAGATAAGATAAGATAAGAGTTTATTTAGCCAAATATAAAAATCGGAAATCATTTTCCTTTTGGAGCAATATACAGAGTAAAATAATAAAATAATACAATAAATAAATTAATTAAGAATTTAGTTTTGACATCAAATTAAAATGCGTCACTGCACTTAGATAAAAGCTGTTTAAAAAGCGTTTACTGCCTTTAAAAGTTAAAAGTCTACTGTTGCTTGGTAAAAACGTAAAAAGAGATGATGCAGGATGGAAAGAGTCTTTCATGGTGTTGACAATTCTTTTCTCCGTCCTGCCTTTAAAAATATCATCCAGCTTGGGGAGATCCTGCCCGATAATCCTGCTTGCAGTTTTTACAACGTTTGCTAATTTCTTCCTTTCCTCCCCAGCTGTTCCGCTATACCATATTATAATTCCGTACGCTAGAATGCTTTCAATTACACACCTGTAAAAATTGACTAAAATAGGCACGCTATCAGTAAAAGTTCTCAGTGATCTTAAAAATACAGTCTTTGCCGTGCCTTCTTTACACTCTTTGCGGTGTTATCTTTCCAATTCAATTTACTGTTAATAATAAGGTGTATACCAAGTAGTTTAAATTCCTCTAACCTACTAACTTCAACATTACCAATGGTGAGTGGTACCTTTACATTCTGATTCCTTCTAAAATCCACTATCATTTCTTTGGTTTTAGCTACGTTCAAGATAAGATCATTACTCTCGCACCAGCTTAACACCATCTCAACAGATTCTCTATATGTACTCTCGTCATTATCAGTAACTAGCCCCACAAGCGTAGTATCATCCGCAAATTTCATGAGAAAAGTCCCGTCGCTTACACTTGTATAATCATAGGTAAAAAGGGAGTAAAGACAAGGTGAAAGGACGCATCCCTGTGGTGCACCGGTATTTAAGACTGATATTTTTGAGCTAAAAGAGCCGACTTTAACAGATTGTCTTCTATCTAAAAGAAATCTAAAATCCAGTCACAAATAAAAACAGGTAGCTTAAGATGGTTTAAAAGTTTCAAATATAGTTTTTTTTGGCACAATTGTGTTAAAAGCTGAACTGTAGCCAATAAATAAAATCCTTGCATAAGAGTTTTTGTTATCTAAGTGTTGTAGTACAATGTGTGGGCACAGATTAATTGCATCTTCAACATTTCTGTTAGATCGATAAGCGAATTGTAGTGGTCCAAGGTTTTCGGCACAATTTCTTTAATAAAATTTAAAACTAATTTTTATAAAATTTTCATGGGCACCGGAGTCAGAGCCATGGGTCTAAGATCTTTTAAGCTGGTAACTCGGTTGGATTTTGGTACCGGGATGATAGACGTCGTCTTCCAGAGCAATGGTACTTTGCAGATTTGTAGAGACCAATTGTAGATGACAGTAAAGACGTACGCAAGTTGGTCAGCACAGAGTTTGAGAACACGAGGTGAAATTCCATCAGGCCCAGACGCCTTACGCTTGTGTTCGATGAAACTCTAGAGTTTGCGACTGGTTTGACCAGTCGTTAGATATTCATTGTAACAACGACACAATAACGAGTGAGAGAACTAGCGATAGCTTCATGAAACGGCATTTATAACTAGTGAGAGGCTAACGGCCGATTACTAATATAAGTAACTACTGCTTCGTGAAACGGGCCCCAGGTTTTCATCAATGCCTTCCATTGGTGTTTTGCCACCAATGTGGCATCGTCTCCAGAAACTGACATCGTTAATGACCCTGTTCACTTTCCACGCAACACTCGCTTCATCATAGGCCAATCCAGGATGTCTGTAAAGTCTGGTTTGATCGGTGCAGGTGGAATTAGACAACAGTGTTTTAGTGTTCTGCCCAGAAACGGCCAGGGTACCAAATTCATTAGAGAAACAAAGGGTGATGTTTTGCTGTTTACAGTGGCTTCCTCAGAGGTTGCCTGGTATTCTTACTTAGCTTTGTGTTTGCTAAGGGCTTTGGAAAACACGTTTTGGTAGCAATTTGCCCCTAGTTCTGAATGGACTGGGTTGTTTTTGTTTATTTGCAGCAGCATATCCAGAAGGACAGCGAGGCCTGTGCCCTGGTGGTAAGAATTCGATACATTGGGCGTGGTCTCTGCCTGTACATCAGTCTGGGCAAAAGCGTATAAATCTGTGCGGACCGCTCCGTGTGACACAATAATCTGACTGGCAATGGCTGTATTTTTTTTTTTTTTTTTTTTTTTGCACCATTCTGGCACAGACTATACCCCCGTCACACTAGAGGCGGAATGGGCAGGAATTCCGTCGGAAAGACAATTCTTTGTGCTTTCCTGGATATTCAAAGGGCATTCTAAAATTACCGAGTGCGTTCCAAGTATTTTTACCCATTCTTCTCGCCGTCCCGAATGTTTTGCTCATACCCCCGTCACACTAGAGACAGAATGAACAATAATGCCGTCGGAAAGATAATTCTTTGTGCATTCATGGATATTGAAAGAGCATTCTAAAATTTCCGAGTGCATTTCAAATAGAATGTTAAAAACTTTCGAAGTGCATTCCAAGTGGAAAATTATTGAATGGCATTTGAATAGTATTCTGACTACACTATGACTGCATTTTAAATATTCTTTCGGCATTCTGGCAACATTCAAAACATTCTGATCACATTCGAGGGATATTCGAACTGGCACACGACTTAAGGGCCCCGTCACACTTATTCAGAACCAGCAGGAATTAATCAGAACCAGCCAGAATGAATTAATTGAAAAATTCGTGCCATAATCGGGAGAGAATTTCAAATTGCAGTCAGTCCGAATGAAATTCAAATGCCGTAAGTACGAGTGTGATTTGACTGCTGACCGAATACAGGCTGAAGTATGTAAGAAGGTGCCTCGAATGATATATGAAGCGAACTCAAATGCAGTTAACTGCTCCAGTTATGGCTGCCAATGATGGTTTGAAATATAAAGAATTCAAACATTATGCAGTTGAAATACCTAAAATACTTAATTCAAATTACTTTCTAACATGTTTAGAATGTAACACGATGCCCAGAGTGTATAGATAACGCCACTGGAATGGTAACTGATCATAATGTTTCGAATGCTGTCGGAATGCCGTGAGGATATTTAGAATGCAGTCATAGTGCAGTTAAAATACTGTTCAATTGCCATTCGATAATTTTCCACTTGAAATACACTTCAAACGTTTTTTACATGACAAAAACATTCGAGCCGGCCACAAGAATGGGTAAAAATATTTGGAATGCACTCGGAATGCTCTTCGAATAACCTGGAATTCACAAAGAATTGTATTTTCGACACCATTTTTAATCATTCCGCCTCTAGTGTGACGGGGGTATAAAATCCCGCCAGAATGTTTCTCATGTGCCTCGGATAGGGTGAAATATTAATTTCTACATACGAACTGCATTTGAGAACTAAAACAGCCGAAAGTGCACTCATCATTCCAGGCGAATTCAAGCGCATTCTGAGTATTCCAACGGTACTCTTACAATAATTAAGGTCAATTTACCATTTTTCCCGAATGTGGTACGAATTTTTAAAAATCTTCATTCAGCCTCATTCTTCTTGATTCCTGCTGATTCCAATTAAGTGTGACGGGGGGCATCATGTTAAAAACTTTCGAAGTGCATTCCAAGTGGAAAATTATCGAATGGCATTTGAATAGTATTCTAACTGCACTATGACTGCATTCTAAATGTTCTCACAGCATTCCTACAGCATTCGAAACATTCTGATCACATTCGAAGGAGAACCGAAATGGCAATACACTTCAAATCCTGCTAGAATGAGCCGGAATGCAACTCGAATGCATCCCGATCCTATTTCAGCCAGCGTGTATTCTAAATATTCTGACTGCATTCCGACAGCATTATTGATATTCTTAGTTTTCCAACCAAATTCGAGCTGCATTTAAGAGCTAATACAGCCAAAATGTGCACGAATCATTCCAGGCGGATTCAAGCGCATTCTGAGTATTCTAACGGCATTCTTACAAGAATTTATGTTAATTTGAAATTTCTTTCCGAATGTAGTACGAATTTATAAATGTAGTCATTCCGGCTGGTTCTGCTTGATTCCTGCTGATTCCGAATAAGTGTGACGGGGGCTTTAGCAATTTTTTAAAACACTGTTTAACTCATTATATATATACGCACTGCAAAACTGACTGCTTACGTCCAAAATTTCAAATTCTTCTATGCCTATATGAGATCTACCCTCTGCCAGGGTGGCATATTAAATAGGGAAATGGGAAAAGCCCACTCTGTGACTTTTAGCCAGATAAAATAATTCTGCCCGCGCTCAGATCGCATTGCTCCCGCTCTGGGTATTTTCTAGGTGTGACTTTGAGATTCCACGAGAGTCTGAAGCTCTTTTTTAATTCCATTTTGTTAGTGGCTGAATTGCTTCAAATACATAATTAACTATCAAGTAGCAATGGTGGGTGAAATGTTCTGCCACCTTATTATCAAAACTGAAAAGCTTGCTCTCCAGCATTCTTTTGTTTACTGGAAGGCAAGCTCTTAAGTTAACAAAAGCAGTCAACAACTAGCCAATTAGCTGCAAAAGGCTTATTGATTGGCAGAGATTCAGGACCCAGGGCTATCTTAATTGCGCATTAACCAGACACGCCGTCGGTACCAAAAAGGGAAGAATTCTCATAGCGATTTTAGTAAGGCCTATGGTGTATGCCCCTAGTGTCCAAATATGCATGATATTCTACTCAATTTGGTAGCTTTTGTCACATCCATCTATCATCAAGTGTGTTTTAGATGGGGGTAGAAAGTGCATTTTCACGATGAAGCTTGTAGTATCCCTGAAGTCACATCTTGCAAATGGAATGATACATCTCTTGAAAATACTACAATGAAATTCCCCAATAACATTCTGGTCCAGAAAGACCAATATATCAAAATATACGATATACCAAAAACATGACCATGGAATGCTATCCAAACACTGACTCGGCCCCCTCAGGCGGCATTATTCTGCACGCACTCTTCCTAGAGACATTCAGCACGGACTCTACTTTGACCATCGATGGGTAGAAGAAAAAACTTGATTTGTCAGCAAAAACGACTTGATTCAAGTGATGATTGACAAAATATCGGGGTCTCTGCGATCTTTGAGCGTGACATTTTCAACAGGAATCTCAAATTGGCTGTTCTTTGTTTATATAAATGCATGCATTCAATTTCATTCGGCTGTGCGCATTAAACTTAACAAAGCGCTTAAATGGAAGAGTTAAAACAGAGAAAGAAAGGTTAAAAAAACCTTGCCTCAACTTCCCTTTCCCTTTCTCTCTCTCTCTCTCTCTCTCTCTCTCTCAAATTGATAGTGTTGAAAAGGTTGACAAATACGGGTAGCTGTATCTGTAAATTGACATTATAAAAAGGTGAAAGTGATTTGAACTGAAACCTTAATTGAATAGATATGAGGGCAAATCCCATTTAGAGCTGAGCTCCGTAGCCTGCAATTTTGTTGAGCTCCATTGCCTTCTATCTTTCTGAATGATTAGCACATCCGTGGCTAGATTAAAAGCTGTCAATTCTAATAAGAATATATATTTGAAATAATTCTCTCTCACACTCTCTCTCGATATCTCTTTCTCCCCCTCTCTCAAATTGATAACATTGAATAGGCTGACAAAGCACAAAAAAGACAGACATTGCCAGGCATATCCAATATACAGTTGAGCTCCATCTCCTTCCATCTTCCTCTGTCTTAACCATTAGCACTATATATATAATTCACTGAGGGCAAGTAGATTTTACAATTATATTCTAACTATTTAATTACCACCCCCTGACACCCCCTATCTCTCTCTCAAATTCATAACATTGGATATTCTGACAAAGCGCAAAAAAAGACATACATTGCCAGATATATTATTGTGCAAATCTGAACGGTCCGCACACTTTTAGAGAGTATTGCCCAGACTGATGTCACTACACAGAGCACACACCCAATGCATCGAAATCTTACCACAAGGGTACAGGACTTACTGTCCTTTCGGGAAATGCTACTGCAACTTAACAAAAACCACCCAGTCCGTTCAGAATGAGGGGTTAGGTACCACAAAAACGCGTTTTTCAACGCCATCAGCGAACACCAAACTGGTTTTAGCAGTTCAGAATACCTCCGAAGGACCCACTGTAAATAGGAAAACATCGTCGTCTGTTTCTCTACTGAATTGGGGACCATGACTGTTTCTGCGTAGAACACTGAAACCGTGTGGGTTTCTTATTGAGGTCAAATTTCGGCTGTACCGCTCAATTCGCCAAAACAAGGACGTGGACTACACTACAAAGCATACAATAAAAGTTGTCGAATGTAGAAATAAAGCAATGAGATACCAGTATTTAATTTAAGCAATTCGCTGTCTCTTTTATTAATATACATTATAGCACAGGTGCCTATTGACAGTTCATCCTTATTAATTTATGTATAATAAAAAAATAGATGACATTTTTACATTGCGTGATGGGGAATACGGTTTAATGGGAATTGGCAAAGCATTAGAATTAATTTCTAACTTCACGGGTAGGGAATTTACTTCAGAACATCCTGCATGACATGAGTATGACATATCATTGCCATATTAAAATATGTATATATATGTTTACTGTAATTAACAAGTCTAGACGGCGTCAATGGCGATCCAGCGCAATGTATACTTAATCATGTGCTTAAAAGCAAACGCTAAGAAACAGCAGGAAAAGTCGAAAACCAGTTCCTTACCTTTACAGTCACAGTGACGGTAAAAGTATCCAAAAATAAACTTGACGACCAAATTTGAAAACATTTACACTATCAAATCCATACATTCTTTACTGTATATATGAAGGAAATGGACTATTTTGCAATGTTTTTATCATTATTATCAAATTTTCCACCCGGCTTGGATTCATACACTCTTTGCATCGTAGTTAAATAAAATCACTAATGAATAAAAAGTATATAAAAAGACACACGTGAACAAATTTAAAATAAAATAACAAAAATTCAAGATCAAAGATGAAATAAAAGCCTATCAGTCAATTTTGGAACTTTTATATCGCACGGGTTAAAAAGTTAAAACTCATTGATCGTTTGGTTTTAATTTTAAGCCTTTTGAATATTTCAGATCCTAATGGGTAACGGGCCCTGTAATGTGATCTTTTTTATAAATCAATAGTGTGAATTGCTGTGATCAAAATGATTATTTCGTCACGATAAAACTTACCTTGTCAGAGCAATGGCGAGTAGGTTTCACTCAATGGTGTTTCAGTTGCGTGATGCCCCTCTAAAAGGTAGCAGCGCATGAGAAATCATCCAATCACGAGCATGTTCATCGGAATAAATGTGTTTGTTGTTGCACCTATTTGCTAAAGTCATTTGCAGGTTTAAGGTCCGCCTTTTCCGTTCAGAAACAAAAATTAACTATTTAAATAAATGGATGACAGAGCAGCAGTAGTCTATTGGACTATCATTTTTTTTAAATTGAATATATATATATATATGTTTATCTATCAATCGCAAACGTATCACGCTTACAGGCTTCTTGAAATCAGAGCTTTTGTCGACCAACAGCTCTTCAGCTCTCCAGACAAGAGGTCATTTGGGATCTGGCCGTTCTCCATGCAGCGGACGTGTCTCGGTCACCTCAGCCTGCGTTGTCTTAAAAAAGTATACATTGTTTGAATATATGCCATCTTAAGAACGCCATTGTTGGTATGGTGACGCTTTTACTGGTTTCACGAGATGGAAAGAGTCCGGTGACTGTGTGACGACGTTACTGACTTTGACTTGGTGGCGCGAGGTAATAACTAAACAATTCCATGTTTTCCCATATTCTTTATTATTGCTTCCTAACTACGCTATCTACAGTTTATTCCTCTCCACTCAACCTCTTACATCGTTCTCCCCGTCTACATTACATTCTTCGCTTAAGTACAATAAGGTCGTGTCAATCAACTAAAGTGACACTACAAAACACTCCCCGCTCTTATTCGCTGCACGCTGTCACTTACTAACGTTACAACTGCACCAGTGAAAGGCTTGCGGGGTCTTCTCCTGCAGAGCTTAAGTCGTACAGTATTCGCTTCCGTACGATATGATACTCACAATGAGGGCGCGATACACAGCACTATTTGCGTGTGACTTTCTATTTTCACAGACGCAAAATGAAAGCTTTGGTGATAGCAACCTTTCCAATCTTTTTCCAAGCTCTGTATTGAGTGGAGTATAGTAGAAATTACATAGGTAATCTGCAGCATGACTTCCAGAGTTCCAGAGTGGTATTTCGCTATCGAGATTTAAAGTACCGACATTAAAACGACCATTGCCAAATATATATATATATATATATATATATATATATATATATATATATATATATATATATATATATATATATATATATGGGCTATCACGGACACAAACAAATTTTAAAAAAAACGTTGCGTTTTGTTTCATTATAAGTCGAGATTGAACAATCCTCTGACAGCTACACGTTTCTTTGTTCATTTTTATGGTTATCATTGTTATTAATATTTTTGATAAAGGAATAGACCAGATACATGTATACTAAGGAGACCTATTCCCTACATCTATACACAGTACTTGGTTTCACGTACTGGCTATTTATATTTGCAGGTGTCAACATAAAAAGTCAGGAACAAACACTAATAAATCACCTTGTATCGGTATCGCCTCTTGGTTACTCTAGTTGTTATTGCTATTAGGTTATTAGGTTGGAAAGTCAAGTTAAAAGGTACAAAGCTGCAGCACACAATGCAAAGAAGGCAGAAGATAAATACTGATTGTTATGACAGTACTAAACTAGATTATAACCAAGGTCTTTGTATTATTTTTTAAGGACTGTCATCAGTAAATGAATTTTAAGAGATTGGTGGCAAAGGTTGCATTTAAAAAAAAATTATTATAGTTACTTTAAAAATTTTGGGTCTTTTTCATGTTAAGATAAAATGAAAAATATCTGTTGTAATATTCATTCACCATACTAAACATCGGTTATCATTCTTCAGACAAATTTAAATTTAGCCCGTTGATGTTATGTGATCAATTCACGTTGGCTTGGTGTTGTTTTCAGTTAAAATTAATCTCTGTGAAACACTGTTTAGAAGTTTGGTAACTGTTGCACCACTAACCGTTGGCACTTATATTTGAGGAAGGCTGTGCGTGTATCCAGTACCCCAGATATTGTGGGTGGGAAATTATTTTATAGTGTGTCAGCACGTGTGCACACAACTAATAGAGACTAGTGGTAAAGTTCTTCTTCACTTGAGCAAGGTTAATGATGAAAGATTTAATGATGCAAGTTTTAAGAATTTGGTGAAAAATTCATATGCAACAAGTTTTCCTGAGGTAAACAGTATTTTTTCTCGGACTTACCAGTCTGCTCTCCTGACACTCGTCATTACTCTGTAACTATCTGGGAAATTACAAAAAGCCTTAGTTCACACCTAAGCAATGGTTATTCAACACCTGCCGTTCCTCAGAGATCAACTCTCACCCACCCTGAGCTTCAGAGATAACTTGACACTAACCTCTTCACTATAGCCTATCTTCATCGTGTCAAGTTACCTCTGACGAAAATAGTTTGACCTAGTTTATATAAGCCAATCGAATCCATGTTTCAAAATTTTTCACCAAAGTTTGGTGAAAACGCTGATTGGTTGACCGTCAATCGGCAATCCTCGGCTGATTCCGCAAGCTCCATACTAACAACATAGTTATTGTCGAGTGCGGAGACATCCGAGTAGTTCCGAGTGCATAACCGAACAC